>OZ012741.1:629394291-629741791 GCA_963859935.3 Lathyrus sativus | reverse complement strand
GTATGTTTGTCGCTCTAAATTTGTCCTAACTGTTTGTTTTTTTAAAGTGAATTTAATGAACTAGTTGAGACTCTTGTAAGAATGAGCAACCATATACATGAAATGTTAATTACACTTCACCCACTAGTTATTGGTTATGGGGAGATAATAAAGTGGGAATCAAAGTATGGCAACCAGCTAGCAGAATCTCCAACTTTTAAAGTCATTAAAAATATGATCCCTTATTTGAATAGTAGAAGTATTTTAACGAGTCTTAGAATATTAATATATAGTATAGCAACACCTCAAATGGACCTCATTTTTTATGTGAATAATAATCTATAATCTATATACTTTGCTAAGAAAACAAGAGGCATTAATTGATTGAATATGATATGAGTGATGCTTTCGGCTATTATATTTTACTTATAAAAAATGTATTGAGTTATTAATGTATGGAAGCATTTGGTGTAGCAAGTGATTATAAAGTTTGCAACGAGATGAACGTGACTATAGAATTAATAGAAAGTGAAATTTCTGAATGCAACTAAATTGGTTGGATATATATATATATATATATATATATATATATATATATATATATATATATATATATATATATATATATATATATATATATATATATATATATATATATATATATATATATATATATATATATATATATATATATATATATATATATATATATATATATATATATATATATATATATATATATATATATATATATATATATATATATATATATATATATATATATATATATATATATATATATATATATATATATATATATATATATATATATATATATAATTGAATAAAGCTACTTATTCCTCTTGGAATAACAGCATTCATGAAAAGCAAAAAACAGATTAAAAAAAATGTGATTTCAACCCCCTTAGCTCAATAATGAGACTTTTTCTTATAATCTTCTTTTATGGCATATGCTTTTGGTGGTGAAAGAATTAAAGTAGGTATATAGCATCAATTAGTGGGTAGTGACAATAATTAATGAGAATAATTATGGAATTAAATATAATGAATATGTATCATGATGATTTGTTATTAAGCATCATATTCTATTCATAATTTTAAATCGGTCGATCTGGTTGAACTGAAAATTAAAATTGTAATCAATCTAGTTCAATTATTAAATCGGATATATAATTGAATCAAGGAGAACTAATAAAAACTAAAAAACTGATAGTTTAATTATTTAAAAAAAATTAAAACGACGTCGTTTTTCATAATTAAAAAAATTAAAAATTAAAATATAAAAAAAAATTAATATCTTTTTTTTAAAAATTGGTGACACCGATGTTAAATATAGTAAATAAAGACTATTACATTATTATAGCATTAATAGATTGTGGAATTTGAGCATATTCAATTTTCTCTCTTATGAAGGACCAGCCCAAGGGCCAAACAATGTAGGCAAGAAGGACCAGCCCAAGGGCCAAACAATGTAGGCTAGGGCTTTACGCCTCAAAAGTTTGGGTTTAAAAAATGCCTCCAAATTTTTTAATTTAATTATAAAAATATATAATGACACGTTAGTTACATATATTATCATAGTTGAGTTTGTAAAATGTAGACATTTTTTTCCGTCTTGAGTTCAACTCTTAACAACCACAAAATTATTATTTTAAAATATATTTTAAAGAATTCATTTTAAAATTTGCTTTAAGCCTCTAAACGGTTGAGTCTGTCTTGCTTCTGTGTGATTTATATCATTGATTTTTATTAGTTGTGTTAGAATGTTGCATAAAGTAAATGGTATTGCATGTTTGATAGACAATAAACATAAGTTTCTTTGAGAAAAATACTTTGATTAAATTTTAAAATTAATTATTTGACTAAAATTTATAATTAACTCAAATTTTAATCTAAATTATTTAAGTTTGTTAGTCGTTAGTGATTTTTTTGGCATCGAATTATCTGGTTCGACCGGTTTAATACCTATATAATTTTGTTATCCGATTTAATTATGCGGTTTAACCGGTGATCCAGTAGTTGAATCAATGAACCAATGACCTAATCTTTTCACCGATTCAATAACTAGTTCGATTTTTAAAGATATAAAAAAAAAATGATGATTAATTTATTTGTACTAAAATATTCTTAACCGATAAATAAATTTTCAAGCTTAATAAAATGTCTTAAAATATTCTTAACTGATAAAAAAAATTTCAAGCTTAACCAATTGTCTTAAATTTGTCTTAAGAATGCGGAAAAACTTTCATGTTTATTTTCAAAGCTCAAATAGTTTATGCAATTATGCACAGAAAATATTTTTAAAAAATTTAATTTATATTATATTTCGAATTTCTAAGTTATATATTATTTTCAAACAAAAATAAAACGCCAACACTACAAAACATTTGGAATGCACCATAGTTTCAACTGACTAGTGTTTGTTGCACAGAGTTTTGAGTATCATTGGACAGTAGACAAGGTAGGTGTTTAAAAACCATTTTAGGTGCCAATGAAATCTATAATTTCTACGTGTGATTATGTTCTATAATATTTCTTATTACCTGTCTCCCAATTGGAAATTTAAAATGCTATTACATTCAATTTGACTACTTTAATTATAGCGAGAATACAACTAATAATAACATATTGCATTCAGAATTGATAATAACAATAATACTTTTGGTTTTTCTACTTTGTATGCTTCTACCAACTACATCACTAAAAGAAACTTGTAGATCAAACTTACTCCTTGCCTATCTAATATTCCTTGATGTTTTTCAATTCAATTATTGAAGCTGAAGAATATCAAGGTGTCAATTCTTCGGCTAAGGTTTCTATAGAAGATTTCAAGGTGTTGGTCGGAGTTCGCGGAAGTCAAGAGCATCAACGAATAATATAGAATTTAATCACTCACACTTGTATCATTTTTTCACAAGTGTGAGTCCCTCGCATTCTATAACAAAATTTAAAGGTGAGAATAGACCAGACCAACTAATAAGGACCTACAACCTGTTGGAATTCAACCACGATCTATAGTGAATTCTTCTCAATCTTAATCTCAAGATTGTTATGTAATGACAATGAACAAAAACAAGAACATATTTAATGAAGATGAGTTTGAATTGCAGAGTAACTCTCTACCCACATCTGTGAAATTTTATTATCACTTTACAACTGTAAAACCGTGATTATCAAACTTGATATATTACAATGATAAGGGTTCCTCCTTATTTATAAATTTAGGTTAACTTGCATCTCAAACTAAAGGTCAAACTATAAAATCCCAAAAATATATAATATAATCTTTCTAAATCAAATCTAATATTTTTAAAATAATGAATTACATATTTAACACACCACCTAATTCATTGTGTCTAAACTATCTACATTCATCATAGACCTTAACTTCTTGAACACTTCGACTGCCACTCCCTTCGTCATGATGTCTGCAATCTGATTTTCAGTTCTGCAGTGTTCCAAGTTCATCTTCCCTTTTACTACCTATTCTCGAAGATATTGGAACCTCATTTCGATGTGTTTGCTTTGACAGTGTGCTATTGGATTCTTCGCCAAGTTGGTAGTTGACATGTTGTCGATCTTCAAGGTAATTGATCAATGGCTCTTCCCGTGATCTCTTCGACCAGGTTCACCATCCAGGTTGCTTGACATGCATAAATAGAAGCAACTATGTATTCTGCTTCGCATGATGACAATGTCACTACTGGCTCCTTTCTCGAACTCCAAGCAACTAGTGCACCACCTAACATAAAACATAGCCACTTGTGAATTTTCTATCCTCAGCATCACTACACCAACTTGAGTCAGTATATCCCATTAACTTGTATTCTTTTCCTTTATCAGCTGCAGGAAACAAAATTCCGTAGTCGAGAGTTCCTTTCAGATACCTCAGTATCCTCTTCGTCGCTATTAGGTGTGATACCTTTGACTTCTATATGAATCTACTTACAATACCTACATTGTATGCTAAGTCGGGCCTTGTGTGACAAAGTTATCGAAGTGACCCGATAAGTCTTCTATATTGGATTGGATCGACATCATCTTCATTTGAATCTTTCGACAGTTGCAATCTGGTCTCAGCTGGAGTCGAAGTTGGATTGCAGTCTTGCATCTCAAATCTCTTGAGTATTTTGCCTGCATATCTTCTTTTGTGCATCATCAAACCTCTACTAGTCTTGTAGAATTCCATGCCAAGGAAATATGAGAGGTCTCCCAAGTCTGACATTTCAAACTACTCACTTAGGTCATGTTTGAAATCTTCAATCTCCTTTTTGCAACTTTCTGTTATCAGCAAGTCATCTACATAGAGACATAGTATAAGAAATTTACTCCTGCTTCTTCTTACATATACTCTATGCTCAGTTGTACACTTCACAAATTCATTCTTCCTTATAAAGTTATCGATCTTCTTATTCCAAGCTCTTGGAGCTTGCTTAAGTCCATACAGGGCTTTATGCAGCATGTACACCTTTTTTTCATCGCCTCGTTTCACATACCCAACTGATTGTGCGACATAAACTTATTCGTCTAAGGGACCATTAAAAAATGCACATTTCACGTTCATCTTATATGTGTGTCAATTGTTCATATTTGATATACCAACAATCTACCTGATTGTTTCGATCCTAGCAACAGGTGCAAACACTTCGTCAAAGTTAATTCCTTCTTTCTGAACAAATTCTTTCGCTACAAGTCTCGCCTTGTGTCCAGTTACCTATCCTTTAGGATTCACTTTCACCTTGTAAACCTAGTTCACATCAATTGCCTTCTTACCTTTAGGAAATTCGACAAGTGACCAAGTGTTGTTGACTTCGATGGACTCTAACTCCTCATTCATAGCTTTCGCCCACTTCGAATCCTTCAATGCCTCAGTTGCATTGACTGATTCGACATCTACATAGAAAGCATAGTGTACTAGTTCATCTTCTTTATCGACCACATCATCTGATGTAATCAAACATTCTTGCAACCTTGCAGACATATGTCTTATTCGTTGAGGTCTGCTTGGTCCTGTTTCGACGTCATTGGCTGGTTCTTCACAATAGATTCTCACTGAATCCTTTTTGACATTCTCAGTCCAATCCCATTATTTAAGCTCATCTATGATCACGTCCCTACTGATCACTACCTGCTTATTCACAGGGTTGAACAACTTGTAACCTTCATTTGAATGATATCCTATCAAGATCATCTGATTCAACTTGTCATCAATCTTCCTTCTTAACTGATCTGGCACATGTCTATGTGCTATAGATCCAAACACCTTTAAGTGACTGAGGTTAGGCTTGACACCAGACCAACATTCTTCTGGTGTGATTCCTTCAAGCTTCTTTGTCAGAAATCTGTTTAATATGTAAGTTGTTGTCGAAACCATTTCTCCCCATAATTCTTTGGGTATATATTTTCCATTCAACACACTTCTCACCATGTTCATGATGGTTCTGTTCTTTCTTTCTACAATTCCATTTTGCTGTGGAGTGTAGGGTGGCACTACCTCATGCATAATCCCTTCTTTTTCACATGATACATCGAACTCTTTCGACACATACTCTCCACCACCATCAGTCCTCATAATCTTTAGCTTTCGACCACTCTGTCTTTCGACCATAGATTTGAATTTGGCAAGTACCTCAATCACTTCACTTTTCTTCTTGATCAGGTAAGTCCACAACTTTTGACTAAAATCATCTATGAACATGACAAAGTATCTATTACCTCCAATCAAATCCACCTAGATAGGACCATATACATCAGAGCATATGACTTCTAGAATTGCCTTCGACTTCCTTCCTGCATCCTTGCTGAATTTATTCTTGTGTTGTTTCGACTGAACACACTCTTCACAAACTTCACTTGGAATGTCGATTTCAGGTAATCCTGAAGCCATATATCTCCTCTTTAGATCTCTGATGTCATTGAAGTTGAGATGGCATAGTTTAAAATGCCATAACCACTCATCTCTGCTGGCTGCAGTTGCTAGGCATTTGTGCTTTATCACATTGAGTTTAATCTTGAAGGTCCTATTCTGAGACATTGAAGCCTTCAAGGTCAATCGACCATCTAAGTCGAGAATGTAAGTTCAGAGTATGCCTAAGAGGGGGGGGTGAATTAGGCTTATAGAAACTTTTTCAGATTTTTGGTGTTCTTTAATTTTTCTTTGGTTATGTTCTTGGTGATGGATGCAGTAGAAAGCATAAAGAAAGTGGACGCCAAGATTTATAGTGGTTCCCTTCACAATCTGAAGGTATTCCACTCCCCTTTCCACATGAAAGAGAGTTTTCACTATTGTTTTATAAAGTACAACCTATCACACCATCAACCGGTGAGGCCTACAATCTAACAACAAAACAAACTAGTGTGCAAGAACAATCCTCTTGCAAAACACTAACCCTTGTGTCCAACAATCCCAGATCACAAGTCACAACAGACTATTCTGTAATTCTTTTTATAATTTTGAAAGTACAATAGTAATATCAATACAAAGATTGATCTTCTCCTTTAATCAGAATTCACAACTTAATCTCAATACAAGTGTTCAAACAAATGGATGTGAAAGGTTATGCAAGTATGAACACCTTTTTGAATGTATTTGAAATTATTTGAAAAGTAGTGAATATGATTCAATGATTGTTTTTGAAAATTGTTGGAGGTGTTTTTTGATTTGAAATTATCAGAATTCATATGAGCCAAAACACCATTTCAAAAGGGTATAATTGAGTATGAGTTAACACATGGAAAGGTATAACATTCAAATAATTTTTGAACTTGAAAGGAAACAATTTTTCAGAAAATGTTCAGTGTTAATCGGTTAACCATATAGGTTAATCGGTTATCACTGTAACGTTGGCCCAAAGAATTTAAAATTTTAGGGCGTTAATCGATTAACCTATATGGTTAATCGGTTAACACTGTAAAAACTTTGAAAAATAATTAATTTAAAAGTGTTATACCAATTCCAAATGATTTTAAAACATGTTAATGCATTATGATCAAATGATAAAATATTTGAACACTTGTATATCAATTAAATTAGAGAATTTTGATATACCATAGCTTGTGTCCAAGTCTTGAAAGATGATCGAGCAAATGTACATGAAGCTTGAATGTTGATCACTTCCATAATACTTTGATCTTGGTCTTTTGAAAGCTTTTGACTTTTTGCACAGATGAAATGATCTTGAGTCTTGTTGTTGTTGTCATCAAAACCTTGAAACCTTGAGATGAAGCATGCTTCTACAGAGAACTCTCATCATCTTGTCTACATTGTAGTTCCTTTCGACAAGTTTTCCTATACTGAGCAGGTTATTTTTCATGCCTGGTATGTGTAACACATTGAAAATTATTGATTTCTTGCCCTTCTTCCTCACGATCTGAACATCACCAACACCTTTAGCTGCTAGAGTATTGTCATTTGCAAACTTCACAGTGTTTTTCAACGATGGCTTCATCTTGACAAACCAATCTTTCCTTCCAGTCATGTGTGATGAGTATCCTGAGTCCAAGTACCACTGGTCCTAAAATCTCTCTCTGTCTCTTGTTGTGACTATCAACAACATCTTTTCTTCTTCATGTTTCGCCAACTTCGCATCAATTTCTTGATTCTTCTTCTTTTCTAGACAATCACTAAAATAATGACCATACTTCTGACAATTGAAACACTGAATCTGACTTTTGTCAGGCTTTCTACCACCGCCTCTTCCTCTACCTACAGCCCCGCCTTTTTGGTTGCCTTGGTTCTAGGGTTTTCTCTTATTTGACCAGTTTCCTTCATGCTGATTTCGACCAGTCGAATTGGTGTAGCCTCCTCTACCTTTGTTGTCATTCCAAATTCATTTGTCTTTCCTTTCTTTTTTTGACTGCGCTTGCAAAGCCATATCACTCTTCGACTTTCTTACAGCTCTTTCAGCCATCCTTTGTTCATGAGACTCAAGTGTTCCTTGAAACTCTTCCTTCGTCAATACTGACAAGTATTTCGACTCTTCTATGGCTACTACCACGTGGTCGAATTTTGGAGTCAATGACCTCAAGATCTTTGACATAACTGATCTAATGTCAACACTTCTGCACGTACCTTGATTTGATTCACAAGCTTTGTAACTCGGGTGAAGCAATTTGTTATACTTTCATTGTCTTCCATCTGAAGTAATTCATAAGTCCTTTTGTGAGTTTGTAACCTCACCTCTTTCACCTTCTATGTGCCTCGAAACGATTTTTCAAGAATCTCCTAAGCTTCTTTTGCTGATTTTACATCACCGAGCTTTTCAAAGTTATCTGGATCAACACATTGATGGATTATAAAGAAATCTTTATAATCTTTCTTCTTCAATTCTTTATATGCTGCTTTTCTCAGATCTTTCGCAGTTTCTGCAAGCGGTGATAATCCCTCCTTCACAAGATCCCAAAGATTTTGGTAACAGAAAATCACCTTAATCTGCTTGCATCAATTCTCATAATTATCTTTCTTGAGAATTGGAAGATTTGCTGGAGAGTGACTGTTCGGGTGATTCATCGCCATCACAGTTGTACTTCCCTTGAATTAAAACTGGAGCTCTAGATACCAGATGTTGGAATTCAACCCGATCTATGGTGAATTTTTCTCAATCTTGATCTCAAGATTGTTATGTAATGACAATGAACAAAAACAAGAACACGTTTAAAGAAGATGAGTTTGAACTGCAGAGTAACTCTCTGCCCACGATTGTGGAATTTTATTATCACTTTGCAACTGCAAACCCGTGATTATCAAACTTGATATATTACAATGGTAAGGGTTCCTCCCTATTTATAGATTTATGTTAACTTGCATCCCAAGTTAAAGCCCAAACTATAAAAGCCAAAAAAAATATCTAATCTGATCTTTCTAAATCAAATCTGATCTTTCTAAAACAATGAATTACATATTTAACACAGCCTAGCCTACATAGGCCAAGGTCAAACCAGACAATTTTTTTAAATAAAAAAGGTCTAAGCTTTTTTATAAGTCTTATTAGTTAAATAAGTCAGGTCACAGACCATAAAAAAAGGATTTCTTAAAGCACTCTAGATACTTCTTAAGCACCTCGTAAAATTTCAAAAATGTCCCTAATTTCTGGAGATATATTTCTCAGACACACCCAACATATTATTTCATTAGTTTTTTAGTCACAACCCAATTGTATGAGTAAATTTATTTCGGAAATGTATCTCCGAAAATGTATTTCCAAAATCTCTTTTAGCTAAGTATTGTATGTTTATCATCTTCAGATTTTGCAGAGACCTTAGATGCATTCTTTATTTTGCAGTATACATTCATTCTTTTCTTTGTTTTCTATTGTATTTGTTTGTTCTGTGACATGCTTCAGTTGGTTTATTTCTCATATTTGTTTCTAGGTCATTGTTTATAAGCAGCAAGCAAGTAAGCTAGTTTCCCTTAATGGGAAGTTGTTTGGTATTAAAGTGGGTGATTTTTGGTAAGGGGATTAAATTATAATAAGTGCTCAGTGTGAATTATCGTCCAGTTATGTTAATGATGGTAGCAAGAGGTTTTTTGCAAAAATCTGGTATTGATTTCGACGAAGTTTATGCACCTGTGGCAAGGCTTGAAACTATTATAATTGTTGTGTCGGCTGCAACATACAAATGACGAAAGATATATTAACTAGATGTAAAGTCAGCATTTTTGAATGGACCTTTAGAAGAATAAGTCTATGTCAGTCAACCACCAGAATTCAAAATCAAAGGGCACGAGTCCAAGGTATACAGATTGAGGAAGACTCTCTCTGGTTTGAAGCAAGCCCTAATGACTTGGAATAAGAGAATAGATATCTTCCTGATCAAGGTAGCTTTCTCAAAATGTGTCTCAAAACATAGAGTTTATGTCAATAATGCAAGTAAGCTTAGTCGATTCATCATATGCTTGTATGTGGATGATTTGTTGATTAAAAGGGCATAAGAGGCATAAATCTAAGGAGTCAAGTCGAAGCTGATGCAGGAGTTTGAAATGTATGACCTAGAAAATTTGTCATATTTCTTAGAGATGAAATTTAAAGACACGAGTGAAGGAGTGTTTCTGCACCAGACAAAGTATGCCTAAGACATCTTGAATAGGTTCAAGATGACTAATTATAATGAACTATAACACCATTGGAGACTGGAGAAAAGTTGAGAAAGGAAACAAATGATGAGTTTGTAAATGCAACAACATTGTACAAAAAAATCATTGTATCCCTGAGGTATCTTTGTAATACCAGTTTAGACATTTGTCAAATTGTTGGATTATTGAGCAGGTTCATGAAGAAGTCTCAAGAATGTCATATAACAGCAGTCAAGAGAGTGCTGAGATACATCAAAGGTATGATTGATCATGGTTTGTTGATGCTGAAGAAAAGGAATACCAATATAGATGCATAGTTATATGGATACACTGTTTCAGATTTAAGTAGAGATCAAGACGAGAAGAAGAGTACTACAGGCTACATATTCATGATTGGAGGTGCCCCAAACTCATGGAGTTCAAGAAAGAAAAGCATTATGTTTTTGTCATCTTGTGAAGTTGAGTATGTGGCTACTTAATATGCAACATGTCAAGCAACATGGATAAAGATGTTGCTTGAAGAGCTCAAGATAATGGAACTTAAGAAAATGAAGTTGTTTGTTGATAACAAGTCAGCTATCAATCTGGCTAATCATCCTAAGTGTCATGGTCGAAGTAAACACATAGAGATGAGATGTCATTTTCTGAGGATCAAGTTAACAAAGGAAATCTTGAACACATAATGGTAACTAGCTGACATACTCACCAAACCTCTGAAAAAGTTAGGTTTAATGAGTTAAAGAGAAGCATCAGGATGAGAAGTCTCAAAAACATGAATTTGGGGGTGTTTTAGAAGTTGTAATTCTATTTTTTGTAGAAAACCTAGTATTCGACTGTGTCAAAGTAGCTAGTCGAAGAAGTATGAATCAATTTTATTAGACAGGGTCGAATACAACATATAGTTATTGTGTAAGTTGAAATGTTGGGATTGGGATTTGGTTTCCTATATATAGGCATACCTTTGTAGTTTTATAATAACAACTTCATTGTAATCACTTTAGTTTTTACTCAATAATATTCTATCTTTTCACTTTTCTCTCATCTTCTTCTTCTTCTTCTTCTTGAAACTCTAATTGTTCCATCAATTTCAACAGTATATTCGCAAACATAAAAAGTATTATGAACAAATATAAATGAATAATATTATAATTGCGAATTAATAAAATAGTACTCGGCCAGTTACATGGTTTAAATAAATCAAAACAAATTCATCTCAAAAGGCCTAATCTAAGAAAACTTAACTACTCATGATAAAATTATTCATAGCAACAAATTTAGAAAAAATGTACATGAATTTAAAAATAGACATTGATCTTCAATGGACAAAAAAAAACTTCAATCATCGCTCCTAATATCCATGCATACATCGAATTGCTCTAAAAAACCTTTGCCCCTAAAATAATGATAAAAACTATATTTTAAAGAAATTTGAGCGCGTCGGGAAAACACGTCAAAATCACGCCACAATTTCTTTTGATCGTGACGTTTTTTTTCCACTCGTTGGCTCTTATTGTTAGCTTTTATTTTTCGTTGATCCCACCTCAATCGGAATTACGAAACTCTATATGATCAAATTACTGGATAAACATCATGATGTAAGATGCGCTGAAAATTCAGAGTTTTCTCCTTTGTCTCAAATATTGTCAAAATTCATCTTTTGACTGTGTAATTCTACTCTAAATACTACTAAGAATACAAGAAACTACTAATAAAATATCACGATGACGAACGATCATCAACCTCCACTTCTGAAAATTGTTGGTGTTACTTTTACAAAGATGAATTATTCAGTTGGCTTTATGTTTTTGGAAAGTGAAAAGAGGATAATGTTACATGGAATTTGAAAGTGTGTCCGACTATGTTGAACACACTTAAAAGAACATATGTTCTTCCATGTGCTTGTTTAATTTTAAAGATAAAACTTGAATGAACTATACATATGGGTGAAGTACACACACAAAGAGAAAAAAAATTTATTTGATTATAATGATGTGATTAAGGAGACTCCATCAAATATATCTATTATGACATAATGGTAGGTGATTTAAGAGATATTTTTGAAAGTTGATTATAATATAAAACTACACATCAAAGAGCAGGTGCAAAAGATATCTTATCCTAAAACCACATATATGAAACCACTTGCGGAAGCAATAAAAATAAAAGATACTTCTAAGAAGATCAAATTAACATCGAGTAACAATTCAACCAAGCGGTCTCCAACCTATTTCGAATATGTCGACTCGCTTTTTTTGGACTCCAATTTCACAATCCAAAAATAGTTCTATTACAAGTGTTCGCACGAGAAAACCACGTCTTCACAATCTTTACCACATTCACCATCTTTACCATAAATGATACACGTTTAAAGGATTTTGATTTTTATACACAAACGCATTGACCGAATTGTAGATGTCAAAGGTAATGATAATTGTGATTATTGCATTTTTTTGGTCTTCAATAGGTAAGAAGAAGAATAACACACTTGCTCGCTAAAATCTCATCAAAAATTTAAAAGCGCATAAGGGATCATACACAAGGTTATAGATAAAAAAAAGAATAATATGTTGAAATTCACAGTGCTTTTATTCCTTGTCTTAGCGGTTTAACATCAGTAAAAAAAAAAAATTGTTTCCCTAAAATTGGTTTGATCAACTTATAGTAAGTGAATATAACAGTGTATATCGATCTGACACTATGCAGAGTACATTTCACCATTACGCAATCAGTGGTCCAATCGAACTGAATGCGACACTTACAAGTTCGACCAACAATATTCTAAAAATGTTAAAATGTCATTAATTATCTATTGATTATGAAATATCACGATATATATATTACTTTTCATTTTTTTGAAAATTTACGTTAAGATATATTACTTTTTTGTGATAATGAAAATTTACGTTAAGATATATTACTTTTCATTTTTTTTCCCCTCAAATTACTCATGTTTTTTGCGATAACATAGTAGTATTTTTTTTTCTTTCATAAATTATTTATGTCTTTTGTGATAACATGGTAGAATTCAGATTTTTTTTGCAATAACATAGTAGTATTTTTCAATTTTTTCCCCTCAGATTACTTATATCTTTTGTAATAACATAGTAGAATTTAGATTTTTTTTGCAATAACATAGTAGTATTTTTCATTTTTCTTTCTCAAATTACTTATGTCTTTTGTGATAACATAGTAGAATTTAAATTTTGAAATTAGGATAAATTTTTTAATTTTAACTTTACTTAATTCTAAGATTGGGTTTAGCGGACTTTTTGTGATAGCATAGTAAAATTCAGATTGTGAAATTATTCTTTAATTTTAATTTTACTTATTTCTAAGATTGAATTTGGCGTACTGTATTGAAGTGCATCTAGACTTCAATATTAATAAGTTGTTAATTCGGATTTTAAAATCTAAACTTTTTCGGATTTTAAAATCTAAACCTTTTTACCTTTGATTTGACAGTATTTCTGCGCTGGAATTGTAAAATCTGAATTTTAAAGATGCTTTTGAAATTTTGGTAGTTTGAGTAACCCTTGTAATATGTAATGTAAGGAACAATTTTCTTGGAGTTTGCAACAAGACCACTTAAGTTCAGACTAATCAATGTGTTCAGTCGTGATAAGAAAAAACTAAACCCCTAAAAAAATTGTTAAGATTAAACTATTTTCTCGTTTATGCGAGAAGAAATCAAGGAATAAGTAAAATTGATGAGACGCACATCCAAATTTCTCTTTTAAGTAGAAAGAAACTAAATTCAAGAGCCACTCACTAGTCTAAAGTCTATTACACAGGCAAACAATTTGACAGATTTTAATTCTGTTTTTCCTGTCTAGACAATATCCAAATAAATCTATTCATTTTCTTTACCATCATTTTATTTTTCTAACCAAAAAGAAAGCTTTAGTGATAAACAAAATAAATAAATAAACCAGGTCTGAGATATATATGAGATATTACAAGTTTAAATTCAATCATTATTATTATCATTAGCAATCTCACCACCAATTGATGCATCTCCAAGAAATACAGAACATTCAGTTGGTGCCCTCACATGGACATCTCTACCGTCAACACGAACCAACAGAGATTATGAAGTCCACCCAAGCCTGTTTGATAATGAAAACCGAAAAAGAAAATGAAAGTTCCAAACTCTCCGTTTAACATTTCATATGGAAGTTACTATTTAGGAGTATACATTTGCAGTCCAAAGATTGTCATATATTCAATAAATCTAAATAATTGTTTGTCATGTGCCACAAGTTAAAATTCAAAACTTATACTAGAATTACAAAAGGTAACACAGCGGATCAATTTTATGTTTAGATCATCTCGCACACTCTAGCGGATTGGGGTCAGTTGCCCTTGAAACATTAAATCCTGGAGGTATAAAAATAACATCATCCCATTTTGATGTAGAATTTTCCTGCAAAATTATTTGACAGTTAGTTTCAATTTTTCAAAGTAAATTCATTACATAGAAAAAAAAAACTCCCCAAAAAAGAGGGAATAACAATACAATGGGTTTAATGAATCTATTCCCTTATATTTCATCTTCAGCAGTAACATGTCACTCACCTTCATTTCCTTTATTACATCCTCTAGAGAAGCAACCTGAAAAAATAGATCATGGGTAAAATCTATTGAACCAAACAAAACGGTCATGCTTTGAGGGGGATATTGAAATCTGTACCTCTATGTCCCCTTGTCCGGAAGACAGTTTTATTCTATTCAGTTGACCAGACGCCTTTTCAATTGAATTTTCTAAATCCTCCTGTAAGAAATTCAAAATGCGAGGGAGCATAAAAATTTAGCTTCATTTATACCTAAACTTAGGTAACTCAATGCAGGCACATTAACTACACCTTTCTAAAGAAGAGTGGACGATATCTCTTTGTCTGGTTCTTCAATATCAAACTTCTGGACTGTGATAAACCAATATAGAATTCAAAACATTAGTTCAGGGATTCCAGCAAGAAAATAAATGAAAGTGCAAGCACAAATTAAACAAAACCAATTCAGAGCATAGTTAAAGAGTACCAGACATTTATTTTCTTCATACCACAAGTGTCATAAATCCATTAAACATATGGTACATTTCAGATCCAAGACAAGACCTTCAAATATCTAAAGGAAAAAGAGTTTTTTAGGTCACCCTAGGTCTGTATGCAACTCATGGATGTCAAAACAATTACTACAGTTTTGTACATATCATAATAAGTGAAAGCAAAGATGCAGGACTGAATTAGATTAATTGCCTACTGATGGTTAGTATTTGGTGTCAGGCATTTGCAGTTTTAAAGTCACGGATAGAAGAAACGAACCATGGATGAATTTGTGAATGGTACAAGCTGATGGTATGTGCCGGCAGGAATTTCTGGCAAGCAATGAATTAAAATAATTTTTGATGGTCTATATATTGAGCTTCATGGATAAAACACTAGGAAAAATGAAAATTTTCTTTTAAAGAGAGATTTGAGTACTTGCTTCAGTCGTCAGCATGCAAAAAAAAAAATCCATACAAACATAATGGTGTCAAAAGAATTCAAGTCAACACAGGATTTCTTGTAACTTCATAGCTTTTAAAGTTAAAGAAAAAAGACTGATAAACTTAAGAAATAAAACCAACATTAATCAGTCAAATTGGACTAGGATCTCTTAAGCAAGGTCTAAAATTATGAATGGAAAAAAATGGTTACAAAAAAAATAGACTGCAGAAATATAAGTTTTCATAAATTTATATTTTTAAAATATTTCAACAAATATCTTAGTTTTTATTGATGACCAAGCTTTCCGTGTCAGTAAGAGGAACACAGCTTTGCTCTTTAGGAGGGGGTGCTAATAATATGTTCCTCGATGGCAGATTAAGCTACTTTATGAGCCATATGTAACTTTTTATCCTCAGCCAGGGAAGGATGGTTGCAACCCCGGCTTTGAATGTGGAAATCCTTCCCGACTACATAGAAATATAAATCATATGTAAGAGTAACAAAATATATGACTCGATGACAATTAAGACCACCACAATATAACAGAAAGCATATGATAGGAACTGGAAATTAGTGGGGCTATGAGAACTATTGTATTTCACAAAAGCAGGAATTCCCTTGTGAAATTATATTAAATTGATACCAATGCCAAAATAAAAGATCAGTGTACTGACTTTTTCTAATAAGTTAATTATTTCCCCTGTTCAATTTAAACAAAATCAATTGCACAATTTGTATACACAATAAAAAAATACACATACTACTTAGACAACTTCACAAACGACCAGTCAGAGAATTATCCGTTTACTAATGCTTCTCAAACGAAGATCAAGTCGACCCCACAAGTTTTAAAACTAACGGCTTTTCATAATTATAATCATGTGCTTTTAAGATACAAGATCATTTTTCTTCTCCTTTTTTCTAAAACTATTCCTTATGATTTATTTATATGCATGTACGCATGTCCTTAATCTTTCACTCAACTTTGAATGATTTTGCTTCTACCTAAAAACAGATAAGCAGTATAGAGGCTATTGATTCCCTGTCGCAAAAAACCGGACAAGGCTGTCATTGTTAAGCGTTGAGACAAGGACCGGAACCCCAAATAATTCAGTCATTTATTCTGTCTTTTTTCCCACATTAATATTCTATATAGTATTAAAATGTTGCAAACATTCCCTGAATCCCCTATAATTAGATTGCTTGCAATTCAGGAACTATAACACAAGGGACATATCCAGAGTTAAATATATGAGAGAAGAACCTGGAAAACTGGAACACCAAAAAAATCACCGGAAGGAATACCAGATTTTTCCCTCTCCTGCAAAGCACAAGCATAAGCAAACATTACTGTATAGCTCAAATGACAAGCAACAATCTAAGTAGACACAATGCATGACCAATTTTCAAACATCGGACAAAACTGCTGCAAATAGAGTCACTAGAATACCAGAAAAATCAAGCTCAACTCTGGGTGTATTTGTGAGAACAAATCAAAAGTCTTGGTGAATTCTTGCTAAGAAGTTTTCTATCTACAAACTAATGTTATCCCCAAAGAAACATTTGCCACCATGATTTACGTATATAGTAATAACAAGAAACTAGTTCAAAGAGACTTCTTTTACCCTCTTCCACCATAAGGTGGCATCAGAATCAATCAAAATTCCAAGAATGTCATTGGATCTAGCCTAGAAGATAACATAAAGATTAAAGCGTGAAGAAATATTAGGTTTTTATATTGAGTCAAACTCATCCTTATAAAACCAACTTGTAAGGTGAAGGTGTCTCTCTTCATAAACTATTTTCAAGTCTCATCTCATTTCAATATATGATTTAGGTTTTTTTCAATACAGCCTGTCACACACCTCACCACTATTGGGCTTAGTAAGTGGATAATTTGGTGGGCGGCCTGGCCTGAATAGATAGGCTCTAATACTAGACTCTTTTGTTTTTTATTATATGTGACTTTGAGGAAAGTGTTCTAAATTTAAGTCTTTTTACAATACCAATTAATTATTAATGTTATTTTTCCTATTATCCTCTTATGTATTTATTATTCTCTCTTCTTTCAATTCTTTAAATTTATCTTTCCCATACCATTAATGAAGAACAATTTTGTAAAATCCTTCATAATTTCTCTTTTTCATAGAACAATGATTACATTTTTTAATATGTGTGAAACTGTCAAAACAACATAATAAAAAATAGAGGTAGTATTAGGTTTTAAATATGGAGTCTAACTTACCTTTATAAAACTGACTTGTAAGGTGAGGAGGGATTTCACTCTTTATAAACTATGTTTAGGCCTTATCTCTTTTCAACATGAGACTTAGATTTTTCCCAATAAGAAGACTTATTTATCACTTAGAGGTGGAGGGATAAAAAATATATATAGAAGGTTTCAAGTTGTTGTGTAAATAATGTAAGTACTTAGTTTGACAGGCTTTAAGTAATAGCATCCAAAGCACTCTAGACAAATGGTCGACATTCAGATCCTTACTGCCTCCATTCTGAAAAATATGTTGTACTTAAACGAGTAGTAGCAGCATATGTTTTGTTCAATCTTACAAATAATTTTGATGGAAAAATATAAACCATTAAAGAATTTCAATAATTTGGTTTGGTTTGGATATTGGATTTAATAGTGGCACACTTTGGGCTTTAAGTGTTCTTTGCCAATAAGGGTTTGAGACAAAAAACATGTTTAACAACTATCCAACTAAATTTCACCAAACATGTAGATTTCAGGATGAAACTAAAACCCCATTTGTAACCTTGAAAATCATCATCTAGACCTTAAAATCTTTCAATTTGGTGATTCCACTCACCCTCAACGATCCCAATCTTAAGTAGAATCGTGTGTTGAAAAAAATCGCAAAACCATTGATTATGTGCGATCTTGGCCATTTCCAGCCACGATCGACCGTTTTCCTATCACCACCATTACAAGCCGAGAAGGATGACAAAATGCTGAGGTGCAACAATTCCAGTTCAGTGGAGTATTATTTTTCTTTTTAGTAATGTCTTACAAATTTTGTTAGGAACTTATGCTTTACCTTGCTACTCCCTCCCGATCTTACAAAACTAATTGGGTAGAATCTTCTGGTCTTAGTTACGATCTTATGTTTTACGCTCTTACTATCCCTTCCCAATTCTATGCAAGATTCCGATCTTGACAACCTTGCTCCAAATAAGGATTTGGACAGCAAAACATTTCAGTTTAGTTATATAAACTTCTACATAATAATGATTAGTACTTCCAAGGTTTTGGTTTACAAAACATGCATTGTTGGTGTAAACTACTTTCACACATTGATATCCAACGAAAATCCAGAACTTTGCAGTTATTAATAAAATGTGGTTATAAAGTAGATATACACGACAATATGATGAGTTGTTGAGTTTCCATGTAAAATTAATTTACACTAGCAAAGCAATTTGCATCCCTATTGTTTCAACCACACAAAATTAGAAGGTAAAATGAAGGAATCACACAAAGGAAGCCTAGTAATCCCAAAGACAGAAATGAAATGAGAGAAATACTCACTTGCAGCGCATTCTTCACTTGAGAGAATTCAGGTATCAATCTGAATGCAACACCATTTACTTTGAGTTGAAATACCTAAAAAAAACGTGACAAACAAGTTTCAAACATCAAAATTAAATAAATAAATAAATAATTGTAATCGAAAGAGAAAGAAGAGGAAGAGAAAGTGTATGAACGAACCTTGTTGAGAGCAACGGGAACGACTTTGGAACCTTGAGGCATGAGAGGGTCAATAGCGGTTACTTGTTGAAGTAACGCTTCAGCGTCTTCTTTATTGAAGCAAAAGAGACCTAAATTTCTACCGGTGGAAGCGCCGGATACCAACATGAACTCGTCAGCGGCGTTGCTGAGAGCGTAAACGGGAACGCCTTCCAGACGCTGCTCGATTGTCTCCGCCGTCAATGGCCTGATGACGTTCGGGGCCATCCGGGCCCACGGAGGAGATTTTGGGAAACGGTTTAGGTTGGTGGTTAGGTTCTGAACCAGGCCATTGCACCGGGTTTGGATTTCCGAAAGGGCTTTCTGGAAATGTTCGAAGTTCATTTTGCTCTGTGTTTGATTGCGGTTACTTTGCGGTTGTTGTGAAGAAATAGGGGATATCGAAAGTGTGTAAGAGGGTTTAATTTGAATGGATTGATCTCTAGTTAACGGTTGAGATCGTTTCAGGTAAGAGTAGTGTATTCTTACCCTCAATTTTCTCGTGAAATAATTATTTCAATGTTTTTTTAATCAATTCTTATATATTGTGCTAAACAAGTATATTAAACAAAAGAGAATAAAAAATTTATAAAAAAAACACTCTCAATTTTTGAAGGTTTGATATTATTTTTAGTCTCGTATTGTAAATTTCAGGTTCATTTTGATCTTTTAATTTTAAAAAAGTTTATATTGGTCTTTTAACTATTCAAAACGTTTCATAATAATCTTTTTTATCTGATTAACGACTGATTTTTGAATTTTTTTTCTTCACTATTAAGATAAAAATGACTAATATGGAACGTTTTGATGAGTTAAGGGACGAATATGGGTCATTTTTAAGTTAAGAGACTAAAATGAACTTTGAGGTTAAGATACGGGACCAAAATGAACATTAAGTCATTTTTTAATAATACAGACTCTCAATTTAACAAGTTAACGAGGATTAGCGTTTTCCAATTTATGAATAAGAGACATCTGTTGAAATGTGATGTGTGATTCATGTATAGTTGGTAAGTAACTTCCTGTGCATGGTGATCCAAACAAAATGACGAATATTTTCAGGTAACTTAAGGTTTCAAATCCAATATCAAGTCATTGTCTAAATTTGAGGTGGTTTGGACACCAATTTTAACCTAAAATAAGCTGATTTGGTAGAATAAGTACCTGATACAGAAGGTTCTCAAATAAGAATATCATTTGAGTCGTCATTAGTAAAGACACTAGTCATCTCCATTTTTATGTCCTGGTAAAGATGGGTGGAAATGATGCAAAAATTTCAAGTACCATAACTGCAAACATACATGAAATTTAGGTTTGCATCATTCTCATCGACTGAAGAAATTTTATCACAAATTTATACTATTTGAGAGTAATTTATCATACCAAATAGAAATGTTCCCTCCCTTTACTCTCGTGATAAAATCCGGATTGCGAGCCTCATCTGCTTTAGCAATAGAGCGTCATATATACGATGTTCCATAGTAACTATTTGCCTTTTGGATGTGGGCTTTAAAATTATATATAGATGATAATAAGTGAACCCACAACTTGTCAGGATTGTGAAGAAGCTCCTACACATGTTTACCCAACATGGCAACATTAACAGGTCTAGCTCTCCTGATTCTAAGACCCCCTATAGTTGAAAGTTGAGTTATGATATCCCATTTAACACAGTGACTAGATTTGCCTCCCCAAAAGAATTATCTTATGGAAGAATCAATCTTACTACAATTTTTTTTATTGAAGCCACAAATTATGCATGGTGTAAATAAGCATAGAACTAAGCACATGCTTAACAAAAGTCGCCCTCTCAGGTCTACTAAGAAGCCTATATTTCCATCCAGCTAAACGATAAATACTTTTATCAATGATAAAAGAGAAATTCGCATATGTGACATTACCAGGAATCAAATCAAATCCAGGATATTTACCAATATTAAAAGTGTTCCATTTCAAAACTAAAAATGTAAATTAAAAAAAAAAGATAGCAGAAGCTGCAATGGAGTATAGCTTTCGACGTGACGGAGTGGACGTGTACCTATAAGGTTAGCACTCTGACACTTATCACTACTCAAAAAATAACGACGTTAGGCGAAAAGGAAATAGATAGTGACCATTAAACTTTATTTATCCTAAAAGGGAAAGGGAAAACATCTAGAAAACCCTAAGAAGAAGGACAAGATGGTCTCACAACCAAATTATGGGTTTGGAAGTCGGTTATGCAAGGGGAAGGTATTAGCACCCCCTCACATCCATCACACTCGATGAGAACCATTCACTTGTCTTATGTGTAAAAATGTTTGCTAAGAATATGCAAAGAATAGTTTTATAAGAGGGAAAGAGAAGGGTTGGAAACAAAGATAAATAAAAGAAAAAAAGAAAAAGGAAAAGAAAAGGTGGAAACAAAAAGAAAACTCGATAGGACTTCGGAGTGCTATGCCTACGTATTCCCTCGTGCAATGAGAAAGTCAGAGTCACTGTAGTTTGGACTATGGATTTAGAAAATATCTCGATCACAATGGGGTGAGAGAAAAGGTTCGGTTAGTTGGTCTCGATCGCAAAGGGGCGAGAGAAAAGGGAAGTTAGTTGTTAGTGAGCTCGCCAAGGATAGGGGTTTTTGTGCCTACATATCCTCATTAGGGAATGATGAATTAGAGCATTTGTAGTTCATGAGAACTACGGTTTGTTGGTGTTTTTTATGGATGATGCTAACGTTTGCGCTCTAGCAGTTAGGTGTATTGCAACTCGCTCGTGGAGTCTTATGCGTTACGTGTATTGCGGTAGAACGGACATAACATGCCCTTTTTGAAAAGGTTTAGATTTTCGCCATCAAGGCAAGATGTCATATTTGATTTGTGAAGATTGATTTTAGGGGTGAGATAAGTCCTCGAATAGTAATCCCTTGCGGGTACTACCCAATTCTTTATCTCAAAAGATTTATTATGAAAGTTGTGTGGCGAATATAGTTACGTCTTCATATTGAAAGATGAGTATCGAGACCACACACTCTAAAGTGAGTATCCTAATACTCAGAGAGGAAGAAGTCTTCACACAATCCTCTCTCTTTAATTCAATACAACGAGAACCTTATTATCTTATTTAAATATGTTTTATTTTGGATGGTAAGTGTTTTATGACAGTGAACTCTAAAGGTAATGTCAAACACTCGGGATAGGATAAGGCCTTCTTCTAACCACTCCATGACCATCCAAGTTTATTAGGAAAAATAAATTTGAAAATGCACTTGGCACAAGCCCATGTTTTTTAGACTTAAGAAGACAAGAGAAATAGAGAAAAGGAATGAAAAGAAAGGGTGATGAGTAGATCAAGGTAGGTTGATGGTGATGCGCAAGGTAATCGACTTACAAGGGTGGAATACATGCAAGGTTAGTTTGGGGTTTGAAAAAGGGTTGATCGATTATAGTCCCTAAGGGTGCTCCTAGTAACGAAACCATAACAAAGAGTGCAAGTGTGTGCATTAGGTTGATGGCGATGCTATGAAGCAACCGACTTACAAGGGTGTTTTGAAAATGGATTGATACTGAACCGAGAATTAGTTTAAAAATGGTTTAGTTTATTCTAGTCTCTATGGGTTCTCCTAGTAAACAAAACTACAGTCAAAGAAAGCGAGTAAAGTGCATACATCGGAAAGGGAGCGGGGTACATGTAAAGTACACGAGATTGCGAGAAATAAAGGGTATCATTGTCAGGTAGCCCAAGAGGAAGTCGTGTGTATGCGAGGTGTCCTAAGCTAAGCAAGAGAAAGAGTTAAGACAAAAATCTCCATGTCAGGGCTTCTGTACAAGGTCCAAACTCCAATGCTCGGAATCGTAACCACAATCCACAAATTGAAAGTTTTTTAGGGTTTCGATAGTTTTATTGTGTTTTTGTTTATTTCGAATTATATGAACAAGATATAAATAAGATGACAAGATGAGAATATGATATGAACAATGATAATATGAACAGTGATATGATCAAGGATAATATAAACAGTGATATATTGACAGAAAAGATAAACAAGAGTATATTGAATAGAAATTAAAGTTAGTGGTTAGCCGTTAATTTTTATTGATCGGATGAATCATGTTTCGAATCGGGTCCACTTTAGCGTTAAGCCATCGTAGCATGATCTATGAGAGAGGTTATGCTATATGAGGCCGCTCAAAATGAAATTTATTCTAAAACACGATAGAGAAGTAATATGTGAATTATTCTCAAATAATTGTGCCACACAAAAATAAAAAGAGAGCGATCTCGTCTTAATCAAGAACTTTTATCGACTAATCGAAGGTAACCTATCACGACTCCAAAGTATAGAAAATGATCTCGGTGATCATTTACTATAGATTTGAAATAATAAAGGTTAAACAACCTCAATAATCAACATTCATGATGTCAAAGACTTCATCGACCAAAAAAGTGAATAAGAAAATCTAAAATGGAAATCAAAATTAAAAGGAAAATAACACAAAATCAAAATAGTAAAGAAAATAGATCAAGAAAAAACATAATCAAAAGATAAGTAAAAATATGACAATAAAAGTTTGAAAATGAAACAATTTTCATGAATAAATAAATAAGTAAATAAATGAAAGGGAATGAGGGGGTGGCGTGAGAAAAGAGTATGTGGTAAGTGTAAAACCACATGGGCTCAATGAAAACCCAAAGCCAACAGATCAAACTTATCTTACTTGCATACATCAGATTCCAAAAAACCAGAGTCACAAGCATATCAACAAGACTAACACAACATCAACGTGAGAAGAAAAGAAGACATCGTCTGCCTAAGAAGAATTGAAACAATCATCATCCAGATGCGAAAAGGTTACGGTGCTTCGTGTTTCTCTTTTACGGCGCAAAAATAAGGTGGATAATCAATAAAAGGTAAAATCAAAATTTGTTATTCTACCTCGTTCTCGATTCGTTCCTTTCAATTTTGTTCAATCTCTTTCACTTCATCTTAGTTTCGTTATTGGTTGTGACTTGGTTTTTTTTTAATACGCTTGCAGGTGGTGGTCGAGTAAGGTTAAGTTACTGAAGAATGGCGAGAAGGGTTGTGATTTTAATGAAGATTGTTAGTGGCCGGTTTGTGTGGTTTGATGGTGTAGGTTACAGAATTGCGATGGTGGTGCGGTTACTAGCTTGTGATTTAAGACGCGGTTGGGGTTATTTAGGGTGAAAAGGTTATTCGTGAAGATGATCTGAATACGAAGGACTTATTGGAAACAACCCAATCTTCAAAGGCCAAAAGTAAAAACCAACAACATAGCTATTGTAATAAGAGCAGTGTGTTTGTGTTGTAAGTTTTGTGTGGGATTGTGTTTGAATATGAAGGGAGGCGATGAAACAAGTTATAATGTTGAGTTATGATGAATGGTGTGTGTTATGGATGAGGAAGAAAGGTTCAAAAGGTTCAAGGGAATTTTACAGATGAAGGTTTTCGAGGATGGATTTTGCATTTTTTTCTTTCTCTTTCTTTCTGTTCCCATTTTTTCTCTTAAAAAACAAAATCAATACCTCCTCTCCCTATTGTTCTGACTTATTCTTCTTTTTAAATTCAACTGAAATCTTGTTAATTAAGTTTTTGGTACAAATTTTGTCTTGTTGTTGTGCAGGTTTTGCAAAAGGTTGTACAAATTGTTGGTTGTGTGGAGACACGTTATAGCTATGCGAGTTGTTGTACGGTTTTGGTGTGCAGGATGTTTGGACGATTTCTGCATAAGTTTTGTGCAGTTGGTCGGCGGCTTGTTGGAGGGTCCGTGTGAGGAATTTGTTTGGCTCGGAAAAAAATTATCTTGCAAGGCACGGTTTGGTTCAAAGTGGGAGTCTTTGTAACTTTATTGTAACAAATTTGACTACAACTTGTTTTTTCTATTTTAGCACTTATTCAGACAATATGTAGTGAATAAACTTGTAGTGGACTTTGAAAACTTTTGCCAATAGGCTTTTGTTAAATTTGCAAAATTTTGTTGTATGGTAATTGGACTCAAGAATTTTGGAATGAATTGTGTTAGTTCTGTGATTGGCAGCAATTTTGGTAAAACTTGGTGTTATCACAAGATGTCCTATATGATGTCTTGACATGTGATCTTAACTTTCTGAAGGTGGTTCTTTTTGTTATTGCAGGGTTTAGTTTATGATGTCAAGTATGATGTCCTGACATATGTTTACAGAATATTCTGTTAGACTATTATGTTCTGTCTGTTGCGTTTTTTCTGCAATCTTTTGTGTGCATTTGTTAAGTGATTGCTTGGGCAAATCAAGGCGTGACATTATTTGAAGCAAGTATGTTTTGTTTCCTTTTGAAGAATGGTGTGTTGCTATTTTTGTGCAAAAATATGTGGAGAATAATTAGCTTTAATTATGGATTACTTTTGCCCAAGCCCATGAAGAATGGTTTCTATTTAAAGACGTGCTAACCCTACTTGCAAGGCAGAGAGAAGATTTTGAGAAAGCCGCGTTTTGTCTTTTGTTAGGGTTTAAGTCTTTGTTAGTTGTTTTCTTGTGAGTCATTCATTCATCACTTTGATGTGTGAATTGGATTGAGTTCTTTGAGTTGTAAGTTTTCCACTCTAAGCTTTTAAGCACGAGTGCATTGTTCTTGATTGAAGCTTTTAAGCAAGATCAAGTGTTGTCCTTGAAGTGTGTCTTCTACTTTTTGATCTTATGTTTTTTTATCACTGCATGTGATTGGGGGGGGGGGGGGGGTGAGAGGTATCTCATATCTGAGAGTGTCTTAGATAGAAGTTACACGGGTAGAGATTAGGTGCGAAAATTTTAAACTAGAGAGAGTTTGTTGAGAGTCTTCAAACTAATTTTGTTTAGTGGATTTCCTTCCTGGCTTGGTAGCCCTCAGACGTGGGTGTGTTTGCACCAAACTGGGTTAACAATTGCTTGTGTCTCTTTACAATTGTTAATTGCATTTTATCTTGTTCATATATTGGTAATTATTCAGATATTAGTGTTGTGACATCTCTTTCGACATCTCATATCTGATACCAGAATTTCAATTGGTATCATAGCAGACATCCTGCTCTAGTTCTGGGTGAGATTTATGGACGATACTTTCTGGTACTATGGACAAAGAGGGAGGATTTGTGAACAAACCACCTATTATGTATGGAAATAATTATGATTATTGGAAACCTCGCATGGTGGCCTTCTTGAAATCATTGGATAGTTAGGCTTGGAAAGCTGTCATAAAAGGATGGGAACACCCTGTCACTATTGGGAAAGATGGAAAAGCTACATCTGACCTGAAGCTTGAGGAAGAATGGACTAAGGAGGAGGATGAATTGGCTCTTGGAAATTCTAAATCCTTGAATGCCTTGTTCAATGTAATTGATAGAAACATATTCAGATTGGTGAACAATTGTAAAGTTGCCAAAGATGCTTGGGAGATACTCAAAATTACTCATGAAGGTACTTCTATGGTGAAGATGCCAATACTTCAATTGCTAACTACCAAATTTGAAAACTTAAGGATGAATGATGATGAAAGCATACATGATTTTCATATGAATATCCTTGAAATAGTCAATGCTTCAAGTGCCTTAGGTGAAAAGATGTCAGAAGAAAAGCTTGTAAGAAAGATTCCCAGATCTCTTCCCAAGAGATTTGATATGAAAGTAACTTCCATAGAAGAAGCTCAAGACATCAACAAGATAAGGATGGATGAACTTATTGGATCTCTCTTAACCTTTGAAGTGGGGATAAGTGACATATCTGATAAGAAAAAGAGCATAGCCTTTGTGTCCAATACTGAAGATGGAGAGGATGAATGTGATGTGGATACTGATGAAAGCTTATCTAATGCTATAGTGCTCCTTGGAAGACAATTTAACAAGGTAATGAAGAGGATGGAAATGAAGTCAAAACCAAATGTCAAGAACAACTCATATGACATCAGTAGATCTAATGATGTTGGTAGAAGAACAAGGTCTGAAGAAAAGTCCACTCAAAGCAAAGGGATTTAGTGCCATAGATGTGAAGGATTTGGTCACATTAGAGTTGAATGCCCTACTTACCTCAAGAAACAAAAGAAGAGCCTAGCTGTATCTTAGACTGATGAGGATTCTGAAAGTGATCTTTAAGAAGAATCTGCTAAACATGTGACTGCTTTGTCTGGGAGATATGTTTCTGATGAAGACTCTAGTGATGATGAATTAACCTTTGAAGAACTTGCAGCTTCTTACAAAGAGTTGTGTCTCAAAAGTGAAGAAGTGTGTCATCAAGGAGAAAAGCAGAAGAAACTTATAATCAAAATGAAGGCTGAAAAGGAAGAGCATCTTAGAATCATCTCTGAGTTGAATGCTGAAGTGACATTGCTGAATTCTCAACTTGATCAAATGTTCAAGTCTGTCAGAATGCTGAACAGTAGAACTAAACTTTAGATTAAATCCTTCAGGTTGGAAAAAAGACAGGAGACATGAATAGGATAGGGTTTGATGGAGAAAAGAAACCCTCTTCAGACTGTAGTCCCTTTTCACACCACAGTCTTTCTGGGCCTAAGCAAAATATGTCACATCAGATGTCTCAACATCATGGCAGAGGACACCCCAACCACCCAAGAGGAAGATTCCAAATATGGAGATGTCATTACTGTGGACGTTTTGGTCACATAAAGCCTTTCTGCTTCAGGCTATATGGATATCCTAAACTTGTTCCTCAACCTAGACCTAATCACAACATTCCTTCTAATATGAAGCAATAGGTTCTTAGAGTTGTTGCTACCAGTTTGATAGCTCATATGTCTCTCGGAGTCTTAGCTAAAGAGGATTGGTATTTTGACAGTGGGTGCTCTAGACACATGACAGGAATTACAAATCTCTTAGTAGACATCAAATCCCATTCTACTAGCTATGTGACTTTTGGTGATGGAGCCAAGGGTGAAGTCAAGGGGGTTGGAAAGCTGAACTGCTCAGGAGTTCCAAACCTTGATAATGTGTTGTTGGTTAAAGGGTTGACTGCCAACTTGATTAGCATCAGTCAACTGTGTGATCAAGGATTCAATGTCAACTTCACTAAATCTGAATGCTTGGTTACTAATGAAAAGAGTGAAGTGATTATGAAGGGAGTTAGATCTAAGGACAACTTCTATCTATGGGTTACTCAAGATTCTAGTTACACCTCCATATGTGCTCTAGCCAAAGAAGATGAAGTGAAACCGTGGCACCAAAAACTTGGTCATTTGCATCTAAATGGGATGAAGAAGATCATCTCTATGGAAGTTGTCAGAGGAATTCCTAAGATAAAGATTGAAGAAGGAAAGGTATATGGTGAATGCCAAATTGGAAAGAAAACTAGGATGTCACACCAGAAGATTAAACATGTCACTACTTCAAAAGTGTTGGAACTCCTTCACATGGACTTGATGGGACCTATGCAGGTGGAGAGTCTTGGTGGAAAGAAGTATGCTTATGTGGTGGTGGATGATTTTTCCAGATATACTTGGGTGAATTTTATAAGAGAAAAATCTGAAGTATTTGATGTGTTCAAAGATCTCTGTCAAATAATTCAAAGAGAAAAGGAGAGCAATGTTGTTAGAATCAAAAGTGATCATGGGAAGGAATTTGAGAACCAAAAATTTGCTGAATTTTGATCATTTGAAGGGATTAGCCATGAATTCTCTTCTCCCATTACTCCATAACAAAATGGAGTTGTGGAACGAAAGAATAGAACTATCAAAGAATCTGCTAGAGCTATGATCCATGCAAAGAAACTGTCTTACCACTTCTGGGCTGAAGCTATGAACATTGCTTGCTATGTTCATAATAGAGTAACCTTAAGAACAGGAACCATGACTACCTTGTATGAGATATGGAAGGGAAGAAATCCTACTGTCAAATACTTCCATGCATTTGGAAGCAAATGCTACACATTGGCAGATCGTGACCATAGAAGAAAAATGGATCCAAAAAGTGATGAAGGAATATTTTTGGGCTATTCTACTAACAGCAGAGCCTATAGAGTATTCAACTCCAGAACTAAAGATATGATGGAGTTCATCAATGTTGTTATTGATGATGTGCATAAGGAGGCTGATGTCCTAAAAGATGTTGGAACATTCCTTGATATCTCAGCAGAGTCTGCAAACAAAAACACTAATCCCAATCCTACTAATGCAGAAGCTGAACTTGAACTAGTAAACAAGGGACCCTTTACTAGAATTCAGAAAGACCATCCTATGGATCTTGTCATAGGTGATCTAAATAAGGGAATCACTACTAGATCCAGAGAAGTCATAACAAGATCCTCACCTGCAAGTCCATTAAGCCTTGGCAACAAGTGTATTAAATCAGATTCCAATTCGAAAGGTACACTAACAACAGGATATTCCATACATAAAGCATTATAGTTCGTATCATAGGCAACAAGTTCTCTAAGAGTCAAACCAACTATCTGCCCAAACAGTAGTGAATCCAAAAGAGTTACCATCTGATTTAGTTGATGATATTCATCCTGAGTTGTTATCTGATTTTCCATCTTTATTAGATTATGATGATACTTACTCTTGTGATTCATGTACCGACACTAACATTTGTTCTGTTTGTGCTGAGATTAATGCTGCCGTACAGGGTGATGTTTTTCATGCAGATGAAGTTGTTTATGTAGCTAAAACTCTTAACATCACGGCTGCCCCAACCTCACCATCCATTGAACAACCTTCCCCCTTGGAGTTTAAACCACTTCATACCAATCTGAATTATGCTTATTCAGATATGGATAAAAAGCTTCCAGTTATAATTTCTTCTAACCTTGATTTTGATAAAGATAATAAACTTTTACAGGTTTTGAAGAAACATAAGAAGAGAATTGGATGGACCTCGATGGAAGTGGGAAGAAAAGCAATGAAGCAACCCCTTAACCCATTGATCTCTGATGTTGTGGAAAAGGATACCAAATTCACGTGTCCATTCGACACTTTTATTTATCGAAGATTCTTCTTTGATCCTGGAATAAAAGGCGAAGACACTAATACAAATTTCAAGGGCGATGGATGTTATCCAAAGTTACTCCCCACTTTGGAAGAGGAGACGGCAGGAAATCTCTCTTTGGGAAAGGATGCATATGTGATCACTTATCCACCTTGACTCCTCGGGTGTGTTCCTTCCTTTCTCTCACTCTTATTTTATATTTATGTTCTTTCGTTGAGGGCAATGTATGCTTTAAGTGTGGGGGAGGGAACCATTTACTTTGTTTTATTTCTTTCAATTTTCTTTGTTTTGTTTTCATTTAATAAAAAAATTGTTTACTCAGAAAAGTTTTGTGTCTAAAATTGAACCAAAGAATGTCAAGGAAGCCTTAACTTATGAATTCTAGATCAATGCCATTTAAGAAGAGCTAGGGAAATTCAAGAGAAATGAAGTATGGGATCTTGTTCCAAGGCCTAAAGGAACAAATATGACTGGAACAACATGGGTATACAAGAACAAGTCTGATGAAAAAGGGGTGGTCACCAGAAATAAAGCCAGATTGGTTACTCAGGGATACACTCAGATTGAAGGGTTGACTTTGATGAAACTTTTTCTCTTGTAGCTCGCCTAAAATTCATTAGATTACTTTTGGTAGTTGCCTGCATTCTGAGATTCAAGTTATTTCATATGGATGTTAAAAGTGCCTTCTTAAATGGATACCTAAATGAAGAAGTCTATGTGGAACAACCTAAGGGATTCATTTATCCAACTTTTGCCAATCATGTTTATAAGTTAAAGAAAGCTTTGTATGGACTGAAGCAAGCTCCAAGAGCTTGGTATGAGAGACTAACATAATTTCTTGTTGATAATGGATACATAAAAGGTGGCATAGATAAGACTCTATTTGTCAAAGAAGAAGGAGGAAAGATCATGATTGCTCAAATCTATGTTGATGATATTGTGTTTGGTGGGATGTCTGATTAGATGGTTCAACATTTTATCCAGTAAATGCAGTCATAATTTGAAATGAGCCTTGTTGGTGAATTAACCTATTTTCTTAGGTTGCAAGTTAAACAGATGGAAGATTCTATATTCCTATCTCAGAGTAAATATGCCAAGAATATAGTTAAGAAGTTTGGGGTGGAGAATGTCAGTCACAAAAGAACACTTGCTCCTACTCATCTTAAGTTGTCTAAAGATGAAAAGGGTGTAAATATGGATCAAAGTATCTATAGAAGTATGATAGGAAACTTGTTATATCTTATAGAAAGCAGGCCTGACATTGCTTTAGTTGTAGATGTGTGTGTGCTAAATACCAAGTGAACCCAAAGTGAGTCATATCAATCAAGTAAAGAGGATTTTGAAGTATGTCAATGGAACAAGTGAGTATGGAATGTTATACATTCGTGGATCTGGCTATGTGTTATCTGGGTATTGTGATGTTGATTGGGCTGGAAGTGCTGATGATAGGAAAAGCACATCAGGAGGTTGCTTCTTTTTGGGGAACAATCTTATATCATAGTTTAACAAGAAGCAAAATTATGTCTCTCGTTCTACTGTTGAAGTTGAGTATATAACAGTTAGAAGTAGTTGTTCTCAACTAGTGTGGATGAAACAAATGCTGACTGAATATAATGTCATACGAGATGTCATGACATTGTATTGTGACCATTTAAGTGATATAAACATCTCCAAAAATCCTATTCAACACAGTAGGACCAAGCATATTGATATTTGCAATCACTTTATAAAGGAGCTTGTTGAAGACAAGATCATTGCCTTAGAACGTGTTGCTAAAGAGAAGCAACTAACTGACATCTTCACTAAGGCATTGAATGCTAGTTAATTTGAAATTTTAAGAGGAAAATTAGGGATTTGCATTTATGAGGATTTGTAGCAATTATTGTTGAGTGGAAATATCATTCAAGAGGTTTTGTATTTTCCAAAAATAAAGTGTCTCTAACTAATGCAATCATTTCAAAATACCTTAAAAGATATTTTCACACGCCACCCTAACCTCACTTATCATTCCAACTGCTCTTTCATCTCAAATACTCTCACAGAACTTTTGCTTGATCACCATCGTTCCATACACAAAATTCTCAAGATGTCTCAACAACATGGTTAAACTCCTTCCAAGTCTACTAGGTCGGAATCAAAGACAACGGCTCACCCTGTGAGCGCCTCGTTTGATGATGTGATAGATGTGGCTCCGCTAGCCATGGTTCCCTGTGACGATGCTGAGTTGACAAAGCCCACAACCTCTCATGCAAGCGGTTCCAAACGTGCTCCTATAGGTAACACTTATAATACTCCTCTTGATTCCTCCTCTGAAAATAGGACCAAAGAGGATAGTCTGCATGTTGATAGAGCCATTATAAATTTGGTTACTAGGGTTTTATATGGAGGTTACAATGTTCCTAGGATTTCAACCCCACTTTCTCAAATGGATGATATTCCCACCTCTGATGCTAACCAAAGTGAGGAAAGAAATATTGATTGTTCTCATTCTGAGAAGAGCACTGATACTGATAACCTATACAAGTCGGCTAACTCTGTGCTTAAGGAATGAAGGATTGAAGGTAATGCTAATGTTGATGCTTATATTTCTGGTGTGGAGAACAAGACTGGTGGTTCTGATCAGAATAAGAAAAGGACTAATGTCTCTGATGATGTTGTGGATATTGATAATTTGCCATCTGATGATGAATTGATTGTGAATGTGGCTCCTGGGATTGGCAAGAGGTTGAAGACAAGGAGAGGAAAAATTGTGATTGATAACTCTCCTTCTAGGAGTAATAGGAAGAAGACTGTTGTTGGACCTCCTAAAACATGGAGCAAAGTTACCACTGCTTCTAAGAAGAGAAATTCCAGGTCTGATACTGAGTTTGAAGAGGATGTTGAGGATGATGTCCAGGACATCACACCTGTTAGAAAGTCTATTACCAAGAGACCAACTGACACAGTGCCTGATGCTCCTTTAGATAATGTTTCTTTCCACTCTATTGATAATGTGCCAAAGTGGAAGTATGTGTACCAAAAGAAGAGTTGCTCTTGAGAGAGTTGGGAAATGATGCTTTTGAGATAAAGGAGGTCATGGAGTTAATTTCTGATGTTGGGTTGATAAAGATTGTGGCTGTTTTTTCTAAGTGCTATGATATGTTGGTCAAGGAGTTCATTGTGATCATCCCTGAGGGCATTACTGTTGTTATTAAGGGGGAGATGTATTGAGTTTTCTGTTGTTGTTATTAACAATTATCTAGGAAGGGGTGAGCAGGAAGCAAGTGAATGTGAGGTGACTGATAATCAAGTGTGCAAGGTGATCACTGCAGACCAAGTAACAGCATGGCCCTTGAAAGGAAAATTGTCTGCTGGTCAATTGAGTGTTAAATATGTTATCCTGCATAGGATTGGAGCATCAAACTGGGTGCCTCCCAATCATACTTCCACCATTGTTGTTGGGTTAGGAAGGTTCATATTTGTTGTTGGTACAAAGGTGAAGTTTGACTATGGTAGCTACATTTTTTATCAGATTGTGAAGCATGCTACTACCAATGTTGTCAAATTTCCCATTTTCATTGATTTGTGGGATCATTCTACGCCATTATCCTGGCATTCTCTCTAGTAATAATGTGGTTTGCAAAAAGGGTTCTCTGTTGTCTCTCCATTATAAATTGTTTGCAGGAAGACATGTCTCAAACATTGTCTTGACATCTGTTGAGAAGACACCCTCTACCAAGTCTGGGCTTATCTCAGAGTTGAAGGAAACTTGCAGATATTTGGGAGAATTCATTCGTGTAACTACTGCAAGGAAGCTAAAATTGGAAGCCTTGATTAGAATTTTGGAGCAGGCTGAAGGTAATGATGTTAAGGTTGCTGATGTAGATGAAGAGGAAGCTGGGGATGATTCTACCTCTGATGAGAGGACTGGTGATATTAAGGGTCATGATTATGGGTCTATTGCTGGTGATGAAGGTGACAACTCTAGTTCTAAGGAAGAGAGTTGACGATGCTTGTTTATGGTGCTCTTTGGATTGTGTTTGTTTTTATTATTCCAATTTTTCTTTTAGCATTTAATGTGTTTTGGCTTGTAATTTTTTGTGGTTTCATTTTGCACTCTTGACACTGTTGGCTTTGTATGTCTTTTCTCTGCTTGTTTTATGTTAATGGTTTTCTCTTAGTTAGATTTCTTTAATTATGGCTAAAAAGGGGAGAAGTTGTATGAGGGATGTTGTGTTGTTGCTGTTGTTTCTAGGTTGAGGGGGAGTATTTTTTTCTGGTGTTGTGGTATGGTTTTCTAGCACTTTGGTTTGAGGGGGAACTTTATTTTTCTTTGTGAGATGTTAGGCTTTTCTATGTTTTTTTGCTACTGTTGTGCTCTCTGATATGTTCTGGTAGCTCTTGTGATCAATTGGTTGTTTTAGCCAAAATTTGCCAAAGGGGGAGTTTGTTAGTTCTGTGATTGGCAACAATTTTAGTAAAACTTGGTGTTATCACAAGATGTCCTATATGATGTTTTAACATGTGATCTTAACTTTCTGCAGGTGGTTCTTTTTGTTGTTGCAGGGTTTAGTTCATGATGTCAAGTATGATGTCCTGACATATGTTTACAGAACATTCTGTCAAACTGTTATGTTCTGTCTGTTGTGTTTTTTCTGTAATCTTTTGTGTGCCTTTGTTAAGTGATTACTTGCGCAAATCAAGGCGTGACATTATTTGAAGCAAGTATATTATGTTTCCTTTTGAAGAATGGTTTGTTGCTATTTTTGTGCAAAAAGATATGGAGAATAATTAGCTTTAATTATGGATTACTTTTGCCCAAGCCCATGAAGAATGGGTTCTATTTAAAAATGTGGTAACCCTACTTGCAAGGCAGAGAGAAAATTTTGAGAAAGTTGTGTTTTGTCTTTTGTTAGGGTTTGAGTCTTTTGTTAGTTGTTTTCTTGTGAGCCATTCATTCATCACTTTGATGTGTGAATTAGACTGAGTTCTTTGAGTTTTAAGTTTTCCACTCTAAGCTTTTAAGCATGAGTGCATTGTTCTTGATTGAAGCTTTTAAGCAAGATCAAGTGTTGTCCTTGAAGTGTGTCTTCTACTTTTTGATCTTCTGTTTTTTTATCACTGCATGTGATTGAGGGGGAGTGAGAGGTGTCTCATATCTGAGAGTGTCTTAGATAGAAGTTACACGAGTAGAAATTAGGTGCGAAGATTGTAAACTAGAGAGAGTTTGTTGAGAGTCTTCAAACTAATTCTGTTTAGTGGATTTCCTTCCTGGCTTGGTAGCCTCTAGACGTAGGTGTGCTTGCACCGAACTTGGTTAACAATTGCTTGTGTCTCTTTACAATTGTTAACTGCATTTTATCTTGTTCATATATTGGTAATTGATATGATATTAGTGTCGTGACATCTCTTTCGACATCTCATATCTGATACCAGAATTTCAAATCGGTTTGCCTTTTAAATTTTGAATGAATTTTAAAATTGAGAAAATTTACAACTTGAATTGAGAATGAATTTGAAAAGTGATTTGGATTGATATTTGGAAAGAATGAGATTAAAACTTGGAATTTGACCTTGGATTTGATTTTTTGTGTGACTTGGAATGGATTTGATATTTAGCATGAATTTGATATTTGAATTTGGCAATTTGAATTTTCAAATAGAATATTAAAATTGGAAATATTGTCATGACTTTGAAACCTTGTAACTTGGATCATGAACTCAAAACTAATTGTGAATTGGAACTTGGAAATACACTTGAAAATTAGATTGGAATTAAACTTGAATTGGATTGAAAATAATCTTGAACATTAAACTTAAATTTGAAATTGGATAGGAAATGAAATTGTCTATGAGAGGACTTGTAACTTGAACTTTGATTGAAACTTATAGAGAAATGGAATAGAATTTGAAGATTGGTTTTGAATTGATGTAAATTAAATTGAAATTGAATCATGGAGAGAAATGTAATTTGAACTTTGGAATTTTGAATCTTTGAATAAAATTTACAATTTAGACCAAACCAAGAATCAATTCCAAAAGTGAGACACCAGAACTACATTAAAACCTTGAATCAAATTCACCATATTCTGATTCTATCTTGAAATAGTCTTGTCTTTTGATAGCTCTGCAACTTGACCTCATTAGTTAATTTGAACTTGCACAAACTTTGATTCTGATCACTTGACAATTTTCAGCCATAAATCACTTGAATCTGACACTTCCTTGCCTTCACAATGATCCATAACAAAAGTGACTTGAGAAATGAAATGTGTTGCCACCACACCAAAACCCTTATCAGAATGAATGAATTCTAATGAGCTTGACTTCTTGATGATCCCCAAATATCCACATTGAACCTTCTTGAACATGCCTTGAAAATCAGAATCACAACTTTGAAAATTGACCCGCAGTGTACTGTCTGTAACCCTAATTGGAACCTCATATACACACCATTTGAGTTATGCACACTCTGGCCTTGATCATGGAACAAACCCTTGTCTGACTGACAGATTAAGTCAAAACCATTGAACCTTAGTCCATACTACACATACACCTGATCTACCAGCCTTGCCTGAAACTTGATTCACCCTAGCAACACCTTGTCACACCCTCATTTTCACCTTTATCCTTTCACACTCTGCATTCGTCATATCACACATTATTCCATTGCATATCGAGCATGTGGGTTCACAGGGTACAGATTAGGTCGATTTGTTATTTTCCATTTCAAATAAGGTAATTTGTCTATCTTGGACTACTTGAGGGAAAAGGTTCATTATCTAAGGTTTGATCTAAATTGGAAGGTTTACTCATCTAGATTTATTCAAGGAGAATTTACTTGAAAAAATATTAGGATGTTCAAGATATATCCCTCATGAACATGAAATTCAAGGCCTAAATTCAAGATTGCTTCATCCAATTTTGTTTCAATTTCTTGATCAAGTGGAGTCCAAATTTGTAAAGCATGAGTCAAGATCACAAGTCCATAATTCAAAACTTAATCCATTTCAAGTTTAATGGTTCTAAGGAAATCCATCATGAATTCATGAATTAGAGGCAAGAATATTACAAAGAGAAACTTTATGACATTACAAGAATGTCATTTGTTGCAAGATTTCCAACTCTAAGTAATGTTTAGAAATTAATTTATTTCTAATCTTCATTCAAGTCTCTAATCAAATTCATGTTATGGTAATGCCACACCAAGTCCACATTGTGCCCACAAACATCCAAAGAAAATACTTAAGAGTTAACATTGGTATGTTTCAAGATCAAGACCAAGTGTGTTCAACCATAGGCAATATGGATGCAATCCAAAACAGCCCCATGCAAGAAGTGGCAATATGTATCATGTTACAAAATCATTTTTATGTCATAAGACCAAGAGAATAGCATATGATAATGCATCTAAAAATCAGAATTTCAAAATTCTATCCAAAGGTTAACATTGACCAAGAGGGCAGTCCAAGCATAAGCCAACAAAGAGGTGAAAGGATTGAGGGCAATGTAGAGGGCTGTAGAAAAAGACAGCATGGGAAAGTAGTGCAGAAAAATGCAGCATAGCCATATACATGTAAATGGAAAGAAAGAGAGTGACATGAGAAAAGGTGGTAGGAGACATTACCCCATGAAAAAATCTGATGTTTGGGGAGAAGGGAAAACCCTAGAGGGGAGAGATAAGAAGGAGGGGGCTGTAAACAAAAAAATATCACTCTTTACACATTCAACATCCACTACAAAAACCAGAAAAAGATAGAAAGAGAGCAAGAAACTTTAGAGAGAAAACCAGAAAAAAGAGTTAGAGAGAAAACCAGAAAAAAATAGAGAGAGGAAGAAACCCTAAACAAAAAACCAAAAAATAGAGAGAGTAAGAGAAACCCTAAAAACCAGAAATATAGAAAGGAAGAAAAACCAGAAAAAGGAGAGTGACATAAAAGCACAAGAGGACCATTGAGAAGCAGAACCTTCACAACATATAATGAAGAGTGGAGAGCACATCCAACAAAAATCAGTGGAGGACTTGCAAGAAGGATAGAAAGCTCTTGGGTATCCATTTCATCAAACCTTTCTCTCTTTACTTTTTGCTTTTATATTCAGTTTATTTCCTCTTTTATATGTTGTGGTACTGAGTATATCATGTAGGTTCTAAGGGGACCAAAAAACCATTTTTAAGAACTAATAGAAAGGAAAGAAAACCACAAAAGACAGCAAAAAAACAACAAATATTGCATTTTCCGCTTCAGGTCGCGGCGCGAACATGCAAAAACCAGAATGAAACTTTCCCAGTTTGCGGCGCGAACTGATCAGTTTGTTTGTTTTTTTTGCTGTTTTTACCTTGAAAATTTTTTTTTGCATGTCTCGATTTTTTAGCCGGCTAACCCCATATGTTTGTATGATTTTAGTATGTGAATATTGTTATTATTCTTGTTGACTTTTGATTCCAAAAACCATTTTCAAAAACAAACTCTCGATTTTGTCGAACCATTTTTAACCTTGTAAGCCGATTGCCTTGCGCATCGCCATCGACCTTGCCCGTATCGCTTCAAACATCTTTACAAACAATAAACCTTGATCCAACATCAAGTGACCCTTTTTCTCATAAAAAAAAACCCAAAACACAATAAAATATACGATTAGAATTATGCACCATGAACTTTAAAGTGGCGGAGAAGGAATGAGAATGGAATCCTCTTACACTCGTTCCGAATGTTTCGAATACAAAGCGCTCGACTTGGTTATTCGAGACATTCATCTATATCCAAAGTCTTTTGTATAATCCTAGTCAAGAATAAATTCCTCCCTATGAAAAAACCTAAAAACGATATCAACTCATCAAACTTATTTTTCCTTAGGGCGTCAATCCGAAAACCCTTTTTCAAGGTATAAAATCAACCAATACACAATTATTTCTTAAGTGGCCGAACTACGACTGCTCTGATTTCTCACACATGTTGAGAATACGTAGGCATAGGATTGCGATGATCCTAGCGAGCATAATTTTCTTTCCCATCTTTAATTATCCATACCCTTTACCCAAGGACATGTTACGTACGTTCTACCGCAAACAGGTAACGCATAAGACTCCAAGAGCGAGCTGCAATACACCTAACTGCTAGAATGCGCACGATAGCATCGTCCACCCAACATCCCGTTTTCCACCGTAGTCCCATGAACTACGAATGCTTTGATTCTTCACTTCATACAAGTGAATATACATAGGCACAAGGGCCCCAATCCTTGGTGAGCACTCTAATAAACACCAACCTCTCTTTCTTTAAACAAGCAAACTTTTAGAATAAAACACCCATTCACACCAAACAACCTAGAAGGTTCCTATCGAGTACGATGGATGCGAGGGGGTGCTAACACCTTCCCCTCGCATAACCGACTCGCGAACCCTAAGACTTGGTTGCGATGACCATGCTCCTTTCCAAAAGGTTTTATCGCTATATCCCTTTCCCTCCTTGGGATAAATAAAATCCAGTGGCGACTCTGTGTCATTTTTCGCGTAGCGACACACCTTGAGCAGGAAAAACATTTTTTTTTGGATTTTCTGAATAACAGTTAGTGGATGGAAGTATAAATGAGTGTGATATACAAGAAGGATAAGTTTGGGGTATGACAACGCTCAAGTCAGTATGTGAATGAGTAAAGAGTAATCATAATTGTGTTTGAAACTTGTTACTCATAATGGCGTCATTCCTTATACATAAGAGATAGAAATATTTGTTTCGCTATCTTTTACACGTGGAATATGGAGGATCGTTAGATATGCTTGAGGCAAGAATCCCCTGCAGCATGGTATATGATAGTGAAATTCTAGCAAGCAGATTGCAGATGTCCTAATAATATGTCACGACATTGTTCTCTGCATAACTTTAAAACAAATGTAGAATAAACAAGCTGACATTCTGAATATCAGCAACAGAATCACTGTAGATGATTCAACATCTGTTACAACATGATAATCCATAAGCAAATATTGAACTGTAAATTTGCATAATGATAAATAACACAAGATATGTTAACCCAATTCAGTGCAATTCACCTACATTTGAGGGCTACCAAGCCAGGAAGAAGAATCCATTATCAGTAGTATAGTTTTATGTAAAAAACCTCTGGTTTACCTATCACTACCCAATGAAAACTTTATCACTATAAGTCACATATAATTGATAAGAGAACCCCATTTAACTCCCTTAATCACTACCTGTGATATCTAACAGTTATAGTCACAATAACTATATCATTCTACTTGAAAGACACCTCTTTTAATACAAAGTTCAGCAAAGCAACCTTGACTAACGAACCTACTTGGATTTGCTTCAAAGATTGAAAATTTCACCCAAATAACCAACATTACCCCCCTTAATATCCAAACTACCCAACTTTCCCTTATATTCTCCAATCTACCCAACTTTTGTATTTTTTTTTATTACAAGGGGGCGCCATGGGGTATGGCTCATCCCTTATAATTTATATGGGGGCGCCATCCAGGATGGAGGCACCCTATAAATTATAAAGGGGGCGCCATCCCCTTTGGCTCCTCCCTTAAATGACTTAAAGGGGGGAGCCATCCCCTATGGAGCTCCCTTTAAACGAAAATAATTTTTCAAATATATTATAATTAATATAATTAAAATTTTATATTATGTTATTCCAATTTTTTTTTATAAATAGGTAGACTTGTTGTTAACATTGTTTCATCCAAATTTAGAAGAGTGAGTCATGTACCTTAGAAGATATGGGCATGTAATTTTTTCACCGACGAAGCCTCCGATAAGGATGTTGTTTTGGAACATCCAGACTTTAGAACAACTACGAAGAAATTTGAATCGGTGGCTAGAAGGAGACATTCCAAATGGTGAAAGAATTATGAGTATTGAAAGACTTGTTTCGTACTTCTCTGTTGAAGACGGAAATATACGGCGGGACTGGATGCGAATTAGAGATGACAACGAAGTTAGGTCTATGATGTTCGGAACTGATGATATTACTTTGATTGTTATTATATCTTAGGTTATGTTGTAATAATCGTTGTATTTTGAATGATTTGCGTTGTTTCTATAGAAGTATTTCAATTTGTTTTGGTGGTAATGAAAAGTTGATATAAATATTAAATTCCACGATTACACATTTTTTAAAGACCAAATAAAATCTACCTAGAACTTGTTCCAACATTTGGACAGTTTTTCCTCATATGCCCGGGAAGACGACATATTCCGCACAATCTTTCCATTTTTTCAGCTGTATCCATTTCAGTTGTAATTCGGGTGCTTTTGGGGCGGCCCTTTTTGTTTCTTCTCATATTTTCGTTGTGGTAGATTGTGTCTCCATGATAGGTTGGCCAGTAGTCCTCACTAGCTACCACTGGAAAACTGCTACTGTAGATACCGAATAAGTTCACGACCTTGTAAACTTCTGATAGCTGCAAGAATGGATCCTGACGAGCAGTTGAACATGTGACAATGACATGTGAACAAGGCATGCGGAAGGTTTGAAACTTTCCGCAGTCGCACCAATTTTTATGAAGTTCCACCCTGTAGTGTCCCATTGGCCGACCCTCGTTGTGATCCATTGTCTCATCAACAATGAAGTTGTAATCGTGACAATCAAATGGTCTAACTCGATGTGAGTCCGCCTTAGAAGTTTCATCCCTCATATACTTCATGCTTGATTCGCTAAATATTTGCCCTGATTGCAGTACATCGCTCCATTTTTTGCCTTTTGCCGCAAAAAGTGACCCCAATCTGTAATACGTTGCCCTTACCAACGCAGTGATGGGGAGGTTCCTAGTTCCCTTAAATACGCCGTTTAGGGATTCTACAAGATTTGTGGTCATGTGACCCCATCTACACCCTCCATCAAATGACCTAGTCCATTTCTCGACTGGAATATTATCCACCCACCTTAATGCTTCCACGCTTGACAACCTTATTTCTTCTCGGTAATACATGAACGATGGTTGGTTTATGGCATACCCAGCGTTCACAACTTTTTTACGGAGATTTCTGTCTTTAATTTCCCGCATAAAATTCTAAGCAATGTGTCTTATGCAGAAGACATGGACAGAAGGAGGATTGTGCCAACCATTAGCAGGATTGTTATAGGCGCTCACAATAGAAGCATGTCTGTCAGAAATCATACATAAGTTGGGTTGAGGTGCGACATGTGTTCTGAGATTTCTGAGGAAGAAACTCCAAGCTTCGCATGTTTCACCCTCGACCAAGGCAAAGGCAATCAGAAATATATTATTATTTCCGTCTTGTGCTACCGCCATCAACAATGTTCCTTTGTATTTTCCATACAACCATGTTCCATCGACTTGTATAACTGGTTTGCAAAACGCAAAACCTTTGATACATGGTTGAAATGCCCAAAAGAGACGAGAAATATCCTACTTCCAGCAACACATGTTCCTTCAGGAGTGTATGCTGGTAGTGACTCCAATATTACAACCGTACCAGGAATGTATTTTTGAAGTGCTAGTAGATACTGTGGAAGTTGATGGTAAGAATGCTCCCAATTCCCATATACATGTTCCACCGCTTTTATTCTACCTATCCAAGCTTTCCTATACGATGGCGTATAGTTGAACCGTGCAACAACATGAGAGATAATTGTGCTCACCTTCACAGATGGATCAGCGCCCACAAGATGCAAAATCTCTTGGGATATTAATTGAGAGCTTAGTTTTCCATGATCTTGCCGATTGATGTTGGTTGTGCAACTATGAGGTGGATCCATCGAACCTAACTCCCAACAATCACTTCTTTTCCGATAGGACGCTGCTAACCGAAACTTGCAACTTGCGTTACGACAAACTACGACATAGCATTTTGAGTCGTTCCGATTGATGTAAAAATCAACAAAGTTATCCATATGAAACTTTCTTATGGCTTTCATGCACTCCTCTTTTGTGCGGTACTGGTTTCCGACTTTCAAGACACCTTCAATTTGTTGAGCAGGATTGTAGAAATAATCTGAGGAAGTATCGTCTCCACTGAATTGCAAGTTCGTCATGTGTTGGGGAGGACAATACACTTGATTTAATGGTAAGGCCTCTTCATCTATGTCTTGCAGGGGAGTCATTGCAGTGTAGTCCCCGGTCCCGAACAAATTAACCATTTGATCAACCATGGCCTCTGGATCTTCTTCCTCCTCGTCCACAACATCAATTTCATCTATATCTGTTGTTTCGCCAACCTCATGTTCAGTTTGGTAGAGTAACAGATAAACCTCGATATAGTCGAACCTAGAGTGTTCATGACTATCAAACATTTGATCAACATCGCTGTTGTCTTGTATTTTCTCTTGAAAATACTTGACCTGATTGTTGTAAAAAAAAACAGGACTTCTGTAAATGATCTGGGAGATTTGACCAGACAAAATCTTCGACTGTATGCGCTCTTTGAAATGCACAAAATTTGCTTTTCTACTCATTGTTAATCGGGTAACATCTGTATTTTGAAACCCAAAACCCGAATTCTCAGAGATGAAAGTCTCTCCATTAAAATGGGCATGAACAATATAATTTGTTGTTCTAGACATAGTTGAATGATAGTTTAAGGGATGTGTTAGGATACAATGAGATGAAATGGCCACGAAATGGGGTATACATATAGATGAAATGGCCACGAATTTAATATTATTAAAAACATAAGGGAGGCGTCGTGGGGTATGGCTCCCCTTCATTAATACATAAGGGGGGCGCCATGGGGTATGGCTCCCCTTCATTAAGATATAAGGGGGGCGCCGTGGGGTATGGCTCCCCTGTGACATGTGTAAGAAAATTCACTTTTTGCATGCATGCAAAATGACATGTGTACGAAATTTTCTACACATCAATTTCTTTTCTACACAAATTCATATATCTCATTAACTTCTCTACACATCAATCAATATTTCAACTACACAAATTTAATTTTTACCTGTACAACCATAAATTCAAATTTCAAATTTCAAATTTCAAATTCAAAATTTTTACTATAAATACTACTCCTCCTCATTCCAAAAAACACATCAAATATATCCAACAATTCAAATTCTCCCAATATTTTCCTCATATATCCACACTATAGAAGTCATGTCTCTGTTAACATTGGGTGAAACGCATAGAGGAACACCAAGCAACATCGCGTCTTATGTAAGTAGTTGTACTTGATAATTCACAATGTTCTAATTTCTTGTTTTTACAAATACAATGTTCTAATTTCTTATTTGTTTTTATGTAGAATACTCATGACTTTCTTACTCGTGGGTATAAACATTTCCCACATGACCCGTTAATTCAACCTTTTTTGGAGCGCGCGGGATTTGGAGAAGTAATTAACATTACAAATTATCTCCTTGATACCAAGTTTATCTTGGCTCTGCAAGAAAGGTGGTGTCCCGAGACGCACACATTTCATCTTCCAATAGGTGAATGTGCAGTTACACTCGAGGACACATACATGTTATTGGGTTTACCCATAGATGGTAAGGCGGTAAACGGTATAACCAATCCTAGCGGTAGTGTCATAGGAGAACTCTTAGGGGTTGAACCAACCCCACGAGATGTGAGGGGCCAAAAAATTTTAATGTCATGGCTAAAAACAATTTATAGAGACTTGAGATTAACTCCAGAGTCTCCTGAAATATTAAAAATTAGAAAAACTCGAATTTATATTATGTTATTAATAGGGTTATTTTTATGTCCGGATACAAGTGGAAACACTGTTCACTCTATGTACTTACCTTTATTAGAAGATTTAAATAAAATAAAAACATATAGTTGGGGGTCCGCAACACTAGCGCACCTATATCGGTCTTTATGTAACAACTCAATAGCAAATTCGGGAAACTGGACCGGATGTGGTGTTCTTCTTCAAGCATGGGGTTGGTCAAGAATGACCAATCTAGCACCTATCCAACAAAATAATGTTGAATTTCCATTCGCTAAAAGGTAATTATTTTTCCCATTTCTCACTTATCTATCATAGTATTTCAATTAATTAATCATATTATTAATAAATGTTTTCTTTTCGATTTGTAGGTGGTCTTCGCTTGGAATGAATTATGACAACTGTCCACACTACAGTATCACGCAGTACAGGAATCTTATTGATCACTTGGGTCAAGATGATGTATACTCACAAACCTTACTATTTATGTTATTCTCTACTTTAATATTATTAGAAAATACTTAATATTAATTTTTTTCCTCCTACAGTTCATTTGGCGGCCGTATCTTGGTCTAGAAGCCTTTCATGAAGTTGAAGGACAAGACTCTGCGGTGTGGAGTGCAAAGGTGCCGATTATCAACTTCACCACCGTGGAAATGCACAACAGTGATCGTGTGAAACTTCAATTTGGAATGCTTCAAGATATTCCATGTCCGCCAAAGTGCATCCCCGACAAATATCACACTGGTAAAGTCTCCGACCAATGGGAGTATAATCCGTGGACCAAGTATGCAAAACACGAGTGTCGTGAATGGAGGCATCGCAACAACTATGTTTTGTCCGACACTGTGTTTCCATACGAGATGAAACAATCAATACAATACATGACTTGGTATAGGTCTGTATCAATTGGTTTCATTTCACATCCAAGGTATCTAGTTGACCCACGCCAACAAGATTCATCATCAAGGCCCCAACAACCAACCCAACTCTATTTCCAACCGCCAACACAACCCCATTTCCAACCGCCAACCCAACCTCATTGCCAACCATCAACCCAATACCATTTCCAACCGCCAACCCAACCCCATTTCCAACTATCAACCCAACCCCATTTCCAACCACCATCCCAACCCCATTTTTAATCGCCAACCCAACCCTATTTTCAACCCCCACTCACACAATCACAACAATATGAACATACCCCTAACCAATTCACTCCATTCACACAAACTCATTCACAATCCACACAATACCACACATACTCCATGGATACTACAAACCAAATAAACACCCAGTTTCAAACACTCAATTAACCCATACCCACCCAATCATTTACACCCATCCCACCCTACGATCAGGCAGGCTATCGTCCTGACATTGCCTCATCTAGCCAACCACCCCAAAATAACTATGAAGGCATGGGCAACCCTTTTGATTTAGATGACTTTACGGATATGGACCCGTCTTCATGGGCCGAAGTGATGCAATTGCTTGAAGACGATACAATGGACCCGACTCCACAACAAAGACCACAAAGAAACGTACATGATCGGGGATGCGGTACGGGTGGACATTTAAACCGACCACGACGTAGAAACTAGTTTACAATATCTTTCATATTTGTGATTCAATAATTATTGTAATTATTATTTAATATTAAATTTATTAAATACAATTTGATTTTTTTTTATTATTTGAAATTTTTTAATGCTATTATTAATTATTATTTATTTATTATTTGTAAAATAAATAAAAATTATTCAGAAATTATTATTATATAATTAATTTTAAAAAAATATTTTTTAATTATTAAATATTATTTATTAAATATTTTTGAACTAATTATACATTTAAAATTATAAAAAAAAAATCAAATTTAAGGGAGGAGCCAAAGGGGATGCCCCCCCCCCCCCCCCCCCCTTTATAATTTATAGGGTGCCTCCATCCTGGATGGCGCCCCCATATAAATTATAAGGGAGGAGCCATACCCCATGGCGCCCCCTTGTAATAAAAAAAAAATACGAAAGTTGGGTAGATTGGAGAATATGAGGGAAAGTTAGGTAGTTTGGATATTAAGGGGGGTAATGTTGGTTATTTGGGTGAAATTTTCTCAAAGATTCATCCAAAAAAATATACAATTCATTACTGTTGCACCCCAAATTTTGACCCCTTAGATTCTCATTATCATTTTAGGAGCATACTCATGAATTATCTAACCTTAACCCAGTGCAAGTTTGTCTTTGTCAAGTTACAAATGAATTAGGGTTTTGTACAGTTAAAATCAAAGCTTCAAAAAGGTGATCAATCATTATTTTGGGTTGATTCAATCATGAAACAAGGTCAAGGGTATCATATGATGACAATTGAGAATCCAATTTGAAGTTGTCACTCCAGGATCAAGAACAGTGCAGTCTAGGAGCCCCGTTTAGGGTTTTTGACCGATAAAACTCAACTGTAGTTTGACTTTGGTGTTGGAAAGTGTTTAATGGTGGGATAATTTTCCATGAAGTTCAAATAGATTAATAAATTTCATTCAAGAAGTTTCAAAGTTTCAGAAGTTCTAGAGTGTCAACAGTTAACTCGGTAGCCACCGATCGATCGTTCGGTTGACCGAAAAGTCAACTCTTTAACAATAAGGAATCTGACCTCAAGATGTGAATAAAAAATGTTCCTAATGACATATGGCATCTACCCATAAAATTTCATGACAATTGGATCAAGGGTTGAGGAGTAATCGCAAAAGTCGGGAATTAGGGTTTCGAAAGGGGCAAGACCATAACTCCTTAACCACACATCCAAATGAAGAGGTTCAAAGCTCATTAGAAAGCTCTTGACAAATCCTACAAAAGCCTAAAAGTGGTCTATGATCAGAAAATGCATAGATTTGGAGTTATGATCAAATTCATTTCAAGAAGGGAAAAAGACAGAGAAATTTCACTTTTAAGCTCATTTTTTAGCAACTTTGAGAGGCTTTTTGGCCAATTTCCTTTGGGAATTTGAAAGTCATGAAAACATGAATGTTTTAGATCTATTTTAGGGCTTTCTAAAAAGTACTAGAACATCTCAATAGCATTTGTGAGCTGAGAGTTATGGATTTGGCAAGTTGGTGTTTTCACACTTGAGTCCGACATTGTCAAAGTTTCAAAAATTCATTCTTTCATCAAGGGGACCAATCTCAGCCCTTGGATGTTTTTATTTCTGATATGTAGAGGCTATTAAGCATAGAAATGTGAAGAATATGAAGAGGAAATGGATTTTCCACATTTGCAAGTGGACTTGCAAGTTGCCTTGCAACTTGCACTTAAAGTGAAATAACAAGCAAGAGGTGGAAAGTGGATTCTGAACCAACCATAAGCCTACACACTCTAGCCTGCATTTAGCCACTATAAGTTCATCATTTTTCTTGACTTTAAAGCTTACCTATCGGCCAAGAAAACCACTTTGAAAGGTTGGATCCAAAAAGCAAACTTTTCCCTCCTATGAGGGAAATCTCCAAATCTGTCCATACCTTTGCTTTGCCTATAAATAGAGACCCTCACCACTTCATTCCACATAGAAGAACTCTTCTAAAAACCAGATAAAGTTCAAACATCCCTTCTTTCACTCTTTGCTCCCATTTCCACAAAATCACAAAATTGCCAAAATACCTCAAAATCTGCCTTGGTACAACAGCTGCCATATCCATTTCTCCACACTCAAACTCACCCACAATCATCCACACAATCCCTAAATATGGTATAGAAGGTGTCCAAGCCCTTAGACCACTCAAAAACCTCACCATAGCTGGGTGCATTTGAAGTTCCTCTGGGTTTCTTGGTGTTCTAATCTGCTCAACATAGTCTACAAGAGGTATGTAGACAATCAACTTCCTCCTTTATACCATAATCTCATATTTGGCATTTTGAGCATTTTTGTGTTGAAAAGGTGTCATTTTCATGTCATGTGTCAAAACTGGTTCTGTCTGAAGTATGCTTAGTTCTTGAGTTTGTTTACACTTAACTTCATATTTATGAGGTGTATGTATGATTGACATGACTTACTCTCATCTGTTTTGCTATCTCACTTTCAAAATGCATCATTTGCATCATAATTGCCACCAACATGTCAGAACTGGTTCCATTTGAAGTATGCTTGGTTTTTGAGATTGTTTACACTTAACTTTATATATGTGGTGTGTATGGATAGATTGAATGGTCTGTTTCCATCTGGTACATGTTTTCACCTCCAAAATTCATTTTCCAAAGATAAACTGCCATGAGATATACTAAAACCTGTTTGGTTTACAATGTAACTGCTTTCTTTGCTTGAACACACTTATCTTCATGTATGTGACTTGTGTGTATGAGTTAGTTGATCAAAATGTGCCTAGGACATGAACTGAACCTCTTCATGCTTCATAAAAACATCATGCAACAGTTGAAACTTCACTTTTTTCCACAATCTGTTTTGAATCTTTCATTTGCTTGATCTTCACTCGATACCATGTAAGTATGATGTATGTAGGATTCATTTGGCCTGTATGTGCACAGAACTAAAATTGAGCATCTTCATGCACTTAACACACACAAGCTTGCATCTTAATCAGTACATTTCACACCAGTCAGTATTGAGTCACATCTTGTGTTCAAATTCATCCAACATCATGTATTAAATGTGTATGTGTGTTTAACTTGATCAATTTGTGCCTGGAACCTGAACTGCACATCATCATGCATCATGTTCATGACAATTTGCAACTTAAGTACCATTTCTCATGACAGTCCTTCTTTAACTTCAAATTATGTTTGTTTCCACTCAATATCATGTATGTGTGGTGTGTATATGATTAATCTGATCTGAAAAGGTTTGGAATTGAAATTGCTCATCATCATGCATTTCACAACACAATTTTGCAACTTGCACCTCATCCTTCATTTCAGACTGTGTTGAACTAAAATAGTGGCCTGGACTCACTCATTATCATTTTTGTGGTGTGTGTGCATGATTACATTGTTTTAAAACTGACTGGAGTATGATCTACATTTCAAAATGCATTTCAAAACTTCAAAAAGCATGAACTATCGGGTTTTAAAATTGGGGCTTGATCTTGAAAAACCAATGCCACTATCATGTTCCTCATGAAATTCTACTCAATTTAGACTAAAATTTTGTTTTAATCCATTAAGAATTGAGAAAGTTACATCCAAAATGCAAATGCTGATTTTGTTCATGTTTTGCCCAACCTGCCTTGAACTTACACCTCATATATTTATGGGGGTGACTTCATTAATGGATGTACAGCCACCCCAGTGGTAACCAACTTGTCACCAAAAGCGCCTTTGACCTTGCTAGCCTGGGTTCGACCCCTGAGGAGGGCAACCCTTTTGTTATTTTTCACTATTTTTCATCCAACTTCCAAAAATCACATCTCACTCATTTTTTTTAATCATTTTGCATCCATTCTTTTTGCATTGTGTTTGTTTTTATGTCTATTTTTATACAGTATTTTAAAATTCCATGTTTGCCTAATTTTTCATCTCTTTTGACCACTTGAAAGTTAGTGATATTTCGCGATCGTTTTCGCGTGTGCAGATGAATTTCTCTCTTGTTATATTTGTGAATGTCATGATATTTTCTTGCCCTCATATCCTTAGATTTTAGTCAACATGCCAGGATTTTCTCTTTGAGTTGTTACCGTGTTTATTTTTCCTCCTCTGAGGAATGTACTTGAGCTTGATTTGTCGTCACATTTCTTGCTTGATCAGTTGCTTTGATTGTCATCAATGCATATCTTGTGTTCACATTTAACATGTTCATTTGATGGTTGTCACCATGCTCTTATCTTCATCATGTTGAGTGCTTTGATTAAGTGTTTTCTTTTCCCCAAGTGATGGAACTTGCTAGTTCTCATCCAAGTTGCCTTCCCCTCTCTCCTTCCAAAGGAAAAGTCTTTCCATTGACCCTCATGTCATGGATAACTCATTCACCTTTCTCTTGACTTTGTTAAGTCACTTTAACCATAGTTTAGAAGCCATTAGACTTTGCTTCAAGTCTAAGAAACCCACCTGTACTAGGAGTGTTCTTCAACTAGAACCCTAGGATAGAGTTTGTCAACTCTATGTAAGAATCATTGTCATGATTTCTTACTTCCCCTTTTGAGTGTTACAACTTAGATTAGGGAGTTTTGTCAAACTCCATACAAACATTGTCATGTTTATTCCCCTTTTGAACCTTGATCATAATCAAGTGTTCTTCATCCCTTGTGAGGTGAACTACGATTGCTCTGATTCTATCCTAGTTAGGATACGTAGGCAGAAGATGCGACGTCTTTGCGAGCAAACTTAGAAAACCATCTAGGTCTTTACCTATACCTTATCCTAATCTCAACCTTAGCATTTCACAAATTTAGCAAGCAATCAAATAAAAGGTTCCTGTAGAGTACTACAGATGCTTAGGGTGCTAACATCTTCCCTAGGTATAATCAACCCCCGATCCCCGAATCTCTTAGCGTTGTTTTTACATCGCGAAAAAGGTTTTTGTTTCTTTAGACCTTTCCTTTGGATAAATTAAAGTCCGGTTGTAAAAGAATTAAGGTTCAAGTTAATATAATAGCTTGATATCCAATTTTCACCGCAACAGAAATGGCGACTTCACTGGGGAGATAGAGCTTGAGGGTTTAGCCTATTTTGTTTATTTATGTGCTATACTTGTGAATATTTGCTTTACATGTATATTTGTGTATATTTTGTTTGACCTTGGGACCTTTGAGTGGTGAGACGGTCCTATACCCGGACTTGAGCGTAATTATGATAGGATGGTGGTATATTCAAGGAGGCTTATAGGGAGTTGATTCCCGACTAAGCTAACTTGAGAAACCGTCGCTCAGTGTAGGCTCTTTTTGAGAGTTTAGTATTATTGATCGAGTATTTGTGAAAACAATGTTACTTTCAACCAAGGAGCCCATGATACTGTGGACTTTTAGATTACATTCTACCCCACTTTGGCCTTACTAGGACGTAGTGTGATGGCTATAAGGAAGTATTTCCAAAATAGTTGATACACGATACTACGCTTAGACGAGACCCTCTTGAGAATATTATCGATTACCAAGTAATTTGGGAAGTTGATAATATTCGAAAGATGGGTTGATGACTCTGAGAACCATTTTTAGAACCCTGTTCTACAGGTTTGAAACCCCTAGTGCATACCTTTTGGGGATGGGTAGACCTTGGATCCACACTCGACCCTTAAGCCTAGACCTGTGCTTGTGCATATATGTGTTTTTTGCATTTTTACTTGTGTTTGTGCATTCTTGCATTCATAACATCATCCCATGAAGTTTCATTGAACTCAGATTCTTTTTGTTTGTAAACATCAGGGATCACTATGGATAGTGAAAGAAAGAGAACATTAAATTACACTTACAAAGGTTTTAAACTAGAAGACCTAAGAAGGTTGGGTACCTTGGTAACAGATCCAGAAGGTTTCCAGAGTAGGTATGGGAAGCTGTTGTTGTTATTGAAGATAAAAGTGGATAATGGACTTCTTTCTACGCTTCTTCAGTTTTATGATCCGCTCTATCACTGTTTAACTTTCCCTAATTATCAGTTAGTACACTAGAAGAATATTCTCAGTTGGTTGGTTTGCCTATTCTTGAAGATTCTCCTTTTCCAATCATGGAGAAGGACCCTAAAGAACAAGATATTGCCAAAGCCACACGTTTGGGACTAGTGGATATTCAAAAAAACATGATCACAAAAGGAGGAGTTTTTGGGTTGAGTGCAGAATTCTTAGTTGAAAAAGCTCAGTACTACGCCGATCATTTGAGTATGGATGCATTCGAAGCTATTCTTGCCTTACTCATTTATGGTATCTTCCTGTTTCCCTGCTTTGAAAACTTTGTAGACCTCAACGCCATTAAGATTTTCTTGAAGAAAAACCCTGTACCTACTCTGCTAGCGGACGCGTATCATTCTGTTCATTTCAGGAATTTTCACAAAGGAGGGATGATTACTTGTTGTGCTCCTTTATTATACAAGTGGTTTATTTCACACTTGCCCAAAGCTCATGCCTTTTGGGATCCGAAGAAGGGGTGGTGGTCACAGAAGATTATGGCTCTTACGCACTCTGATATTGATTGGTATAATCGTGAATATGATGGGATAATGATCATTGACAGCTGTGGGAATTTTGGTAATGTGCCTCTTCTTGGTACCAATGGAGGAATCAGTTACAGCCTCGTCCTTGCCCGTCGACAGTTGGGATACCCTTTAAGAGATAGGCCCAACAATGTTCATGTGGAAAATATTTTCTTTAAAGAGGAAGGTAACAATCAAGAGCAGAAAGAGAGGATTTTAAAAGCCTGGGGTCATTTGCACAAGAAAGGAAAGAAAGACTTGGGAAAGCCTAATTGTGTCTCCTTGGAACCTTATCTCCAATGGGTTTGAAAGAGAGCCATTGAGTTGAAGATGCCATATTCTCGACAAGAACCTATGGCTTTAAAAGAGGAGCCTACTTTGATCTTCATGTCCGAAGAGGAGAAGTTAAGAATTGCTTTAAGCAAGTCACAACAAACCGAAGACGCTTGGAAGCACAAGTACCAAGTGGTTGTTGAAGAGAACGCAGAGCTTCAAAAGCAATTAGAGTTGAAGAATGAAGAGGTGCTCTCCAACAAGAAGAGAAAAGCGCAAGAAGATTTATTTTCTTCTAGCCCCCAAACGACTGCATGGAAGTTGATCGTGGATAAGCTCATTCTTGAGAAGGCGCGGATGGAGAAAGAGATTGAGGAGCTCAACTCAAAGCTGTTAGGAGAACCTTCTTAGGGCTTTTTTTGTTAGCTTTTATTTAGCTTTCTGCTTAAGACTTTTGTAAGATGTACTGAAATTTTGTAATCCATTGAATTTTGAATCAACAATATTTTGATGTTTAACGAATCTGAGTTCCATGATACTTTGCGCATTTGCATTCACATTTATTAATCATTCAAGGAACTAAAGATTGTTTTGCAGATATTATAGGATGAATTCTGGAAAGAAAGCAGAGATCATGTTCCGAAGCCCAAAATTGGATAACTTGAGGAAACTAGGAAGTTTAGTAGAAGACCCCAAGGCATTCAGAGAGAAGTATGGGAATATGCTGTCCTTACTGGAAGTTCAAGTAGATGAAGAGATGTTGTCCGCGCTCGTACAATTTTATGATTCAACCTATCATTGTTTCACATTTCCATATTATCAATTGATGCCAACCTTGGAAGAATATTCTGCCCTGATAGGAGTAGGCGTCACTCCTAGACCATTTTCTGGAAGAGAAGGAACCCCTAATGAAAGAACAGTTGCAGAGGCCGCGTATTTGGAGGTGGACGAAGTACGATCTCATATGATTGCTAAGGGAGAGTTGTATGGATTTCCAGCTATGTTCCTGTATGAAAAAGCTCAAAGTTATGCCGAGTCGAAGAATTCTGAAGCATTTGAGGCCATTCTGGTTTTACTGATTTACGGACTGTTCCTGTTCCCGACTGCCAGTGACTTTTTGGACGCAAATGCAATCAACCTTTTCTTAATCAAGAATCCTGTACCTACCTTGTTGGCCGACGTGTACTTTTCCATTCACCGTAGGAACCATTATGGAGTTGGTCAGATTGAGTGTTGCACCGTTCTCTTACACAAGTGGTTTATTTTGCACTTGCCAAAACTTCCAACGCTCTGGGATATGCAGAATGGGCTCTCATGGATAGAAGAGTTGTTGTTACTCAAACATTCAGATATTAAGTGGTATGGCCCTATGTATGGAGGGATTGCCATGATTCAAAGATGTGGGGGTTTCCCAAATGTACCACTTATCAGCGTTAATGGTTGCATCAGTTATAATCCTATTTTAGCTCGTCGCCAGTTGGGGCACCCGATGGAGAATGAACCAGACCCAAACTTTTTGAGAAGCTTCTACATTGAAGAGGGGAAGGATCGCGCTTACAAGGCTCGAATTGTGTATAGTTGGCGTCATATCCATACGAGGGGAGTAACTGCCCTAGGTTACCATGACACTACTGTTTCAGAATCTTACTTATCATGGTTGAAAGAAGCAGCGTTGAAGATGTTGTATACTCGCTTTGGGCCTGACTCACCCAAACCTACTCTCGTAGAAGAATTGAAAGCTGCTTTGGCAAAAGCTGAGAAAGAAGGAAAGACTTGGAGGGATAAGTATTTCAAGGTTATGCAAGAGAAGGAAGAGCTGCAAGAATTGATCTGTCAAGGTGGAAAGAAAGGTCAATCAGAATACGAAGGGCCCTCCGGCCAGAAGATCTAGGATCCTGTTGTTTTCTGTTTTTGTTGTCTGTATTGAAGACTTGTATTTTAGTTTCAGAGTTGTTGTTGTAAAACTCTCAGTTATTAATCTATGAAGACTTTGAATTTGCTTTATTTCCCCATTGTTATAATTTTTGCAAATATTTCTTTGGATTCCTTAAATGATTAATTTTGCATTTTGCACCCATAGCATTGCATGTGCATATTCTTGTGTTGTGTCTCATCTCGCTGTCTTGTCTCCAGAGAGAATCACACTGAATCCTCAACACTGATACAATACCCGAGCCCAAGCTCACCTAAGAATGGAAGGACAAAATTTGGATATGGACAAGATTGATAATGAACTCGGAGAGCTACAAGGGGGCATGGGGCAGATTATGGAAACCCTACAAGACATTCGTGCAAAACTGGACACTCAAGCCACTGTTGTTTCTGAAATCACTGGCATAGCTGTGGAGCCGATCCCAACGGCAGTCACTGTTGCAAATGTACCAACCTATGGGTTACCGCCTGGCTTCGTACCTCCACCGGCAGTCAACCAACAAGCAGTTCCTCTAGGGGCAAAATTTCCTCAAGCCATTCCTATGTATACTCCAGTTTCTGTTCAAGCTCAGGTACGCCCTGTTTTCCATAACCCTTCACAAGTGTATGAAGGTCTTGATGGGTCTGAAGAAGAGATTGGACGACATGAAAAGTTGAAAGAGAGTGTAGAGACCATAGGCAGGAAAGTCAGAGCAATGAAAGGGAATGACATCTTTGGTACTGATGCCAGAGATATGTGCTTAGTGTCTGGATTGGTAATTCCACCGAAATTCAAAGTTCCTAATTTTGATCAGTATTCTGGTGCTACTTGTCCTTGAACGCATCTGATTATATATTACCGAAGAATGACCGCACATGTAGAAGATGATAAGTTGATGATTCATTGTTTCCAAGATAGTTTGAAGGGAGCTTCTGCTAAATGGTATTTGGGTCTGGATCAGTCTCGTATTCACAGTTTCCAAGACTTAGTCGATGCTTTCATAAAGCATTACAAGTACAACATGGATTTGTCCCCTGATAGAAGACATTTACTGAGTATGTCGCAAAAGAGTTCAGAGTCCTTCAAAGAATATGCACAACGGTAGAGGGAGACTGCCTCTCAGGTAGAACCTCTTTTGAGTGAAAAAGAGCTGACCGATTGGTTCGTCGATACGGTAAGACCAGAGTTCTATGAGAAGATGATCAGTAGTGTAACCGCAAGTTTCTCTGATATAGTAGCAGTGGGGGTGAGAGTGGAGTTAGGAATGAAGAATGGAAAGGTGGCTAGTGGTTCCAGCAGTTCTGGTAACAACAATGTTAAGAAGTTCAGCAGTAATTTTCATAAAAAGAAAGAAGGGGAGACAAATGCCATCACAATGGGAAGAAAGAGTCACACCTGGAGACAGCCTTACCAACAATATCAGCAACCTCAACAAGGTTTTGTTCAGCAACCTCAACCAAGTTATGTTCAGCAAACTCAGCAACAACGACCAATGTATCCGTTGCAGTATGCCCAACAACCATATGTGGCAATTGTAACCCCGACTTTCACTCATCCTGTTCCCAATTATCAGGCAGTGCCAGCACCCGTATATCAGCCAATTCAAGAAGGGTATCAACGAGCGCTCAACACTCCACCCTATCAGCAACATCATCAGCCTAGAGCTCAGGCACCCAGACAGAACTACCAGAATTGGAGACCAGCAACAAAACCTTCACTTCCTCAAATACCGATGACCTACACAGAATTGTACCCCTCCTTGGTGCAGCAAGGGTTGGTAACAACGTGACCGCTAAATCCGGACACTACATCTTCTCACTATAATCCAAATGTTCATTATGCCTTTCATGAAGGTGCTGCCGATCATGATTTAGAAGGTTGTCTTGCCTTAAAACATCTTGTCAGGGAGTTAATAGAAAAGAAGATCTTGTCTTTTGATGATGTACCCCCTAATGTTAAAAGTAATCCATTACCGAATCATGGATGGGTTAATGCGGTAGAAAAGTTTCAGATGAAAGGATAGTCTGAGGTGTGTCAGAGGTCAAGACACCGGTAAGGTTACTTCACGAGAAGCTGTTAAAAGCAGGGTTGATAGAAAGTACCCATAATGATTGCGAAGAGTGTTCTATTGATTCTAAAGGGTGTGATGTGGTACGAGGGGATATACAAAGATTGATTGACGATGAAGTTTTGCAAGTGTGTAGCAAGGTGAGGAAAGAAGAAGTTTCGGTAATTGAGCCTGTTTTTAATTTGCCAAAGAAATGTGAGAAAGTTCCGGTGTTCAATATGACCAACAAAAGTGTGAAGCCTGTTTTCAGCAAATCGGCTATTGATCAACCTCGTCCGGTTATCATTCAGAAACCAAGACCATTTCCTTTTGAAAGCACAAAAGTCGTTCCATGGAAATATGACGTGACTGTGATAGACTGAGGATCTGGGAAAGTTAGTCAGAAAGAGACAGTGAAAGACGACCGAGTGGACGTGTTGCACCCCAAAATTTGCCCTCACAATACAAGACTTTGTGTTCCAAGAAGGTTCACAAGGTTCACAAAATTCACAATTGGTCAGAAGAGTTGACAATTCCCTCAGACAATGCACCTCCTAAGCAGTGCATCCAAAGCTAGGGTTTTGACTTTAATCAGGCTAAATGGACTTCCAAGACTTCAAGTGAGCTTCATAACATCTTATATGTGTATAAGAACCCCCATGTCAAGTTTCAAGACTTTTCTCAAAAGTTTGCTCAGTCAGATGATCAGATAAGTCAAAAGCAGTCAATGCAGTTAAAAGGTCAAACTGAGGTCAACTGTGGTCAAACCAAAGTCAAACTTCATGATTTTTTTTTTGCCAACATCAAAGAGAGGTTGGGTGAGAAATATTATCATAATAACTGTAATACCCCAAATTTTGCCCTAAGATTTGTCGTCGCATTTCATTGCATTTAATCAATTACTAACAAATTTGTGTAGTCGTTTGACTTTTTGCAGGTAAATATCATATGGCATGCATTTTTTTTCTAAAAAGTAAAAATGGCACAATTGGCAGGAGGACATGTGTAAGGAGTTATGAGTGTGAGAGGTTGAGAGTTCGAATCTCACCTTTGTCATTTTTTTTGTTTTTTATTATTTTTACTCTAAATTTTTCTATCTTTCATTAAAAAAATAACAAAAATAGTTTTTTATTATTATTTAATTATTATTTTCGTATTTTAATTAAATCATTTTTTAAAATATTATTTTTTTCACTTTTTTCTAAATTATTCATAAAAATATCCAAAAAATCATAAAATAAAAAATATTGAAAAATTTTTTGTTCTTTTTATAATATTTTTTATTTTAGGAATCAATAGGATTATTAGTTTTTATTTTAAGTTTATTTTAATTATTTTAAATTATTTAAATTTTATTTTTTCTTAACTAATTATTTAGTTTGGGCTTTAAAATGGGCTTTAGGGACATTATTGACAATTTGGTGTTAACCCTAATTTGTTCCCTATATATACATGTGTTGCCTTGTTGGAAAAAAGGAGAGAATGAAAAAAACCTAAGAGGAGTGAGTGCCGTTTGCCGTTATTTAGTTTTCTTCTTCATCCATTACTATTGTTTCTTTTTCTTCATCGTTTACCGTTATTTCTTTTCCTTCATCTATTACTGTTGTTTCTTTTTCTTCATCTTTTACCGTTATTTCTTTTTCTTCATCTATTACCGTTATTTCTTTTTCTTTATCTATTACTGTTACGTTTATATATATATATATATATATATATAATTTTTAAATTGTTAGAGTTTATATATATAAGATTTTTGATCGAATTATGTCGATACGATGTTTGCACATTTGTGTGCATGACGCGTGACATTTGTGTTAGTTCGATCTGGTTGCGATGATCGCATTTTTGTGTGAGCAATAATACTATTTTTTGCTTAATTTCTTTTTCTTTGCGATAAATTTTGTTTCGTCCGATTTAGATCTGGTTGCGATGAGCGCATTTCTGCGTTAGCAACATTGTTGGGTTATTTGGCACATTTAAAATTCATTATTGCTTTATTATTATTATTATTATTATTATTATTATTATTATTATTATTATTATTATTATCATTATTTATTATTATTATCATTATTATCATTATTATTACCATTATTATTATTATTGTTATCATTAATTTATTAAAATTTGTTATAATATAAAAATCTGTTTTTTAAAATAAATAACATTAACATCTTTTCCAAATTAATATGAAAACCTATTATTTTTAAGAAAAACTTTTTTTTAGATAAATTTAAAATAATAACTAAAATCTCTTTTTTAAAATAATAACTAGAACCGTTATTTATTTTATTTTATTATTGTTCAATTCAAATTTCATTATCATATTGTATCTGCTCCTCTCATGTAACCTCGCGAACTTAACAATCGCTCTTTAAATTCTGCCTTTAAATTTCTGCTTGCATGGTTTAAATTATGACATTATCTCTCTGTTTGCATGATTCAATTATCTCACGCGTTTACTATTATTTCTGTCACATTGCACACATCCGAAGGTTAGGTCTAACTGTTTGGCCGCCGCGCCAATAGTCCGTAAAACTTCACACATTCAATTTCAAATCCTCAAAACTACAAACTACAAACCCTAATTTTCACAAATGCCTCGCCGCAGGCAAAATTACAATTTTACCCTTAGCATTAGGTCAAAGAGCCGCCGCGCTCATTTTAGGGTTTCCCGCCGTGGAATCCCTAATTTAACCCTAATTACAACTTAACATTTCAACGTAGAGATTTGGAGTTTCTACACTCCACGTAAGCGTGTCCTTAAGATGCGTTTATTCCCCTTGATACCTTGACCACAGTCAAGAAGTTTCTAACCTCCCTATTGAGGGGAACTACGATTACTCTGATTCCACTCCCGTAAGGATACGTAGGCACAAGATGCGATGTCTTGCCGAGTAAACTTAGAATTAACCCCCTTTATTATTTATTATTGCTTATTTAATTATTTTGCTTATTATTTTGTAATTGTTTCTTGGATGTAAAGTTGTTTAATTATTTAATTATTATTATGGTTAGTAATTAGGGAGTGTAACAACATGTATGTAATATTAAAATAAATTTAGATCACTTTTAAATAAAGATAATTAAAATAAACACGTCACACACGTAAGTCGATTTTAATCGCCGTCTCACTTCCTAAGGATATCCCTCAAGTTGCCTATGAATATTGGTTAAGTGGGGTGTATAAAGCAAGTCCCTCAAAAAGAAAATCATCAAAGTCCCTTATGGTTGCCTTTACGAATCGAGTCCCTTTCGAAAAATGATGATAGTCCCTCCAGTTTGCTTATTACACCCCACAATGGCCTTCAAAAATCCAATTGTCCCTCACATGTCCCTTAACATCCAAAGTAAGGACTACCTACTCCATTATAGTAGGGATAGTCTTACTAAAGGAAAGAATAAAGAATAAGAAAGACCTTTAAACATTAGGGTAGGTTACTCCTAGGTGCTTGCTCACTTCAAAACTGTTTCACACTTAAACAAATTTTCAACAAGTTTTCAAACAAGTTCTTAACACATCCTTACATGGATTATTTATTAACTATTCTGAAAATTTTCTATTCACACACTACACTTTCAAAACAATTCAAAAGTGAGCTTAAGTATCTAAGAGCCCATGGATAACCATGGATGAAAAGGGTGCTAACACCTTCCCTTTTCATAACCTACCCCCCGGACCCAAAATATTCTCTAAGGTCTTTCCTGTTCTTTTATAACCTTTCCTTATGGATAAAATAAAAGTCGGTGGCGACTCTTGCTATCCGCAACATTGTTTAAAGTCAGTTCACCGGGTTACAGAACTGGCGACTCTGCTGGGGATCTATTTAAGAGGGGTACCCTTAGGAATTAAAGATCACTTTAAATTGTTTGCCTTGTTTGTTTTATATTACTTGTTGGGGTGCTCTCATGTGTGAAAGGTCCTAACCCGGACCTAGTGTACCTTAGGTAAATGGCAATAGACCAAGGAAACTGTACGACGTATATCGATACGGTTGATCTGGTGGCCATAGTTAGTGCGATTTCTTGGTTGGTGCTTATATTCCTTAAGTCAAGTTGAGGATAATATTGAGGCTGCCATATGTTGTCAATGCACTAACTGACTTTTAGAACCCTAGTTAACTCATCTTGGCCTTTAGAAAGTAGTGAGGTAACCGGCTTTGGTGCAGACTGAAGTTGGTTGACACTCGATACTACGCTCATTGAGATCTTAAACTTGGAGGGTTTTGGTTGGCAAGTAAGTTGCCTTCTGAACAACCACCCTTGTGAAGGATCAATGATATTGAGATCCCTTAGAACCTGGTTACTTTTGTAGGACAGGATGAACCATCTAACTTCAGGGGAGGGTACTTGCCTTTGAACCTCATGCAAGCCTTTAAACCTAGGGCTATGGTGTGACTTGTTTGTGTGTGCCACATGTTTGTGATTGAGCATGACATCATGACATCATCATGCATCATAAGCATATCATTTTCCCTAACCATTTCAAGGACCAAAGGATTTATCTTTGTTCTTTGTTGCAGGTCATGGCTTCTGCTCGTAGAAACACCATCAGGATCAACTTTGTAGGGATACCTGCTAAGCTCAAGGAGTTGGTTTCCCTAGTGCCTGATCATTCCCAGTTCAACAAGAGACATGGTCACTTATTGGATCTAGTTACTTCAGGGTTCAGTGAAGACATGATGAGTGTGCTGTTTCAGTTCTTTGACCCTAAGCACCATTGCTTTACATTTCCTGATTATCAGCTGGTTCCAACCATGGAGGAGTTCTCTAAACTTCTGGGTATACCTGTTCTTGATCAGAAGCCATTCACAGGCTTAGAGGAGGAGCTTAAACCAGAAGTTATTACTGCAGCTCTACATCTGAAGAAGTCTGACATTGTTCTAGAGACGAGAAGTGGAGTTAAAGGTATTCTTGCCAAGGTATTAGTGGATAAAGCTCAAATGTTCTTGAAGGCTATGAGCTACGATGCTTTTGAGGAGATCTTAGCCTTATTGATTTATGGCTTAGTGTTGTTCCCCAATCCTGATCAGTTCATAGACGTTCATGCCATCAACATATTCCTGAGTCACAATCCAGTGCCTACCTTACTTGGAGACATCCTACATTCTCTTCACACCCGTACTACAAGGGCAAGAGGAACTTTGATGTGCTGCATACCTTTACTTTCTAGGTGGTTTATTTCTCACCTTCCTCGCTCAGTAATGAAGAATGAGCAAGGGTTCAGATGGTCCAAGAGGATCATGTCACTATCTCACTCAGACATTCATTGGTGCTCCAGATCTATGGAGAATGTCACCATCATTGACCGTTGTGGGGAATTTCCTAATGTGCCACTTCTAGGCATAAGAGGAGGCATCACCTACAACCCATCTCTAGCTTTACGACAGTTTGGTTACGCCCGGAGCGATGGTCCACATGACATGTTGATTCAGGGCATTGTGTTTGATTATGACAACGATCTTCAGGGTTACCGTCAGAGATTCATCCGAGCTTGGGGAAAGGTAAACAGGATTGACAGCAAGACACTGGAGCCTAAGTACACTATTCCTATGGAGGCTTATCTCAGATGGGTACGATTTCGTGCTCAGACACTCATGATGCCATATCCTGCCATCCTACCAGTTACCATGGAACCTGTTGCTGAAGGAGACACAGCTTATACCATCCTTCACCCAGACATGCCTACTGATATGGAAGACTTGCAGAGATCATGGATCCAACTGAAAGAGCAAAGGGATACTTTCGAGGCTCATTACAAAGCAAGCCAAGCAAGGATCCCAGAGCTAACAAAGCTACTTCATGAGGAACGAAACCTCAACTCATACCTCAACACAAAGAGGAAACGTCCATGGGAGACTTAAAACCCCATCTTTTGTACTTATTTCGTTTTCATTTTTTGTAAGCCTAAAAGGCAAAACAAGTTATTACTAATAAAAAGTTACTTTCTTGTTTGTTTAAGCAAATTTAAATCCTGCGGTCCTTGAAAACATTGCATATGCATTCCCATATCATTGCATCACAGGTTTATAATTGTGCACAGGTTTCTCATCTTCTCGCTGTTTATTTCAGCAATGGCTCTTGAACAATCAGTTAAGGATCTCCAGGCACAGAATGCACAGTTCCAAGAGTTGATCCTGAACCTATCCAAGGGGCAGGATGAATTGAAGACACTGCTGGCCAAGAAGACTAAGAAGGCTAGAAAGTCTGCTGGGTTGCTCAACATGGGAAGAAGGTTCAAAGGTCCTGTCAAGACCAAGGAACATGTTGAAGACTATGAATCTGAAGAATCTGAGCAGGAGAGAGGCAGTCTCCACAACACTATGGGGGACTTTGATTCTGAGGCTAACTACTACCATGAGCCTAACGAAGACAAATTCAAGATGCTGGTGGATAGAATGGATGCTATGGAATTACAGAAATCATCTGAGCTGGATTTTGAGGATTTGAGCTTGATATCTGGGGTGGTCATACCCATTGGGTTCAAAGTTCCTACATTTGTTGTCTATGATGGGGTCTCTTGTCCCAAATTGCATCTGAGGTCTTATGTCAGAAGAATGCAACCCCACACTGCTGATAAAAAGTTATGGATCCATTTCTTTCAAGAGAGTTTATCTGGAGCTCAGCTAGAGTGGTATTATCAGTTGGAGAGTGTCAACATCAGAGATTGGAATGACCTTGCTGAAGCTTTCTACAAGCAGTATCAATACAATGCTGACTTAGCCCCCACTCGCATGCAGCTTCAAAGCATGTCTATGGGTGCCAAAGAAAGCTTTAAGGAGTATGCTCAGAAGTGGAGAGACTTAGCTGGAAGAGTTCAACCTCCTTTGACTGATAGGGAGTTGGTTGATATGTTCATGTGTACGCTGAATGGTCCGTTTTACAGTCATCTCATTGGAAGCTCATCATCTGGCTTCACTGAGTTGATCATGACAGGAGAGCGAGTAGAGAATGGTATCAAGAGTGGTAAGATCCAAGTGGGCACTTCTTCATCAGGTGCTGCAAAGAAGCCTCCCACTGGGAAGAGAGAATCTAATGCTGTGTATGGTCAGCCTGATCGTAACAGAAGGCATCAGTCTGTTAGTGCAGTTCATATTTCAAATCCAACTCCTGCAACAACAGAGCAGCCTCAAGGCAACCAACAGAGGGCTAGAAGACAGTTCACGAAGATCAACATGTCAATGGCTCAGGCATTGCAACACTTGTTGAAGGCTGAACTTATTACCCTGAGGGAGGCTCCTCAGAATCCCAATGTTACCTCTCCCAAGTACAATCCCAATGCACGATGTGCGTATCATTCAAACTGTCCAGGACATGATACTAATAACTGCTGGGTCTTAAAGAACAAAATTCAGGATATGATTGATGCTGGAGAAATTGAGTTTGATCCACCAGGTACTCCAAATGTGATTACAGCTCCAATGCCAAATCACGAGAAGACTGTCAACGCCATTGATGAAGATATTGATGAAGATCTGCATGTCTATTCAGTTATGGAGTTGAGCACACCATTGTCTGTTATCAAAAAGAGGTTAGTACAAGCTGGGATCTTTCCAGGTTGTCATGAAGATTGTCTATATTGTACCTATAAGCCGGATAGTTGCTTCATTTTGAGAGATGGGATTCAACGTCTCATGGATAAATATACTATAGTGTTTGAAAGAAGACCAGCATCTGTAGAAAGTATGGTGGATCATCTGACTCAGGGTAAGAAGATTGAAGAGGTTGACATGGTTGACAAAGTACCACTAAGAATCACTTCAAAGGGTCCCATTAAAATCACTCATCAGGGCCCAATCAAGATCACTGCTGAAGGTCCTGTGAAAGTTGTTGCTGAAGCCAGAATAGCTCCTCTGATCATTACCACTCCTGGTCCTATTCCTTATACATCTGACAAAGCTGTGCCTTGGCACTATGGGTCTGATGTTTACATCCATGGTGTCAAGCAGGAGCCTTTACCTGATATGCCTGTTGACATTGATAATATTGCTGGATCTAGCAAGACCACTCGTAGTGGAAGAGTCTTCTCTCCTCCAGTTGCTTCTAAGAATTCAGTTACTCCTGCTGTTACTTCCACCACTGATGCTCGGGGCAAGGGTCCTGTTATTGAGCCTGTATCTACTGATGTGCCAGCTGCTGATGACCTCTCTAAGCAGATGGAAGAAGTATTGAAAATCATTCGCAAGAGTGATTATGATATTGTTGATCAGCTGGGGCATACTCCCTCAAAGATTTCTATGCTCTCCCTGTTATTATGTTCTGAGGCTCATGCCAAGTCATTGATCAAGTTTCTAAAGATGGCTCATGTACCCAGTGCAATTTCTGTGGACCAGTTTGAGAATTGTGTTGCTCACCTGACCTATGACAACGGGTTAGGATTTTCTGATGCTGACTTGACCCCTTCCAAGAGGGATCATAACAGGGCCTTGCATATTTCAATTGAATGCAGGGGCATTACCCTGTCTCATGTGCTGATAGACAATGGTTCCTCTCTGAATGTGTTGCCTAAGGAAGTCCTGAACAAGCTGAGTCCTGAAGATACGGTATTGAAGCCCAGTAATATTGTGGTAAAGGCTTTTGATGGTTCTAGAAGAGTAGTGCATGGGGAAATTGATCTTCCAATCAAGGTTGGCTCTCAGGTGTTTACTGCTACATTCTATGTGATGGATATTCGTCCTTCGTACTCATGTCTGCTTGGTCGTCCCTGGATCCATGGGGCAGGTGCTGTAACCTCCACATTACATCAAAAGTTGAGATATCCGGTGAATGGAAAAGTTGTTACTGTCTTTGGAGAGGAAGAATACTTTGTCAGCCATGTAAACACTTTCAAGTATCTGGAAGTAGAAGGTGAATACATTGAAACTCCATGTCAGTCATTTGAAGTGGTTCCCTGGGCTGTTAAGGATTGTGTGACTCCTCCTGCTGTGAAGAAGGTTCCTGTGGTCATCAGAAACCCTCCAACAATGGCAATGGCCTCCCTCAATGATGCAAAAGCTGTGGTGGAAGAAGGTGGTTGTACTATTTGGGGTCAGCTTCCTGATATTCCATACAAGTCTGACAAGTTTGGTTTGGGTTTCACTGCAGAGTCCTAGAAGGCTGTTCGTCGTGCTCGTGCTGTTCGTATCACCAATCGAGGGGTTATCAATGCTGTGGGAGATCAAGATGAAGACTACAACTTGGAGGCATGGATTTTTCCTACTGTGGGTGCTGGACTCAATAATTGGAAAGCTGGAGATGTTATCCCTATCTCCTTTAGTCAGGAGTAAATACTATTACTGTGTTATGTTTTTAAATTTGTAATTTCTGGAACAATTAAAACTTTCAAGCCATGTGCCTTACCCGGGGCACAATGGTGTGCTTGTTACGGGTTGTCATTTCATTTGCATACTTCATTCAATAAAATCAGTGGACGTTTCGTTTTCGTAAATATTGTGTTCCTTGTCTTTCTTTTTCTTTTATTTTTGCTTTATCAGCTATGTGTTCTTACACACACCCACGTCACTAAAATGCAGATCCTCATCCACTCTGGATCCAGTTGATAACAGTTCTACTATTGCCAATTACAATTTCGAGAATCCGATCTATCAAACTGAAGACGGAAACGAGGACGATTGTGAAATACCTGTAGAGCTTGCTAGGTTGTTACAACAAGAAGAGAAAGCTATACAGCCACATGAAGAGCCAGTCGAAGTTGTGAATCTGGGAACTGAAGAAAACAGAAAAGAGGTCAAGATAGGGGCTGATTTAGAGGACAGTGTCAAGAGCAGGTTGGTTCAGATGCTACTTGACTATGTGGAGATCTTTGCTTGGTCTTATGAAGATATGCCAGGGTTGGATACGGACATTGTGGTTCACCGTTTGCCAGTGAAAGAAGATTGTCGTCCAAAGAAGCAGAAGGTTCGTCGTATGCGTCCTGAAATGTCAGAAAAGATCAAAGCAGAGGTAATGAAACAGTTCAATGCAGGGTTCTTGGCCGTAACTTCTTATCCTCAGTGGGTTGCAAATGTGGTACCAGTTCCTAAGAAAGATGGTAAGGTACGTATGTGTGTAGACTACAGAGATCTGAACAAGGCTAGCCCTAAAGACGACTTTCCACTTCCTCATATCGATATTCTGGTAGACAACACTGCTCAGCATAAGGTATTCTCTTTTATGGATGATTTCTCTGGTTACAATCAAATCAAGATGGCACCTGAAGATATGGAGAAGACAACATTTGTGACACAGTGGGGCACCTTTTGCTATAAGGTAATGCCATTTGGTTTGAAGAATGCAGGGGCAACATATCAGCGTGCTATGGTGGCTTTGTTTCATGATATGATTCATCATGAGATAGAGGTATATGTGGATGATATGATAGCCAGATCTCAGAATGAAGAGCAACATCTTGATCATCTGCACAAGTTGTTTGAGAGGTTGAAGAAATACAAGTTGAGATTGAACCCAAACAAGTGTACTTTTGGAGTTAGATCTGGAAAACTCTTGGGTTTCATTGTCAGTGGAAAAGGCATTGAAGTGGATCCTGCAAAAGTGAAAGCTATACGAGAGATGCCAGCTCCCCGTACTGAGAAGGAGGTTAGAGGTTTCTTGGGACGATTGAACTACATTGCAAGATTTATTTCCCAATTAACTACCATCTGTGAGCCAATCTTCAAGTTGTTGAAGAAAGATCAGGTGATGGAATGGAATGATGAGTGCCAGACTGCCTTTGATGAAATCAAGAGATATTTGCTAGAACCTCCAATTTTAATGCCACCAGTTGATGGAAGACCCTTGATTATGTATCTAACAGTATTAGACAACTCAATGGGGTGTGTATTGGGGCAACATGACGAGTCTGGTCGAAAAGAGCAGGCAATATACTACCTTAGCAAAAAGTTTACCGACTGTGAAACAAGGTACTCACTGCTCGAGAAAACTTGCTGCGCTTTGGCATGGGCTGCTCGCCGGCTAAGACAGTATATGTTGACCCATACTACCTTGTTGATTTCGAAGATGGATCCAATCAAGTACATATTTGAGAAACCTGCTCTCTCCGGAAGAATTGCAAGATGGCAAATGATCTTGACGGAATATGATATACAGTATACTACTCAGAAGGCCATTAAGGGGAGTGTTGTTGCTGATCATTTAGCTCATCAAGCAGTAGATGATTACCAGTCAATGAATTTTGAGTTCCCTGATGAAGACATTATGTCTGTTACCAAAGAACCTGGACAATATGACGGACCTGAACAAGGATCCCGATGGACTATGGTTTTTGATGGTGCCTCCAATGCACAGGGTAATGGTGTTGGTGTTGTGATTAGCTCCCCTGAAGGTTGTCATACCCCGATTACTGCCAGACTTTGTTTCTATTGTACCAATAACATGGCTGAGTATGAGGCATGTATCATGGGTACGCAAGTTGCTATTGATATGAAGATTCAGTTCCTTGAGGTGTATGGAGATTCAGCTCTGGTAGTAAGTCAGATTAAAGGAGATTGGGATACAAAGCATGATAATCTCATTCCTTACAAAGAACATGTGTTGTCTTTGATCCCACATTTCAAAGAGATTACTTTTGGACATATTCCACGAAGAGAGAATCAGTTGGCAGACGCATTGGCCACCATGGCATCTATGTTTGAGATCAGCTGGGATGATGAAGCTCCCAAGATTACCATTGATAGATTTGAGAAGCCTGCATACTGCAATGAGATTGACACTGAAGGGGCAGAGGAGAAGCCTTGGTTCTATGAAGTGAAAAACTATCTTGAAGCTCAGGAGTTCCCTGAAGGGGCATCTGTCAAAGATAGGAAGTTCCTGAAAAGGTTTTCTGCTAAATTCTTTCTGAGTAATGGCATTCTGTATAAGCGTAATCATGATTCAACTATGCTTCGTTGTGTGGATAAGAAGGAAGCTACAAAAATTATGGAAGAGATGCATGATGGGACCTTTGGCACTCATTCTAGTGGTCATACCATGGCAAAGAAGATTTTGAGAGCAGGTTACTATTGGTCTACCATGGAAGCTGATTGCTATCAACACTCCAGAACATGTCACAAATGTCAAATCTATGCTGATAAAGTACATGTACCTCCATCTCCATTGAATGTGTTGACTGCTCCTTGGCCCTTTGCCATGTGGGGCATTGATATGATTGGTGAGATCAAGCCTACTGCTTCTAATGGGCATCGTTTCATCCTGGTTGCTATTGATTACTTCACGAAGTGGGTAGAGGCAGCTTCATTTGCATCTGTGACTAAGAATGTTGTGGCTCGGTTCATTAAGAATAATCTCATATGTAGGTATGGTATCCCTGAAAGGATTATCACTGACAATGGCTCTAATCTGAACAACACTATGATTACTGATCTCTGTACGCAGTTCAAGATTAAGCATCACAACTCTTCTCCGTATCGTCCAAAGATGAATGGGGCAGTTGAAGCTGCTAATAAGAACATTAAGAAGATTGTACAGAAGATGACTGTTACTTACAAGGATTGGCACGAGATGTTACCATTTGCTCTGCATGGTTATCGTACTACAATACGTACTTCAACAGGGGCAACCCCATTCTCCTTAGTCTATGGTATGGAAGCAGTTCTGCCTATTGAAGTTCAGATCCCCTCCTTGAGAATTATGAAGGATGCAGGCTTGGATGAAGATGAGTGGATTCAGACTCGACTTGACCAGATAAATTTGATTGATAAGAAAAGGTTAGCAGCAGTTTGTCATGGCCAGATGTACCAGAAACGGATGATCAAAGCTTTTAACAAGAAGGTTAAGCCAAAGGTATATCAGGCTGGTAACTTGGTAATCAAGCGTATCATATTACCACAGGGTGATCCTAGGGGCAAGTGGACTCCAACATATGAGGGACCATTTGTAGTCAAGACAGTGTTCTCAGGAGGTGCCATGATACTGACTACAATGGATGGTGAAGACTTCCCACAACCTGTAAACGCAGACATAGTTAAAAAATACTACGCGTAAAAAGAGACCCGCTAGGTTGACAGGCCTAGGCAAAAATAAGGGCATCCCGGCAAACCAAAAGGGTTTGGGCAAAAATTAGGGATATATATATAAAAAGATGTACACCCGGCAAGTCGAAAACCTGAAAAGGCGGCTTGGGCAAAAAAGGTATCCCGGTGGATTGAAAACCTGAAAGGGCAATCCAGGCAAAAGTTAGGGATTAAAGCGTATGACTATGTCTCGTTTGGATCACTCATGAAACTGCAACCAGTTGTACTACTTACTCAAGCTCAAACAGATAAAGCTCAATCCAATCGTTTCCGTCTCAACAGCAAGAAGATGAGATACTTGAGTGGCAATAGTAGAATTGAAACTCAATAGGATTATTTCCCACATAGCTGATTCTTTTTGTAAAACTTCATGACAAAATTCTCTTACTAGGGTTTATGTCTCCTTGTACAAACTTACCCGTGTATGGGTCACTTTTGATATAAATAAACTCCATCTTTTGAATCCAGATTTACTTTTACCCTATTTACATAAGCGAAACGTCCATTGGTTGTGTTTGAATGTATGTATGCCTTTGAATATGATTGATGTTTACCAGAAATGCAGGTATGCTTTTAATATGATTGATGTTTACCAGAAATGCATGAAAATGCAGTAATAGTATTTACTAAGGACGAACGAGGGCAGGATTTCAACGAAGCTTCGCCAGTTCATCTTTACAAGACAGTTACAAACCATCAGTAGGACTAAGCCATTTTCACAAAGTCTAATCTCCCCTGGAATTTATATCCATCTCTTTTATCCTCATACGGATATACGGGAAATTACTTTCCAATAAGGGCACGATGAACGAAGACGGGATGTTATACTTATCCTACTATCAAACGAAAACGAAGGTTATCTATACCCTACTATCCCCGACAACGGGAGGTTATCTATACCTTGTTATCCCCAACAACGGGAGGTTATCTATACCTTGTTATCCCCAGCAGACGGAGGGTTATATATTCTTCAACAACGAATCGGGATTTATTTTTCTTGGCCAGCAGTTGTTATACAAGGATATCCAGACACTTCCAGCAGTGTCATAGCATACATACATCATTTACATCATACCATAACATATATGTCTATAGTACATTACCTAAGTGCATCATGTCATACATGCATACATAAAGCATAAACTAATGTTGTTATACAGAATGCTACCTTGTTTTCAGGTTAATTATCCAACAAACAATCTTATGATCTTTGGGACTGCTTTATTGTAACCTCAGGGTTACTTTATCCTCCTGATGAGCTTCTTATTACTTTGGGACTGCTTTATTGTAACCTCAGGGTTATTTTATCCTCCTGATAGCCTCTCATGACTTCAAGACTGCTTTAGAGCTACTGATTGCTCTATCCTCCTGAAATCATCCTATTACTTCAAGACTGCTTTAGAGCTATTCATTACTCTATCCTCATGAGGTCATATTACTACTTCAAGACTGCTTTAGAGCTATTCATTGCTCTATCCTCCTGAAGCCATCTAATTATTTCAAGACTGCTTTAGAGTTATCCATTGCTCTATCCTCCTGAAATTACATTATTATTTCAAGACTGCTTTAGAGCTATCCATTGCTCTATCCTCCTGAAATCATTACTTCAAGACTGCTTTAGAGCTATTGATTGCTCTATCCTCCTGAAGACATATCACATTATTATTTCAAGACTGCTTTAGAGCTGTTGATTGCTCTATCCTACTGAAGCCATTCTATTACTTCAAGACTGCTTTAGAGCTATTGATTGCTCTATCCTCCTGAAGCCATTATTACTTCAAGACTGCTTTAGAGCTATTGATTGCTCTATCCTCCTGAGGTCAGATTTATCACTTCAAGACTGCTTTAGGGTTATCATTATTGATTGCTCTATCCTCATGAAGACATGCTGTTACATCAGTATTACTCCAGACTCCTGACAGTTCTCATTATACTACTGAAGAACTTTCCCCTAGTGGCATCTTTAAGCCCACTCAATCATGTTCAACCAACCATCAATATCACTCCATGCACTGGTGAGTGCAAATTTTTGGGCTTTTGTGTTCAATCCCCTTCAACCTTCCAGGTTACGACTGGCAAATATACCAATCTAACCCCTCAGGTTTCAGAAAATTGAACAGGGGCAGCTGTTGCACCCCAAAATTTGCCCTCACAATACAAGACTTTGTGTTCCAAGAAGGTTCACAAGGTTCACAAAATTCACAATTGGTCAGAAGAGTTGACAATTCCCTCAGACAATGCACCTCCTAAGCAGTGCATCCAAAGCTAGGGTTTTGACTTTAATCAGGCTAAATGGACTTCCAAGACTTCAAGTGAGCTTCATAACATCTTATATGTGTATAAGAACCCCCATGTCAAGTTTCAAGACTTTTCTCAAAAGTTTGCTCAGTCAGATGATCAGATAAGTCAAAAGCAGTCAATGCAGTTAAAAGGTCAAACTGAGGTCAACTGTGGTCAAACCAAAGTCAAACTTCATGATATTTTTTTTGCCAACATCAAAGAGAGGTTGGGTGAGAAATATTATCATAATAACTGTAATACCCCAAATTTTGCCCTAAGATTTGTCGTCGCATTTCATTGCATTTAATCAATTACTAACAAATTTGTGTAGTCGTTTGACTTTTTGCAGGTAAATATCATATGGCATGCATTTTTTTTCTAAAAAGTAAAAATGGCACAATTGGCAGGAGGACATGTGTAAGGAGTTATGAGTGTGAGAGGTTGAGAGTTCGAATCTCACCTTTGTCATTTTTTTTGTTTTTTATTATTTTTACTCTAAATTTTTCTATCTTTCATTAAAAAAATAACAAAAATAGTTTTTTATTATTATTTAATTATTATTTTCGTATTTTAATTAAATCATTTTTTAAAATATTATTTTTTTCACTTTTTTCTAAATTATTCATAAAAATATCCAAAAAATCATAAAATAAAAAATATTGAAAAATTTTTTGTTCTTTTTATAATATTTTTTATTTTAGGAATCAATAGGATTATTAGTTTTTATTTTAAGTTTATTTTAATTATTTTAAATTATTTAAATTTTATTTTTTCTTAACTAATTATTTAGTTTGGGCTTTAAAATGGGCTTTAGGGACATTATTGACAATTTGGTGTTAACCCTAATTTGTTCCCTATATATACATGTGTTGCCTTGTTGGAAAAAAGGAGAGAATGAAAAAAACCTAAGAGGAGTGAGTGCCGTTTGCCGTTATTTAGTTTTCTTCTTCATCCATTACTATTGTTTCTTTTTCTTCATCGTTTACCGTTATTTCTTTTCCTTCATCTATTACTGTTGTTTCTTTTTCTTCATCTTTTACCGTTATTTCTTTTTCTTCATCTATTACCGTTATTTCTTTTTCTTTATCTATTACTGTTACGTTTATATATATATATATATAATTTTTAAATTGTTAGAGTTTATATATATAAGATTTTTGATCGAATTATGTCGATACGATGTTTGCACATTTGTGTGCATGACGCGTGACATTTGTGTTAGTTCGATCTGGTTGCGATGATCGCATTTTTGTGTGAGCAATAATACTATTTTTTGCTTAATTTCTTTTTCTTTGCGATAAATTTTGTTTCGTCCGATTTAGATCTGGTTGCGATGAGCGCATTTCTGCGTTAGCAACATTGTTGGGTTATTTGGCACATTTAAAATTCATTATTGCTTTATTATTATTATTATTATTATTATTATTATTATTATTATTATTATTATTATTATTATTATTATTATTATTATTATTATCATTATTTATTATTATTATCATTATTATCATTATTATTACCATTATTATTATTATTGTTATCATTAATTTATTAAAATTTGTTATAATATAAAAATCTGTTTTTTAAAATAAATAACATTAACATCTTTTCCAAATTAATATGAAAACCTATTATTTTTAAGAAAAACTTTTTTTTAGATAAATTTAAAATAATAACTAAAATCTCTTTTTTAAAATAATAACTAGAACCGTTATTTATTTTATTTTATTATTGTTCAATTCAAATTTCATTATCATATTGTATCTGCTCCTCTCATGTAACCTCGCGAACTTAACAATCGCTCTTTAAATTCTGCCTTTAAATTTCTGCTTGCATGGTTTAAATTATGACATTATCTCTCTGTTTGCATGATTCAATTATCTCACGCGTTTACTATTATTTCTGTCACATTGCACACATCCGAAGGTTAGGTCTAACTGTTTGGCCGCCGCGCCAATAGTCCGTAAAACTTCACACATTCAATTTCAAATCCTCAAAACTACAAACTACAAACCCTAATTTTCACAAATGCCTCGCCGCAGGCAAAATTACAATTTTACCCTTAGCATTAGGTCAAAGAGCCGCCGCGCTCATTTTAGGGTTTCCCGCCGTGGAATCCCTAATTTAACCCTAATTACAACTTAACATTTCAACGTAGAGATTTGGAGTTTCTACACTCCACGTAAGCGTGTCCTTAAGATGCGTTTATTCCCCTTGAGACCTTGACCACAGTCAAGAAGTTTCTAACCTCCCTATTGAGGGGAACTACGATTACTCTGATTCCACTCCCGTAAGGATACGTAGGCACAAGATGCGATGTCTTGCCGAGTAAACTTAGAATTAACCCCCTTTATTATTTATTATTGCTTATTTAATTATTTTGCTTATTATTTTGTAATTGTTTCTTGGATGTAAAGTTGTTTAATTATTTAATTATTATTATGGTTAGTAATTAGGGAGTGTAACAACATGTATGTAATATTAAAATAAATTTAGATCACTTTTAAATAAAGATAATTAAAATAAACACGTCACACACGTAAGTCGATTTTAATCGCCGTCTCACTTCCTAAGGATATCCCTCAAGTTGCCTATGAATATTGGTTAAGTGGGGTGTATAAAGCAAGTCCCTCAAAAAGAAAATCATCAAAGTCCCTTATGGTTGCCTTTACGAATCGAGTCCCTTTCGAAAAATGATGATAGTCCCTCCAGTTTGCTTATTACACCCCACAATGGCCTTCAAAAATCCAATTGTCCCTCACATGTCCCTTAACATCCAAAGTAAGGACTACCTACTCCATTATAGTAGGGATAGTCTTACTAAAGGAAAGAATAAAGAATAAGAAAGACCTTTAAACATTAGGGTAGGTTACTCCTAGGTGCTTGCTCACTTCAAAACTGTTTCACACTTAAACAAATTTTCAACAAGTTTTCAAACAAGTTCTTAACACATCCTTACATGGATTATTTATTAACTATTCTGAAAATTTTCTATTCACACACTACACTTTCAAAACAATTCAAAAGTGAGCTTAAGTATCTAAGAGCCCATGGATAACCATGGATGAAAAGGGTGCTAACACCTTCCCTTTTCATAACCTACCCCCCGGACCCAAAATATTCTCTAAGGTCTTTCCTGTTCTTTTATAACCTTTCCTTATGGATAAAATAAAAGTCGGTGGCGACTCTTGCTATCCGCAACATTGTTTAAAGTCAGTTCACCGGGTTACAGGACGTGACAAAGATTGCAGGTACAAGCAAGATGACCCGTAGTGGTCGAATTTATCAGCCAAAGATAACAGTAGTCACTCCAAAGGAGGTTACTCCTGCTGCGACAAAAGAAAAAGAGGTACCAAGTACTGAGGGAGACGATGAGGAATTCTTAAGGATTATTCGGAAAAGTGATTACAGGATTATTGATCAGCTTCATCAAACCCCATCAAAGATATCAATCTTATCTCTCTTGATGAATTCTCCAGCCCACGGAGAAGCTCTGCAAAAAGTATTGAGACAGACACATGTGACAAAAGATATAACTCTTGGCCAATTTGATTCAGTGATAGCCAGCATTACAACATGTAACACCCTGAGTTTTAGTGATGCAGAGTTGCCAAAAGAAGGACACAATCACAACCGTGCGTTGCACATATCTGTCAGGTGCCAAGAAGACACAATGGCACGAGTTTTAGTCGACACTGGATCCTCATTGAATGTATTGCCCGCAAGGTCACTCGCAAGGTTAGCATATACAGGGGAAGAAATGAAGCCGACGTCGTTGATTATAAAGGATTTTGACGGTTCAAGAAGAACGGTTGTTGGAGAGGTAGAATTGCCAATCATGATAGGACCTCATGTTTTCGGTATTACATTCCAAGTCATGGACATTAACCCAGCTTATAGTTGTTTGTTGGGACGACCGTGGATTCACGCAGCTGGGGCAGTGACTTCCACTTTACATCAAAGAATGAAATTTGTGATGAATGACAAACTGGTGATTGTGCATGGTGAGGAAGACCTAATGGTAAGCAATCTGTCATCATTCAGGTATATTGAAGCAGATGAGGGTGCATTGGAAACTTCATTTCAAGCACTCGAAATAGCTAATGCAGTGATGGTAGAAGATACAGTGGCTAGGAGTGGTCCATCTTTTGCATCCGCTCAAAGCATCAAGTCTACACTAGAAGAGGGTACTCCTGCAGGTTGGGGAGAGGTCATTGAAGTGAAGGAAAGCCTGGGTCACCACGGGTTGGGTTATAAAGCAACTCATATCGAAACATCAGCACACATCGAAGGACGTCCGAAGACTATCCAAGAGGTGTTCATTAGTGGTGGATTCCAAGTCAACGCTGTGGGAGAAGATTTTGAGGAAGAAGATTTTGAGGAAGAAGATATTGAACATCTGGTGTATCATTGTGAAACTGCTTTAGGAAATTGGGAGGCTATTGAGATTCATGTGTTCTTTCCCATGTCGAATTAATTTGTTTGTTTTTCTTTACTTGTTGTTGCTTCTATCTTTAAACCTCCATAGCCGTGCCCAAGGCTATATGATGCATTTTGTAAGGGCCCCGTGCTTTCATGAATATTATGATATATGAATGGTTTTGTTAAATCCTTTTGTTGTTGTTCCTTTACTTGTTTTTGTTTCCATATTTAAAAAGAAGATGGCAATTTTTCTAAAAATCATCAAAAAACAGTTTTCTTGATTGCTGCATTTGTCTTTGTGTGTTTTAATAAATTAAGCCATTCCAACATGCAGTGATATCCCAAAACCCGTTGAATCCATTGACTTTGCTTTCCCTCCTGACTTTGACTCGCCAATTTACCAAGCCGAAGATAAGGACGAAGATTTTGAAATCCCGGATGAACTGGCAAAAATGGCATGTTACGAGCACCCAGAGTTTTAACCTCAGAAAGGGCAGGTGGATGTTATTAATCTTGGCACCGAAGAGGACAAGAAAGAAGTCAAGATTAGGGCAACACTTGGGGAAGATGTCAAGCAGCAACTGATGAAGCTTTTAAAAGAATATGTGGATGTATTTGCTTGGTCGTATCAAGATATGCCAGGTTTGGACACTAATATAGTGGTCCACAAGTTACCGCTCCGACCAGAATGCACGCCCGTCGAACAAAAACTTCGAAGAATTAGACCTGACATGGCTCTCAAGATTCGAGACGAAGTGAAAAAACAGATTGATGCAGGTTTCTTGGCAGTATCCAAATATCCTTAATGGGTAGCTAATATTGTACCGGTGCCGAAAAAAGATGCGAAGGTTAGAATGTGTGTGGATTATAGAGACTTGAACAAGGTCAGTCCGAAAAATGATTTCCCTTTGCCGCATATTGATACATTAGTGGATAATACAGCTCGCTTCACGGTTTTCTCATTTATGGATGGTTTCTCCGGATACAACCAAATCAAGATGGATCCAGATGATATGGAAAAAACCACTTTCATTACTCCTTGGGGAACTTACTGTTACAAAGTCATATCGTTCGGTTTAAAGAATGCTGGTGCCATTTATCAAAGAGCTATGGTGACCTTATTTCATGACATGATGCACAAAGAGATAGAAGTGTATGTAGATGATATGATCGCCAAATCTCATAGTGAAGAGGACCATTTGAACCATTTGTTGAAATTATTTGAGAGACTCAGGAAATATCAGTTGAGGCTGAACCCAGCCAAGTGTACTTTTGGGGTAAGATCTGGGAAGTTACTCGGTTTCATTGTCAGCCATCGAGGAATTAAGGTAGATCCAGATAAAGTTCGGGCCATTCAAGATATGCCAGCTCCGCAAACTGAGAAGCAAGTCAGAGGTTTCCTTGGGAGATTGAACTACATATCCAGATTTATTTCCAATATGACTCCTTCTTGTGAGCCCATTTTCAAGTTGTTACGAAAGGATCATGCGATTGTTTGGATTTCAGATTGCCAGCAAGCATTTGATAAGATTAAGGGCTATCTTCAAAAGCCTCTGATCTTAATACCTCCTATTCCAGGAAGACCTCTTTTCATGTATTTGACAGTACTCGAGAATTCAATGGGTTGTGTGTTAGGTCAGCAGGATGAGTCCGGACGAAAAGAACATGCTATCTATTATTTGAGTAAGAAGTTTACTGATTGTGAAAGCCGGTATTCACTTCTGGAGAAAACTTGTTGTGCTTTAGCATGGGCTGCCAGACGTTTGAGGCAGTACATGATTTGTCATACCACTTTATTGATTTCAAAGATGGACCCGATAAAGTATATCTTCGAGAAGCCTGCACAAACAGGAAGGCTCGCCTGATAGCACATGTTGTTATCAGAATATGACATCCAGTATGTGACCCAAAAGTCGATCAAGGGCAGTGTGTTATCAGAATATCTTGCAGATCAACCAGTTGAAGATTACGAGTCTCTCAAATTTGATTTTCCGAATGATGACATTATGTTGGTAAAAGATTGTGAAGAACCAGGTCCGGATAAAGGTCCTGAGTTGGGTCTTTAGTGGAAAATGATGTTTGATGGTTCCTCAAATTACAGTGGGCATGGTATGGGAGCCGTTCGGATGAATCCCGAAGGTGGTTACACTCCGTTTATAGCAAGGTTAGACTTTGAATGTACAAACAACATTGCCGAATATGAAGCATGTATTCTTGGCCTTGAAGCAGCTATTGACCTCAGAATCAAATTTTTCGAAGTAAGTGGAGATTCAGCCTTGGTTATTTATCAAGTTACAGGTGAATGGGAGGCCAGACATGAGAATTTGATCCCTTACAGAGCCTATATCATTGAAATGATTGAATATTTTGATGATATCACTTTCAAGCATGTTCCGAGATCTGAAAATCATATTGCTGATGCTCTAGCCATGTTAGCCTCAATGTGGAAAGTCAAGCACCTCAATGATGCTACCCTCATTCGAATCGAACGCAAGACTGAGCCAGCCTACTGTCAGATGGTTGAAGAAGGAGCTGATGACAAGCCATGGTTCCATGACATAAAGAATTATCTATTAAAGCAAGAGTATCTAGTCGATGCTACATCACTTGATAAGAAAACCCTGAGAAGATTGGCCTCTAAGTTCTTGCTCAGCAATGGTGTGCTCTATAAGAGAAATCATGACATGGTCCTGCTTAGATGTGTCGACAGGCGAGAAGCGGAATTGTTAATGCAAGATATTCATGAAGGAACATTTGGCACTCACGCCAATGGATATGCCATGTCCAAGAAAATTTTAAGGGCTGGGTATTACTGGTTGACTTTGGAAGCTGACTGTATTCAATATGCCAGGAAATGTCACAAGTGTCAGATTTATGCGGACAAAATGCATGTACCTCCGACGTTGCTAAATGTGTTGTCATCACCGTGGCCTTTCTCTATGTAGGGCATTGATATGATTGGGGCAATTGAGCCAAAAGCTTCTAACGGACACCGATTTATTCTGGTTGCTATTGATTATTTCAGAAAGTGGGTTGAAGCTACATCCTACACTAATGTTACTCGACAAGTGGTGGCCCGTTTTATCAAGAAGGAGATTATTTGTCGTTACGGAATTTCGAGCTGAATCATAACGGACAATGGTACCAATTTGAACAACAAAATCATGAAAGAGTTGTGCGATGACTTCAAAATTGAACATCACAATTCCTCTCCTTATCGTTCCAAGATGAATGGAGCTGTAGAAGCTGCGAATAGAAACATCAAAAAGATTTTGCAAAAGAAGGTTAAAACTTACAAAGATTGGCATGAGATGCTACCATTTGCCTTGCATGGGTACAAAACGTCCGTCCGCACTTCAACAGGGGAAACCCCTTTTTCTTTGGTATATGGAATGGATGCGGTACTTCCTATTGAGGTCGAGATACCTTCCTTGAGAGTCATAATGGAAACCAAGCTTGAAGAAGCAGAATGGGTGAGAGAAAGGTTTGATCAGTAAATCTTATCAACGAGAAGCGCATGTCTGCAATGTGTCATGGTTAGTTATATCAAAATAGGATTAAGAGAGCTTTTGACAAGAAGGTTTGCGTCCGAGAGTTCCGAGAAGGGGAGCTTGTACTCAAGAAGATTTTACCAGTTCATAAAGACGCACGAGGAAAGTGGATGCCCAACTATGACGGCCCATTTGTTGTGAAAACAGTCTTCTCAGGAGGCTCATTGATTCTCACAACCATGGATGGAGAGCAGCTTACACATCTAGTGAATTCTGATGCAGTACGAAAATATTACGCCTAAAAAAAACCGATAAGTCGAAATCTCAAAAGAGCGACTTATGCAAAAGTTAGGGTTGAGGAAAAAAAAGAGAAAAAGAAAAAGAAAAATAAGAGCTCGCTAAGTTGAAAACCCGAATGGGCGGCTTAGGCAAAAATGAGCGTCCCGGTGGATTGAAAACCTAAAAAGGCGATCCAGGAAAAAGTTAGGGACAAAGGCCTTTCACTGTATCAGATGGATCGTTACCTCTGCAGAAGATTTTACAAAGAAGTCCATTTCAACCACTCTTGTCAGAAGCAAGGTTTTGGAGAGTTTTAGCCATTAGGGGTAGAATTGTTAGTGGATTCAATGTAACCTTTTTCTTTTTATGTTGCCATTGTAAAAAGTTCTGTGGAGTTCTGTCATTGACAAACTTCCATTCTTAAATGAAATCAGTTTTGGACCTTTCTTTTTGCAAAATTACTATTGTCTGTATTTCTTTGTTATGCAAAACATCGTTTATTGACAATGATAATTTTTGAAAGCACCAGGTTCAAATTTAAAATAAAAATAGCTTTTGGAGACTAAAAAAACATAAAACACTTTGGCATACGGGAAGACTCGGTGGAGATCATACCTCTCGAAAGACTAAAGTAGCAGAAACTTTGACGTACAGTCTCAATACATCTCCCAGTGGATGTGTGTTGGATTAACTTGATAAGTTGCTTATTCGGCCATGTGTAGTCGCCAGATTGGAGACCCTCTCCCCAGGTTTCTTTATGAGACGAGTTCTTGTGATGGTAATCTCATCCTTAGTAGAAGAATTCAAGGCATCCATTTCAGAGTTATATTGTCAATCCTGGCCAGCATCCCTGAGGTTTTCTCCAAGCAGAGTGGGTTTATTTCCCAAAAGTCTGCAGACACTTTTGTTTTGTGGATTCAGTGTGACACATTGCGTCCCCAATGAGATAGATGTGTTTATCCATCTTTCCTCTCGAGTCTCCAGGATTTTCTGATTCTCATCGGAATCAATTCCTGCATACCATTAATCATTGGCATCATGGCATATCATGTGCATTTGTCCGGTCTCTTTTGATCTTTAATTGCTACCTTTTGTCTTGTTTGCTTCCTGGTTATTACCATTGGTCTTGTTTGTTGTTTGGTGGGCATTCTCTTTCCTTTTGAGGTTTGGTTGTCACCAATTTCTCTATCTCGGTTGTTACTAAGTTTGTGGGCGGTTATAGGTCGTCACTTGTATACCGCTTGTTCCTGGTTGCAACCAGCACCTTTGGATGTCCTGTTATTACTAGCATCGTTTGCCTGGTCGTCACCAATTTCCCATCTTGAAGTCTAGTCGTTACTAGCACCCCCTATATTTTTGAAAAGTCCAGTGGTAACTGGCATCGTTAAAATCCAATCGTTATTGGTATCAAGCTCTGGTCGTCACCATGACTCTTGAAAGTCCAATGGTAATTGGCAGTTATTTGAAAAGTCCAGTGGTAACTGGCATCATTAAAATCCAATCGTTATTGGTATTGAGCTCTGGTCATCACCATGTCTTTTGAAAGCCCAATGGTAATTGGCGGCTATTTGAAAAGTCCAGTGGTAACTGGCATTGTTTAAAATCCAACCGATTGGTATCATTGCTTTGATCGTTACCATAGTTTTGAAAAGTCCAGTGGTTACTGGCTCTGCTTGAGAGTTAATCGTTATTAATACCAAGAGTTAGTTGTTACCAATTCTTTCCAGCCGGAATCCTGTATTGTATTAACGCAATTCGGAGCTCCCATTTTATTTGGTCGTCACCATCACCCCTCTTGTAAGTCTAGTAGGAACTACCACCCTTTGATTGCTGATAACTCTGGTCGTCACCAGTATCCCCAGCAGAGCGTCGCTTTCCCATTCGAGTCTCGGAGATCTAGTCATTACTAGCATCCCCAGTGTATCTGGTCTTGTTTCTGTTCTTTTCCTGAAGATCCCATTCGAACTCTTCGCTATAGGAGATTCCTCAGCTGTTTATCCCCAGTGAGGTTTGTGTCCCTTTTCTTTCATTTCCCCGGTGGAGAGTTGCCTTTGTCCCAGCGGGGTGTCACCTACTTTTCCCCAATGAAGTTTTGTTTCCCCGTTGAAGTTGGCGTCCCCTGTGTGAAAGATTCCCCTGAGCAGCATCCTTAGTCATGTTTGAACTATCTCGTTTACTTCGCTTGGAATCTTTCCCCAGTGTGTTGGGTCTCCATGAGTAGTTACTCGTTGTATTGTCGTTCTTTTATCTTTGCTCGCGTGTATGCATCTGTCTTGCATTCAAACATCATAAAGCATCATCTAGATTCATAGCATATCCGCATTTATCCTTTTGCATATCATCGGATCTAAGGGACAAAATTTTTGGTTTTCTATATTTAAATACCTTTCATTGCGATTCTATGAGAATTGTCACCTCTTAGTTCCATTTAGTGAAGATATTTAAATAGGGGCAACTGTTGCACCCCAAATTTTGACCCCTTAGATTCTCATTATCATTTTAGAAGCATACTCATGAATTATCTAACCTTAACCCAGTGCAAGTTTGTCTTTGTCAAGTTACAGATGAATCAGGGTTATGTACAGTCAAAATCAAAGCTTCAAAAAGGTGATCAATTATTATTTTGGGTTGATTCAATCATGAAATAAGGTCAAGGGTATCATATGATGACAATGGAGAATCCAATTCGAAGTTGTCACTCCAGGATCAAGAACAGTGCAGTCCAGGAGCCCCGTTTAGGGTTTTTGACTAGTAAAAGTCAACTGTAGTTTGACTTTGGTGTTGGAAAGTGTTTTAATGGTGGGATCATGGTCCATGAAGTTCAAATAGCTTAATAAAGTTCATTCACGAAGTGTCAAAGTTTCAGAAGGTCCAGAGTGTCAACAGTTAACTCGGTAGCCACCGATCGATCGTTCGGTTGACCGAAAAGTCAACTCTTCAACAATAAGGAATTTGACCTCAAGATGTGAATACAAAATGTTCCTAATGACATATGTCATATACACATAAAATTTCATGACAATTGGATCAAGGGTTGAGGAGTAATCGCAAAAGTCGGGAATTAGGGTTTCGAAAGGGGCAAGACCATAACTCCTTAACCACACATCCAAATGAAGTGGTTCAAAGCTCATTAGAAAGCTCTTGAAAAATCCTACAAAAGCCTCAAAGTGGTCTATGATCAGAAAATGCATATATTTGGAGTTATGATCAAATTCATTTCAAGAAGGGAAAAAGACTTGGAGAAATTTCACTTTTATGCTCATTTTTTAGCTACTTTGAGAGGCTTTTTGGCCAAGTTCCTTTGGGAATTTGAAAGTCATGAAAACATGAATGTTTTAGATCTATTTTAGGGCTTTCTAAAAAGTACTAGAACATCTCAATAGCATTTGTGAGCTGAGAGTTATGGATTTGGAAAGTTGGTGTTTTTACACTTGAGTCCCACATTGTCAAAGTTTCAAAAATTCATTCTTTCATCAAGGGGACCTATCTCAGACCTTGGATGTTTTTATTTATGATATGTAGAGGCTATGAAGCATAGAAATGTGAAGAATATGCAGAGGAAATAGATTTCCCACATTTGCAAGTGGACTTGCAAGTTGCCTTGCAACTTGCACTTAAAGTGAAATAACAAGCAAGAGGTGGAAAGTGGATTCTGAACCAGCCATAAGACTACGCACTCTAGCTTGCATTTAGCCACTCTAATTTCATCATTTTGCTTGACTTTAAAGCTTACCTATCAGCCAGGAAAACCTCTTTAAAAGGTTGGATCCAAAAAGCAAACTTTTCCCTCCTAGGAGGGAAATCTCCAAATTTGTCCATACCTTTGCTTTGCCTATAAATAGAGACCCTCACCACTTCATTCCACACAGAAGAACTCTTCTAAGAACCAGAGAAATTTCAAACATCCCTTCTTTCACTCTTTGCTCCCATTTCCACAAAATCACAAAATTGCTAAAATACCTCAAAATCTGCCTTGGTACAACAACTGCCATATCCATTTCCGCACGCTCAAACTCACCCACAATCATCCAAATAATCCCTAAATATGGTATAGAAGGTGTCCAATCCCTTAGACCACTCAAAAATTTCACCATTCAAAAAGTCAACTTCCATACCAAGCAACTTTGACCATAATGCATAAAATCTGCCAAATCATGTTCTAGACATTTGCTTGATGTTCTAATCACTTAAACACCTCATATATATCATATCTCAACTATCCAAAGCATTGAGGATCATTGGTATAACTTATTTCTCCAACTGTCCTAAGGATTGCATTCTTGCTTCACAAGGAAGAAAAGTCCAAAGCTGGGTGCATTTGAAGTTCCTCTGGGTTTCTTGGTGTTCTAATCTGCTCAACATAGTCTACAAGAGGTATGTAGACAATCAACTTCCTCCTTTATACCATAATCTCATATTTGGCATTTTGAGCATTGTTGTGTTGAAAAGGTGTCATTTTCATGTCATGTGTCAAAACTGGTTCTGTCTGAAGTATGCTTAGTTCTTGAGTTTGTTTACACTTAACTTCATATTTATGAGGTGTATGTATGATTGACATGACTTACTCTCATCTGTTTTGCTATCTCACTTTCAAAATGCATCATTTGCATCATAATTGCCACCAACATGTCAGAACTGGTTCCATTTGAAGTATGCTTGGTTTTTGAGATTGTTTACACTTAACTTTATATCTGTGGTGTGTATGGATAGATTGAATGGTCTGTTTCCATCTGGTACATGTTTTCACCTCCAAAATTCATTTTCCAAAGATAAACTGCCATGAGATATACTAAAACCTGTTTGGTTTACAATGTAACTGCTTTCTTTGCTTGAACACACTTATCTTCATGTATGTGACTTGTGTGTATGAGTTAGTTGATCAAAATGTGCCTAGGACATGAACTGAACCTCTTCATGCTTCATAAAAACATCATGCAACAGTTGAAACTTCACTTTTTGCCATAATCTGTTTTGAATCTTTCATTTGCTTGATCTTCACTCGATACCATGTAAGTATGATGTATGTAGGATTCATTTGGCCTGTATGTGCAAAGAACTAAAATTGAGCATCTTCATGCACTTAACACACACAAGCTTGCATCTTAATCAGTACATTTCACACCAGTCAGTATTGAGTCACATCTTGTGTTCAAATTCATCCAACATCATGTATTAAATGTGTATGTGTGTTTAACTTGATCAATTTGTGCCTGGAACCTGAACTGCACATCATCATGTATCATGTTCATGACAATTTGCAACTTAAGTACCATTTCTCATGACAGTCCTTCTTTAAATTCAAATTATGTTTGTTTCCACTCAATATCATGTATGTGTGGTGTGTATATGATTAATCTGATCTGAAAAGGTTTGGAATTGAAATTGCTCATCATCATGCATTTCACAATACAATTTTGCAACTTGCACCTCATCCTTCATTTCAGACTGTGTTGAACTAAAATAGTGGCCTGGACTCACTCATTATCATTTTTGTGGTGTGTGTACATGATTACATTGTTTTAAAACTGACTGGAGTATGATCTACATTTCAAAATGCATTTTAAAACTTCAAAAAGCATGAACTATCGGGTTTTAAAATTGGGGCTTGATCTTGAAAAACCAATGCCACTATCATGTTCCTCATGAAATTCTACTCAATTTAGACTAAAATTTTGTTTTAATCCATTAAGAATTGAGAAAGTTACATCCAAAATGCAAATGCTGATTTTGTTCATGTTTTGCCCAGCCTGCCTTGAACTTACACCTCATATATTTATGGGGGTGGCTTCATCAATGGATGTACATCCACCCCATTGGTAACCAACTTGTCACCAAAAGCGCCTTTGACCTTGCTAGCTTGGGTTCGACCCCTGAGGAGGGCAACCCTTTTGTTATTTTTCACTATTTTTCATCCAACTTCCAAAAATCACATCTCACTCATTTTTTTTTATCATTTTGCATCCATTCTTTTTGCATTGTGTTTGTTTTTATGTCTATTTTTATGCAGTATTTTAAAATTCCATGTTTGCCTAATTTTTCATCTCTTTTGACCACTTGAAAGTTAGTGATATTTCACGATCGTTTTCACGTGTGCAGATGAATTTCTCTCTTGTTATATTTGTGAATGTCATGATATTTGCTTGCCCTCATATCCTTAGATGTTAGTCAACATGCCAGGATTTTCTCTTTGAGTTGTTACCATGTTTATTTTTCCTCCTCTGAGGAATGTACTTGAGCTTGATTTGTCGTCACATTTCTTGCTTGATCAGTTGCTTTGATTGTCATCAATGCATATCTTGTGTTCACATTTAACATGTTCATTTGATGGTTGTCACCATGCTCTTATCTTCATCATGTTGAGTGCTTTGATTAAGTGTTTTCTTTTCCCCAAGTGATGGAACTTGCTAGTTCTCATCCAAGTTGCCTTCCCCTCTCTCCTTCCAAAGGAAAAGTCCTTCCATTGACCCTCATGTCATGGATAACTCATTCACCTTTCTCTTGACTTTGTTAAGTCACTTTAACCATAGTTTAGAAGCCATTAGACTTTGCTTCAAGTCTAAGAAACCCACCTGTACTAGGAGTGTTCTTCAACTAGAACCCTAGGATAGAGTTTGTCAACTCTATGTAAGAATCATTGTCATGATTTCTTACTTCCCCTTTTGAGTGTTACAACTTAGATTAGGGAGTTTTGTCAAACTCCATACAAACATTGTCATGTTTATTCCCCTTTTGAACCTTGATCATAATCAAGTGTTCTTCATCCCTTGTGAGGTGAACTACGATTGCTCTGATTCTATCCTAGTTAGGATACGTAGGTAGAAGATGCGACGTCTTTGCGAGCAAACTTAGAAAACCATCTAGGTCTTTACCTATACCTTATCCTAATCTCAACCTTAGCATTTCACAAATTTAGCAAGCAATCAAACAAAAGGTTCCTGTAGAGTACTACAGATGCTTAGGGTGCTAACACCTTCCCTAGGTATAATCAACCCCCGATCCCCGAATCTCTTAGCGTTGTTTTTACATCGCAAAAAAGGTTTTTCTTTCTTTAGACCTTTCCTTTAGATAAATTAAAGTTCGGTTGTAAAAGAATTATGGTTCAAGTTAGTATAATAACTTGATATCCAATTTTCACCGCAACAATTACATACAGGTTTCTGAATCTTTATAAACATTTATGTCTGCCACAATGTATCCAACTAATACAAAGGGAGACTTACAACACAAGAAGTCTTACGACTCTCAAAACCCTAAACCCTTATTTCCCTTTACGAAAGTGTTACTCGGGATTCTTCTCTTCATCCCTAGGTCTAGGTCTTCCTTTTATATTCTTCAGCAGTCCATGGACTTTAAAATATCTGTTTAATTATTCCTTGATCCATGCCTTAAATCTTGGAACTAATATGCAAATATTCTGCTGACAAAATCTTGTACATCATTAACAGACACGATGTCCTAACATCGTGTTGGGACATCTTGTCCAACATGTCTTCTTTCAGCAGAATTCTTCTCGTTGGAACATCTTGTGCAACATCCTATTTTACCAAAATTTACTCAAATCTGTAGAACCTTCAATCTCCCCCTTTTGACAAATTTTGGATAAAACTCCTTAGGTAGAAAAAGAAAGTCTGAACGTCATTCAATTTCATCCAGAGAGTGGTGGATATAATTGGCGCACTTCTGAGGCTCCCCCTTTCTCCTGAAGTTCCTAGCTGCATGTTAGTGTACACGAGGAAGAGGATGTAACATACTCCCTCTCAAACCTATACTTGCCACAGAGAGATAAATCTTCCTCTTAAAGGGAATAAGAGAACCCTTAAGGAGATCCAGAAAGGGCTTAAGAAGAAGCAGATGTAGTATACGTGACACAGAGTACATAAAGGATGTAACTCAGGTCACAAGACACAACCCGCTTCATAACTCAGATTACAAGGCACAAAGGAAGAACTCAAAGAAGAACCTGAGACTTAGGCAGGATGTTAGAATATCCCATCCAACATCCTTGCAAAACAACTTCTGGAATGGACTCCATACTAACCAGAATGTTAGTTGTGTGTTATGAGGATCAACACACAACCGAGATGAATACACACCCATTCTCCCCCTTTTTAGCCAAGAATTTGCAAAAGAAGCCAACACAGTTCCATACCCACATGGTACTTTCCCAAACCCAGACAAAATCCATTAAGACACAACTCAGAACAAGAACCACAACCTGAGAATCCAGAAGCAGCGACCCTCTTTAAATACCTAAGCAGTTTCTCTAGGAATTTATGGTCGATAAAAGTTTCCGCTGAATAATTTAATGGATAAATAAATGTAGGTAGGTAACATCACCATAAATGATTGTGCACCGCCCAACTAGGATTTGACTATTTCAACTTTAGGATAAACCGTCCAAATAATGCACATGTATCAAGACACATGTTGAGCACGCCTTTTCTAAGATACACCCTCCACCGTCTAAGAGAAACAATTTGGAAATAGCCATACGTCCTAAATAATGTCCTGACACCTTGTCAGACTTTGTTCAGTCCATCTTGTAAAAACAACTAACCAAGATGTTAAGACATTTCTTCAAACATCTCTCAGTTAACAACAAAGTGTCCCGTGAGCCTTATCTAATTCTGCCGAGAAAAGTAAATTCTCCCAGACACTATCAATGATTCTCTAGACACTCCCAAGAAGCTTGCTTAACTTTAATTCAATTCATCAACATCCCAATGACAAAACGAAAATGAACTTGTCAAGTCCACCCAGAATTATAACAGTAACACAATGTCACGATATCTTGTTTGACATTACACCCTCACCAAAGGAACAAAATCACAAACTGCTTGAAACCATAAACAATCTTGATAAATAACTGCACTACTGCAACAACAGATATTAGACAGAAGTATAACTCCCCCTATCAAGGATAATCAGTGCTTCTTTTCCAGAAGAACACCTTAATGTGAATGGAAAACATAATACTCATCTTCATGTCTTCAAGAGCTCACTCTTTGTTCAACACACCTGCTGAACACATTCACTCACTGCTTGATCCACAAGCAATCTGTGTACCATAATAGTACACCCGTCAGACAGAAGCTCCCCCTATCTTTTATAAAAAAATGCTCCTTCTAGCATGAAACATGCAAAATCACCACCTGTCATCTCATGACCAACTTCAAGCTCATACAGTGACGAAGTACCAGGATTACCATCCTTGTACTATAACTAATGAACTCTTGGATTAAGACCAAAATCACCATTGATCCCTCTCGTCCTGAACCCATCCATACCCTGAACAGATCCACCTTAAATCTTACAGCTATAAATATTCATGTTCCTTGAGAAAAAATTCAATTGGACTTGGAATGCTTCACATTCCTCAAAGAGACAAACATAACATATTAGTTTGTTAGTTATTTCAAATGTCATTCACACTTGAAGGACATCGGGTACATGCTCCGAAAATCCCCAACTTACTTGCTTCACAAGCACCAAAGTGATCCACTTCTTTCTATAGTTTTATTTGCAGGAGAAGAAACCACTTCTCCACAAGCATTCTAACCTCAGCGCGAGTCAGAGAACAAGATGGACACCCCATAATCCAAGACAATTTTCACCTCATAATTCTCTCGTATGATAAGTTAGAGCACTTTTGATTCAACTGATGAATATCAACTATCATAATCTGAATTCCAAGTTCAGAAAACAAGATGATGTTCTAACATTAGTTGGAACATCCAAATCATATCACAGACACCATGGTTCTTGATACAATAACTATTGGACTGACTATCTGCATAGTAATCCAACTAAAGCTCTTCAGAGAACACAGCTCTTGCCAGCTTGATTATCAAGAACTTCATACAGCTGTAGAGAGAAATAAACTCTCATACTCCCACAAAAGCAAGCTTCTTAAGCGAAGAACCCTTCAAAAATAAGCAAGCCAAGAGCAAAAACAACTCCTCCTTTAAATTTACAAGAGAGAGAGAGAGAGAGAGAGAAAACTCTTGGTCCAACCAAGAATCTGGGTCTTCAGCAAACATCTTAGATATACTAAGACTATGAAATATCCCTCCACTATACTTTTTGGAGCATCCATTCCAAACACATATGAGATAATAAGCTTTTCTCAAGATGACGTACCTCTACTATAACCAGATCCCTCAGAGGGAACAGTCTGATGATTACCTTGATGTCAGAACATGTGATTTTGACATCAATGTCATGACTTCCAGTAGATGAGCTCAAGTCTGTCTGATACAGTCTTGATCATCTCCCCCGCAGACATACCATCTTGAGGAACTCCTCCACTTCTATAGAACAAGAGTTACATGCTCTCATAGACTTGGATAAGATATCAATTTTGAGTAGACAACCTCCATCCTGTTTTAATGAAACATAATCAATTTGTTCAAGCACTCACACCTTGATGATCATCTGCTTCAAAAACTCATCTTCAGAAGAATCAAACATGCCAAATTCTGATTCGTTAGCTATACCAAAGGAAATCCAACTTTCCTTAAGTAGAAAGTTCTTCAAGATGAATGAGATGTCATGCTCCCAACAACTACACTCATATGCACCTAGATTAGAAATAAACTGACCCAAGTAGATGATGACTCCTCCTTCACCTGTACTTTAAGATCCTTATAGAAGACCTGAATCTCTAGAGACTCCTTTACGTGTGTCTAGAACTAGATCACATGATGCTGATATGATGTTCCAACAACTGTTTGAACATCAGATCCTTGAAGTAGTCCAAACAGATCCAAGGACCAGATACTTGAGCATCAACTGATGAAACACCTTGATCATAAACTAAGGGTAATCCATTAAATACTTGTGAGTAGCAATGAATCATAAATCCTTATAATAAAACCTTCTTCCAGAAGACTAACTTTGATCATCCACCTGATGTTGGTCCTTGAGCTGTTACAACGAGAAATGTTGCACCTCCTGATGGACCATCTGAACTCCAACAATCTTGAGCTTCATAGATAACCAATTAAATACTTATGCATTCCATAAATAAAAATTGATCTTAAATATACCCATCTTGTAGAGAATACCATCTGACGAATATTTACACTTCCGTAATACCAAAAGTATTCTTTAGTGCAAGTATTTTTGATGTTGAAACATCAAGGCTGACACCCTTGACTCTACCTGCCTATGACTTTCTCTTGCTGATGAAGCCCTTGCAAAACGTGGATGGTGAAAATAAATCACCTCCAATTTCTTCAGACTAATGATCCTCAGAAACTTTCTTGATCTAGAAGAGCAACCATAGAACTCCAAAGACATAACATAAAAGCCTTTACGAGTGGGATTAAGAGAAACCTTAAGTGTCTTTGGCAACTTTGTCATGATAAGGGTAGATTACCAACTTCATAGACCATGAATTTGATACCTTAGAACTCAACTCATCTTTCTTCAAAAACAAATTCAAGATACCTGAAGGAACCAACCTTCTAAGTACCAAGTCATCAAAGGCGAACACCAATAAACAACTCTCTTCATTCCATTCCTCTCGAATGGAACAACTAGAACTTCCATATATGATGACGCTTTCATGACAACCAGAGGATAAATAGAGTCTTCAATCTACCTTTATCAATGTCCTTTCATCAGAAACATATGCAGTGGAGCAACAACACATCTTCAACAGGCTCCAGCCAAGATGTCAAGACATCTTAATGAACACCATATATAAAGGAACTTCAACACCAGGAGCAGCAAGAACATCTTCACAGAAGCAAAAAAAACCAACCAGTAGTTGTCATTCTTGATCCATTACCAATCATTCTGGATATCCAATACCTTTGCAAACATCAGAATGAAGGGTCTTATCACACAAACACACACCTTGTTTAAAGAACCAGAAAGTATCTCCAAAGATTCCATCCAGAAACAGACGGGATGCCAGGTCTAATACCAATTGAAATTCTGGCAAGCAGATTGCAGATATCCTAACAACATGTCATGATATTTTTCTCTGTATAACTTTAAATTAAGTGCAAAATAAATAAGATGACATTATGAATATCAACAACAGAATCACGATGAATGTTTCAACATTTGTTAAAACATGTTAATCAATAAGCAAATATTGAACTGTAAATTTGCAGAATGATAAATAACACAAGATATGTTAACCTAGTTCAGTGCAATTCAGCTACATCTGGGGGCTACCAAGCCAGGAATAAGAGTTTACTATCAGTAGTATAGTTTTATGTAAACAACCTCTGGTTTACAATAAAGAACCTCCAGTTTACCTATCACTACCCAATGACAACTTTATCATTAGAAGTCACGTCTAATTGATAAGAGAAACCCATCTCACTCTCTTAATCACGACTTGTGATATCTAACAGTTATAGTCATGATAACTGTATCATTCTACTTGAAAGACACCTCTTTTAATACAAAGTTCAGCCAAGAAACCTTGACTAAAAAACCTACTTGGATTTGCTTCAAAGCTTCATCCAAGAAAAATATACAATTCATTACCTACAGGTTTCTGAATCTGTATAAACATCTATGTCTGCCACAATGTATCCAACTGATACAAAGGGAGACTTACAACATAAGAAAGCTTACGACTCTCAAAACCCTAAACCCTTATTTCCCTTTACAAAAGTGTTACTCGGGATTCTTCTCTTCATCCCTAGGTCTAGGTCTTCCTTTTATAATCTTCAGCAGTTCACGGGCTTCAAAATATCTACTTAATTATTCCTTGACCCATGCCTTAAATCTTGGAACTAATATGCAAATATACAGCTGGAAAAAAAATCATGTACATCAGTAATAGACATGATGTCCTAACATTGTGTTGGAACATCTTGTCCAACATGTCTTATTTCAGCAGAATTCTTCTTGTTGGAACATCTTGTACAACATCCTGTTTTACCAAAATTTGCTCAAATCTGCAGAGCCTTCAGATAGTCCAGTGGCCAAGAGAAGGCTCTAGCAGTGATTTGAACAACAATTTGATACATTTTAGCCAGGATTTATCAGACTTAGGGTGATCGGATAAGGGATATATAGTTGGACTAGATCAATTTCCCCTAAGACTTGTCGAAAGTTTTGGAAACCGATAAGCCTTTTCTAATTGTGGTTGGCTACATCAAAGTCTTGCCTTGATTATTCTGAAGAATGCAAACGTTTGGTGAACACCCCAAAATTCGATTAATTTAATTAATCGAATTATTTGTGTTTTATTTAATTCTTTGGTGTTTGGTGTGCTTTTAAATAAATATGCATGTTGAATTGTATATGTAAATGTGAGGCATAAATGAGGTGCAGTGAGAGCTTTGGTAGTGTGGAGGAAGGAATAGAATAATTAAAATAATTATAATTATAGTTATTTTAATTAATCAATTAAAATTAAATGAGAAATAATGAGAATTAGAGGAGTTAGAGCTCTTTTGGCATAAAGAGAAAATAGAGGGAATGGGGAGAGAGAAAAGATAATATAGAGGATGAAAATATAACTAATAGAAAGTTGGAATAATTAGGTTTTGAATAAAAAGGATTAGAGAAACCTAGAGTTGTCCAGTACGTGAAAATATATTTTGGGAGAAAAGAGGCAAGGCAAGGTTGGGGCTCGAAGAGGGAGGAAGAACATTGATCCAAATTTGAATTTTATAAGGAATCTAAGGTAAGGGGGAGAAAGGACTTTCTATATCAGTGTATATCATGAAAGGATAGAGAAGAAAGATCCTTACTCTCATTAGGATATGTGTATAAATATGTTTTGATGTGTCATTGTTATGTTAAAATCTGACAAATTCATGAATGGTTGTGTTGGTTATGTGATTGTTGTGACTGAACTCGTGTGTGAATCGATCTGTTTATGAATACATGTATTTCTGCCATATGTAACTATTTGAAGCTTTAAACATGAGTATGAATTTTGGTGAAAGTGACGATTGAGTTGTATGTCAAATTTCCATGATTCATGAATAATATGTGCATTATGATATGTTTGATTCTCATAATATTATGGCGTACCATTAAATTTGTGTTATGGGGTAATTGAATGTGGAAATAATGGTTGGGATGATGTATGAAGGATAAAGGATGAAGATCATGTGTTAATACTGGGTTTTTCTAGGAAAATAACTAGTGTCAATTGATTAACACTTAATGTCAATTGATTGCATGCATGCAAATTTAAAACAAAAATAACAATGACAATTGATTGTTGTTTGGAATTAATCGATTGCATGGCCTTTATAAGTGATTTTTGGGAAATACATAATGAAAATGTATTTGATGTCAATCAATTGATATAGGTCAAATTTTGAAAATTTTCTGTTTTGAACCATGTTCCTTGCCCGACAATTTATACCATAACTTTAGTTCTGTGGGCCCAAATGAGGTGTTATTTAAAGTGACGGAGAGCTAACGCCCAAAGCTACCTCATGGTAGCGCTTTATGAAATGATTTATGTCTATACAAAGGTTAAATATAGGAATGTATGTTATGAAATGTATGGATGATTAAGTGAATCATTGTGCCACTTAATGATGAATTAATGATTTAACATGATTGAATGTTGGATGAATATATGTTTGATGTGGTGCTACTGTTTGTGCACTATTTGGAGGTGTTTTGGTGTTGTATATTATTTATTTTTGAATAATTCAATTCTTTTGTATTGAGAATGATGTTATGCTTAATTGTGGTGTACACGTGGTGACAATTTTGGTGATATTGCATATTGTTGAAAATAATACATCATGGCGTACGGGCTTCGATCCAGTTTTGGTGTGATTTGTTCTGATGGTGTGGATTCAAGAGCGAGTAGTTGGTTCCATATGGGAATCAGTGAAGCATTACGAAAGGTGTTAGTAGAGATTTGGTGTGCTTTGGTTCTATGGTCGGAATTTAGAAGCGAGATGGACATGTCTTGTCCATAATTGTACCACATGCATAAGTATCAAATTATGTCGTGAGTCACATTGCATAAACATAAATGCATATTATTGTGATTGAGTGTGAGATTATGTTGATTTTGATTGTGTATTGAATATGTGTTGTGTTGTATGATTCTCTATCTTTTCATTCTTTACATTGTTCATATTGAATGTTGTTTCTCACCCTTTTTGCTTCATGTTATCTACCATGGACATCTTATAGATACTTAGGCGTGAGCGTTATTTTTGTGTGTGGAAGGTGGCTTGTTGGAGCTACTCTTCATTTTAATTTATTGCTTTGTCGCACTTTAGTGGTTTTAGTGCTCTGGTCGTATGACATCGAGGATGAGAGTTCGTTATGTTTTGATTAATGTTGATTTGGTGTTTTGAGAAGTTTAATACTTTATTGATGAGATTAAATTAAAAGATTTTAATATGTGATTCCGATGTATAAATTGCAATTTTTTTGATAAGTTTTGATTGGTGATTGTTGATGACATCTTAAATGTCGAATAATGTTTTTTTATATAAGTTTCGGATTTCAGAATGTTACATTGGCGTACATCATTGGAACAATGAAGGAATATGAATTTCAATGCTTTCTTGTTGTTGATTTTTTATCTCTTTAGATCATTGACACATCACCCTCGGTATATGGGTTAGGAACTGATTACCCTACATAGGGTACTCAAGTGTTTCCATGTTTACTAGTATTTCTAGTAAACAATCATAAGTTTGGTCCACTTAAGAGATTAAACTCGAAAAATCTCGATGATAGATTTGTGCATGGATGTTTTGAGAAATGTTTGTGTGTTTGAAATAATGGTTTTGTCTGAGTTTGTGAAAAACTCAAGAACAATGTGAAGAAAATGGAAATGTGCAGAAAAGTATGAAAAGTTATACTAAAAAGCAATAAGAGTGCAATTAAAATAAAGAGGATAATGAAACAAACTGAAAGTTAAGTGTTTGAATTAACATAAAATGGTGTGCATAATCATACATTTCTTACTGAATCTATGAATCATTAAGACTTAAATATGTATTCTATAGAGAACTTAATGAAATTTATGAACCCCTGTAGTGCAAAACTTTGACTTATATACAAGTGAAAAAGAACTGACAACAACAGTTACTTTCTCAGCATTGAACATGTTTACAAGTACGCGGGTTACTAGCATTTGCATGGCTTCCACGTGTCTTCAATGTTTTAATTGATTTAAACCATCACCTATGTTGATAATTTCCTTTAAATATCTAGTCGACTCCTATAGTATTGTCAAATCAACCTTAGTTCAGCTGTCTGTTGGATTCAAAAACACACCAAATCCCCAACATTTGATAAACACGTCGAACTCGAGACTTCTACACCATATTTCCACGTCGAATTGTTGATTTGTGCAAACATTTTCGAGATTTTGGACATGTTTTCAAGAGAGAGTGCTCCAAATCTTATGGATATGTTCCTAAGACTCTTCCAAACTAGGCTTAGTGTAGTGCCGAAAACCACAAGTTTACAAATGCCCTCCAAAAATGTCATTTTCAATCATATGCATAAGATGGAAAAATGTGATATTTTTAGTAACTTCTCGACACTATTCAAGGTAATATGCTTATGTCACAGTCATCATGACCACTTTTCACCAAACCATCACGTTAGTGTACATGCATGCACTTACCCATCATTACTTCACTTTCCCAGGACATCGCGGGCCACAAAATCAAACAATAGTAAAAGTAATTTAATTGATTTTAAAATTAGAAAATTTAAGTGCCACTTTCCTAAATTCAATAAAGACACTAAAACATTTTTTCCACTATAAAAACACCTTTACTCTATTATTTTCCCTTTTTTACACATTCTTCTTTCTTATAACTAAACTCTTCAAATTCTTGCAAACTTCCATTATTTTTCCTTCATCAAACTTCAGAAACAATGGCTTCTTCTTCTACTTCAATGCAACAACTTCTAATGCCACTTTCTGTTGAAATTACTGCTCCCACCTTTCTTGGAAATTGCACCTGCATTTCTAAACCACCAATGGAAGAGGAAAAAGCCATGATCTAGGCTTCTCGGGTATTGATCCCTATCTCTATTTTTGGTTATGTTTGTGCATTATTTGGTATACTTCTTGGGCCTTCTGAAAAACTGAAGAAGTTTTTCGCTTGCTACTATCGCTGCATACCTCAAGCATTTCAAGATAAGAACTACGAGTTAGGGTTCATGAGTGCACCTCACCGTGTCTTCCGCTCCTCCACATCTACTAAAAATTAGGCTTACATCAAATGGCTAAACAAATTAAAGAAGAAAAAGGAACAATTCTAAAAAATTAAGGAATCTATGATTTGATTCAATTGTCTAGAGTTGACCCTAAATATAATGCTGACTTGCTCATTTCAGCCCTTTTATTTTGGGAGGGCTCGACTAGCACCTTCCACCTCTGTTGTGGAATGTATACTCATACCATTTATGAGGTCGTTTCCATCACTAGCCTTCGACCTACTAGGAAGGATTTGATTGAGCAGTTCATAGATCTTAAATTGGTGTGTGAGATAAAGCCAAGAAGTGTGAAGTTGGGTATGCTGAAGTTGACTAGTAGCATACTAAAAGAGATCAAGGAAGGTCATAAGTTGGATTTGGGATTGATTAATCTATTGGTGTTGATTAATCAAGGTAAATAAGTGGACTTCATAGTATATGATAATGGGAATGTGAAGTTTCGGGACAAAGTTTGTGTGCCGAATTTTTCAGAGCATAAGAAGAGGATTCTCAAATAAAGTCTTAGAAATGGTTTGAGTATTCATCCCAGAGCCAACAAAATTTATCAAGATCTTAATAATATATTTTGGTGGCCAAGTATGAAGAAGGATATTGTCAAGTTTGCGTATTCTTGTTTTACTTGTTAGAAGTCGAAGATCGAACATTGGAAGTCGTCTAGATTGATACAACCTTTGAGCATTTATGAGTGAAGGTGGGATAATATCTCTATGGATTTTGTAGTAGGTCTGTAAAAGACTGCAAAAAGGAGTGATTTGATATTGGTTGTTATGGATAGATTGACTAAGTTGACTCATTTTGTTTCGATAAAGATCAGTTACCCGTTTTAGAAGCTAGAAGATATCTACATCAGTAAGATTATGAAGTTGTATGGTATTCCTTTGAGCATTCTTTTAGATAGAGATATGAGGTTTATATCAAGGTTTTGGGAGAATTTTCAAGAAGCCTTGGGAACGAAGTTGAGGTTGAGTTTTGCTTACCATCTGCAGACGAAAAGGATTATCTAGTCTTTGGAAGATTTGTTGAAGGCTTGTGTTTTAGAGCAAGCAGGTAGTTGGTATAGTTATTTTCCATTGGTTGGGTTTACCTATAAAATCAGTTTCCCTTCTAATATTTGAATGCCACCTTATGAAGCTTTGTATGGTAAAAGGTGTAGGACACCTTTGTATTGGTATGAGTCGGGTGAAAGTGTTGTGCTTGGACTTGAGACTGTTCAGCAGACTATTGAGAAGGTTAAGATGAAGACATCACAGAGTAGACATAGGAGTTATCACAATAAGTAAAGGAATGCACTTGAATTTTGAGAGGGATATTGTGTGTTCTTAAAAGTTACTATGGTGGTTGGTATTAGTCGTGTGTTTAAGTCTCGAAAGCTTATGCCTCATTTTATTGGTATGTATCAGATCCTTTAAAAGAGTATGAGAAGTGGCCTACAGAGTTTCCCCAATACCGTCTCTTTTGAATCTTCATGGTTTATTTCATGTGTCTCAACTTCAGAAGTATATTCCTGATCCGTCCGATGTGATCCAATTGGATGATGTGAAAGTGAGAGATAACTTGACTGTTGAGGCATCACCCATGCGAATTAAGGATTGAGAATTGAAACAATTAAGAGGTAAAGATATCTCTTTTATTAAGGTGGTGTAGGGAGGATCTACTGGAGGAAGTGTGATGTGGGAGCTGGAAATCCAGATGAGAGAATCTTATACAGAGTTGTTTCTTTCAGGTAATTTTCGAGGGTGAAAATTCTTTAAATGATGGAGAGTTGTAATACCCTGTTTTTTAAATTTTATTTTGATTGATTTTTTGAGTGTTTTTTATTTATTTAATTATTTTAATTATTTTTACGAGTGTGGGTAGTGTACATCCCAGAATTCCCAAGACCGAGTTTTTGGAGGTCGGGTACAAGGGAGCAAACACGTTGAAATACATAACTCTAAATAAGTTGGATTCCAATTAAGGAGAATATTATTACAAGACATAAGCAAGTCAGATCCGGTCTCGTAATGACTCTGGTAGATGTGCAAGTCGGATTCGATATCATAATGACTCTGGTAGATACGCAAGTCGGATCTAGTCTCTTGAAAATGCTAGTAGCATGAACAGTCACATATGGAAGTTGTAAAACATCTTTATGATTACATAGGAGTTACAAAAATTAATGGAAGAGGAGTTACTTAAGAGTTATGGAGGACGGTGGATATTACAAGAGGTCACTTTAACATGGGATATGAATGGGCATCCCTATAATGGCCTTTGATGAGTGGGCAAGTATAAAAAGAGACTTCCCAACAAGGAAGAAAGGAATGAATACCTCCTACATACAGGATGATTATGATCTCACCTGATCCGCCTCAAGGAGATTTATTCAAATAATGTTTAGATGAAACATTTGGCACCCACCGTAGGGCCTCGGTAAAAATTTCTCAGGCCTCACAAAATAATGCATTTTCACCAAAGTTATAGCATGTACAGGTTATCACCTAGCAGGAGTGAATCTTGTACCCCACCAGACATGCCACAACTCCTATCAATTATGGAGAACCTATGTCAGCATAATGAATATCTACAAGAAAGTTTATATGCACCGCAAGAGTCATAAAATACTAAATAAGAGGAAGAGCTTCTTGATCCTTAACCTCTGTTAGAGATAATTTGAGGCGACCAAGTCCTAGAAAACTTCAAACCACCACCTTTTATATTCTTCGATGGCAAAAGTGGTCTTCAAGAACACATAATATCTATAAACAATCAAATGGAAATAGCCAGGGCCTATGACTCCCTAAAATGCAAACTCATGGCGGAAACACTCAAAGATGTGGCATTGCGTTGGTATATGATTCTTCCTAGATTATCAGTTATCGACTACCAAGACCTGACAAGGAAAATGGTGCAACACTTCTCCGCCAGCAAACATAGAAAGGTGACTACCACCAACTTGTTCAACATTCGCCAGGGACCCTCCGAATCCTTTTGAGAATATATGGCACAATTCAATGAAGAGACTATAAAAGTCTCTCACTCAAATCAAGAGATGTTTGTAGAAGCTTTCCAAAACAGCCTAAAGGATTACAATTTAAATGAATCATTGCCGGAGAAGTCGACCACTAGCATGGATGAGGTAACGAACATGGCATAAATTATATGTCAAGGGGGAGGAAATAAATATGCATAAAAGGTTATGGGATGGTAAAGAAAAAACACAATATATGCATGAAAGATTCAGGCCTAAGAAGGAACACCACAAGCACGGGCCAATGGAAAGGTTAATCGTAAAGCCTTCCCATAGGCCATATGATAACTTCACCGAGAACTTTAAACATCTCAATACAAAGCGTGCTGACATTCTACGAGAAGTTTATCATCTCAAGATAATTCTTGAGCCTACTCGTCCCAAGAGGGCCAATGCGATGGCAGGAAAATATGAAGAAGCATGGTGCGACTATCATCATTTAAGAGGCCACCATACTTAATATTGTCACCACTTAAAAAGAGAAATCAAGATCTTGATCCAAAGAGGTCAGTTATTGTCATATATAGAGGAGACAGAAGGATCAGTGGGAAAGAGAAGTCATTCAAAGAGGGAACCAAAATCAGAGAATCTATATGCCAGAAAGGGGATGAACATTGAGGAAGTGCGTGAGACTCGGATGGACCGACACACACTCAACACCATCTCGGGGGGCTTTACTAGTGGAGGAGAAACAAGATCGACCAGAAAAAGATATGCCCAATCAGTAATGCACATGTCATAAAATCTATTATATGAAAAGGAAAGAAGACATATTATCATTGGTTTTTCAAGACAAGACTCATATGGGGTATTAACGTATGAGAATGACCTGATGGTCATGAAAGTACAAATTCATTATTAGAGTGTCAAGAGAGTATTGATTGATCTGGGCAGCTCGACCGACATACTATGTTGGGATGCTTTCAAAGGCATGAACATGGACACGTCCTAGTTATTACCCTTCAAGGGCGCCCTACTAGGATTTTATGGGGAACAAGTTTAGGTATTGGGACACTTACCTACCATGACCATATTTGAAAGTGGAAGCAACACAAAAGGCGTCTAGGTGATATACCTGATAGTGAATTCACTATCACCCTACAACATCATCATCCGAAGGTCGACATTCAATGCTCTAGAAGTTGTACTATCCATCCTTTATTTAACAAAAAAGTATCCCCTATAAGGCGGACAGGTCGAAACAATCAGAGGTGATCAAGGATTAGCTAGGAAATGCTATAAAGATAGTTTAAAGTTGAAAAAGAAGACTCAACAAGAGCGTTTGATGATAGAAAGCACTTTGAATATGTATTTGGTGGACCTTGATCCTCGAGGAAATCCAGCGGACGATAGCTTGACTTCAATTGGAGAATTAAAAAAGGTACAAGTCGACACTGAAGCTTTTCAGGTCACACAGATAGACTCGAGGCTGTCTCGAGAAGAGGAAATAAATATCATTAATATACCGAGATATAATGTCGACCTTTTCGCATGGAAACCACCAGACATGCCCAGGATTGACCCGATTATTCTGTGCCATCAACTTTCACTTGAACCAACATTTAAAGTTGGATGCATAGAAAGTGAAAGAATAGAGAAGAATAAAGAAAAGCGGTCACAAAAGAGGTCGATAATCTATTGAAGGCCGAATTCATACAAAAGATAAAATATCCTACCTATTTATCCAATGTTGTCACGTTGAAGAAGAAGTTGGGAAAATGGCGTATGTGCGTAGACTTCAAAAATCTCAACAAATCTTGTCTAAATGACCCATATCTATCACTGCATACTAATAGACTAATGGACTTCGTGTCGGGGTTCTATTTTCTCAGCTTCATGGACGCCTACTCGAGCTACAATCAAATAGAGATAAACCTGACTGATGCTCCCAAAACAACATTCATGACTAACAGAACACAACTATTACTATGAAGTAATTCCATTTGGTCTCAAAAATGTTTGGGTTATGTATCATGGGTTGATGGATATAGTATTCTCATCATAGATAGGAAGAAACGTTAAAGTATATGTTGACGACATGTTAGTCAAAACATATGAAGAAGTAACGAATTTAGATGACTTAAAATAAACTTTTCAATTAATAAGGATGTTTGACATGAGACTTAATCCTAACAAGTGCACCTTTGGGGTATAAGTCAAAAAATTCCTAGGCTTCATGCTGACACACCAAGGGATATAAGCAAACCTAGACAAGTTCCAAGAAATTATTGATATGAGAAACTTGGCATCTGTAAAAGAAGTCCAATAACTAATAGGGAGGCTAACTGACATGTCCCGATTTCTATCTTGCATAGGAGATAAGTCCATAATTTCTTCGTGGCTATAAAGAAGTCGTCAAAGTTCAAGTGGACGGAAGAATGTGAGAAGGAGTTCATTGAGTTGAAGCAGTTCTTGTCAGCTCCACAGATCTTGGTCAGTCCAAAGAAAAACTCACCACTCACCTTGTATTTAGCAGTATCCGAAAAGGTAATTAGCTCGGTGTTGGTTCAAGACAATGATGGAGACGAAAAACCGGTCTATTTTGTCAGCAAAGTTCTCAAAGGAGCAGAAACCGTATAAGAAGATCAAATGATTAGCTTTGGCAGTAGCGGTTAGCTCTAGGAAACTCATATAGTACTTCTAGGGACATCATATCATAGTAAAGGCGAACTATCCCATAATGGTAGCCTGGGCGTTAAAATTGTTTGAATATAATATCACACACGCACCCAAGAACATCATCAAGTCACAAGTATTGGCGGATTTATTAATAGAATTGAGCTCGCCCACCCTAGAAGAAATGCCCGAGTAGTTGATCCTTTCGGTGGACGACTCATCCAACCTTAAAGGCAGCAGAGCAAGAATAATACTATAAGGTCTGAGGGGAATTGATACTGAAGCATTCTCTTTGCTTCAATTTTCTAGCCAATAATAATCAAGCAGAATACTAAGGGGTGATTGTCGGTTTGAAGCTAGCCATGGAAGTCAGAGTTTCTCATATGTTGGTTCGTATCGACTCACAATTGGTCACTGGTAAAATTAGAGGATACTATCAAACAAAGGATGTAATATTACTCAAGTATCTGCAACGAGCTCTGCAATTAGCCAAGGGGTTCACAAAATTTGAGGTAACACATATTCCCCGAGAAGAAAATTCCAGAGCCAATTTGTTAGCCCGATTAGACAACATTAATGGCCCTGGGCTAAATAGGACGGTAATCCAAGAAACTTCAGAATCACCAAGCACGGAAGTGGAGGAGGTAATGGTACTGGAAAATGCAAGGAGTTGGATGACACCCATCATTCAATACCTGACTCATGAAAAGTTTCTAGATAAGGAGACTGAAGCACGACGCATAAAAAAGATATCTTCCTGATACCTCATGGTTGCCGACTAGCTATACAAGATAGGTAGATCTTCCCTAATGCTGAGATGTGTCGCTAAAGAAGATGTATGGCTCATAATGAAGGAAGAACATGAAGGAGTGTGCGAAAGTCATAGTAGGGTAAGAGCTTTATTTAGAAAGATACTCAGGGCCGAGTACTATTTGCCGAGTATGCTACAAGATTATATGCGGTTTGTAAACTGTTGTGAGAAATATCAAATTTACGCTTCATTCATACATTCTCTTGTAGAGTTATTACATTCATTAATATCCCATGGCCTTTATATCAGTGGTGAGTGAACATCCTGGTCATTTTCGTTTATTTTTCGGGCAACTAAAATTTCTTATAGTGGCAGTGGATTATTTCACCAAGTGGGCGAAAACCAAGGTCGTATCCCGAATCATAGTAGAGAGGGTAATACATTTTTATTAGAGAAATACCATATGTCATGTTGACTTACCATGGATCATTGTATTTAATAATGGCACGTAATTTGAGAGCTCGTCTGTTATATAATTATGCAAGCACCAACATTCATAATTGGTTTGTGTTGGTCGAGCATCCCCAGGTTAATGGCAGGCAGAAGCAGCAAATAGGATCATCATATCAGGAATGAATAAAAAGTTGGATGAAGCAAAGTGGACTTGGGTTGAGTACTTACATGGGATCCTATGGTTATATCACATTACTTTTCATTCAACCACTAAAGAGACACCTTTTCGAATGATGTACCAGACTGATGCAATGATACTAGTAGAAGTCAATTCTCCAACTTAGAGACGATTAAACTTTGATGATAATCTTAACAGGGAGGGTATGGCTAAATCGGATGACCTCATATAAGAAAGCAGAAGAATGCCTCATGTGAGAGAATGCGCAACAAAGTATAGGATGACCAAAAGGTTCAACACTAAAGTTCGCCTAAGAAGTTTTCAAGAAGGAGACTTGGTTCTGAAGAGGATTACACACAAAAAAGGGAAAGCTCTCCCCAAATTAGGAGGGACCTAACTGGATAAAGCATAGAATTTAGAAAGACTAGAAACGTCGAGGGCTTGGAATGTTTCCAATCTTAGGTTTTGATATAGTTAAACATTATGTAATTGTGTTATTTGAATAGAATTATGGGTAACATTCTTTTCCCTTGTAATGGAAATGATTTTTAATAAGGCACCCTCAATTCATATGTTTGTGTGTCATTTTTACAATGAAGCCAAGCTTAACCCAGTGGAGATGAGTATCACAGGCGTCACCGGTAACCTCATGAAAAACGGCCATGTAAATAGAAACCTCTGGCTGGGTTGTGTTAATAAAACCTCTGACCTAAGTAATCAGTCACGTAAATAGAAACCTCTGGTTTGGTTATGTTAATAAAAACTCTGAGCTAAGTAATCATCCACGTAAATAGAAACCACTAGGCGAGTTATGTTAATAAAACCTCTGACCTAAGTAATCAGCCACGTAAATAGAAACCTTTGGTCGAGTTATGTTAATAAAACCTCTGACCTAAGTAATCGGTCATGTAAATAGAAACCTCTGGCCGATTTATGTTAGTAAAATGTCTTACCTAAGTAATCAGCCACGTAAATGGAAACCTGTGGTCGAGTCATATTAATAGAAACCTCTGGTTGAGTCATGTTAATAAAAACATCTGACCTAAGTAAACAACCACATACATAGAAACCTATGGCCGAGTTATTTTAATAAAACCTATGACCTAAGTAATCGTCCATGCAAATAGAGGCTTCTAGCATAGTCATGTTAATAAGACCTAAGGCTTAACAAAGTTGGCTATAAAAAGAAGAATCCTTGGTCGGGCTATCAAGCCTATCAAAGATTTAAAGAAGTATAATAAATAATTGAGTTGGTTGATCATTTAATTAAAAGGTCTAAATTATTAGCAAAGTAAGTTATTCAAACTATTAAAGGAGAGAACCAGTACACGACAAGGCCAGGATCTAAGGCCTGCCACTAAAACACAAGCTGGGATAATTTAAAGATATAAATAGGAAAATATGCACAATCAACGCGAAATTGGATAAAATATAATAGTAGCATATCCAAAAGGGCCCTCAAAGGGGGCTTAAGCATGACAACAATAGTAAAAAAACATTATCCAAAATATTACAAAAGGCACATCATCATTGATAGCTAACAACAAAAATAAACAAACTTAAACATCATGATGCTCATCTTCTTGAGCCTCGGGGTCGGGTTGTAGGTTGTCACGTCCTTCAAGATCTTAGCTACATGAGAAATTTCCTCTATGTCCACGAGTTGGCCATCCACCACGGTCTTAAGGAAATCCATCCCTGACACATTAAGATTAGGCATGATACACAATGCTTGGGCTTTGGCCCTCTCAAAAGCCTCTTCACAAGCTGAGATCAAGTCTACATTTACATCTTCTAAAGATTTCTTCAGTGTCTCATTGAGATCCTAAGCTTGTTTCACATCTTAGATCAAATTGGAAGTGGTCATTTTAAGCTCTAAGCACTTAGACTCCGCGATCTCCTTTTGCTTCTCCATTTTCAACAAATAGGACTTTGCAGTCTCCTTCTACTTTTCCATCGCTGACAACTGTTTGTTTAGCTTCTCCACCTTGTCGGTCTGGAATTTAAGACTATCATTCAGCTCGGTCACCTCTTTAGTAAGACAGATATCTCCCTTCTCATAAGCATCTCCAACTTCAAACAAGCCTCAGGTCATAATTGCGTACCTCATCAAGTAGGCCCCGACATTTTGGGTCAATTGTTTAACACCTATAGTCTTTACCTTCTCAAAATCCTCTATCGCCTTCAGATGACCGTAAAGATATTTCAAGCTGTCAAAATTGTTAGTCTAGAACTTAAATTCGGTTGATGGTTTGGATTAATGACTACTACTAGAATCCTGCATTAAGATAGTAATTTCCAAGTCAGCATGACTAACATGATCGCTCACCAGGGTTTTCATCCTTTTTGGAGAACTCGGTTTTGATTCTCCAGAGGGAGGAATAGAGACATTTTGGGGCTCTGATACAATAGGGGCTATTTTGACAACATTTGTTTGCTTCCTTTTAAGATTTCAAGTTTGAATACCAAACATGTCACTCTTAGAGGTGGATTGTTCCCCACGCCTCACTTTTGCTTCAACCATCAACTTCTTCTGTTCAGATTGTTTGAGATTTGTCATGTCAGTTGGAAAGAAAAGAACAAAGTAAAGTTTAGAAAAACAAAATGACAAGATTGTTTAAGAGTAATAAAAGGCATATTGTTGCGGTGGAAATAGGATCACAAACTATTAATGAGTTTGAATCACAATTCAGTTCACAACCGCTCTTTGATTTATCCGAAGGAAAAGGTCAAAAGAGGGAAAACCTATTTTGCATCGTAAACACAATGCGGGGGAAAGATCTAGGGTTCGGGGGTTGGTTAAATTTAGGGAAGGTATTAGCACCCTAAACTTCTGTAGTACTCTACAGGAACCTTTTGTTCAAATGTTTACTATTTTTGCTTTATTTATTTGCTTAAGGTATATGTACAAAGGATTAAAAGTGAGAAAAGAGACCTAAGGGGTTAATTCTAAGTTTACTCGGCAAGACATCGCATCTTGTGCCTACGTATCCTTACGGGAGTGGAATCAGAGTAATCGTAGTTCCCCTCAAAAGGGAGGTTAGAGACTTCTTGACTGTGATCAAGGTCTCAAGGGGAATAAACGCATCTTAAGGACACGCTTACGTGGAGTGTAGAAACTCCAAATCTCTACGTTGAATTGTTAAGTGAATTAGGGTTAAATTAGGTTAGGGATTCCGCGGCGGGAAACCCTAAAATGAGCGCGGCGGCTCTTTGACCTAATGCTAGGGGTAAAATTGTAATCTTGCCGGCGGCGAGGCATTTGTGAAAATTAGGGTTTAGTAAACATTGAAACTAGGGTTATTGACTCGGCGGTCAAACGGCTACCCAATTCCCTCGGAGGAGTGCAAGGTGACAGATTGACGGTAAATGAATGTGAGAAAATTAAACCAGACAAATACGGAAAGTAAAAACAGAAAAAATAAACGCGATTGTTGATTCGCGAGGTTACAACCAGGACGCAGTTACAATTATAAATGAAACTTGAATCGAAAAATAAAATAAAATGAATAACGGTAAACATAACACTCTGCACAGATGAACAAACAACGTTAGTGGGCAGAGTTAGACGACGAAATTGAATAAAAGGATAAACAATATGCATTTTTTTGGAGAATTTTTGGTTTTGTGAATTTTGACGAGAAATTAACTTTAATAAGGATTAAAAAAAAAAAAGTTTCGGAAATCTTCTTAAAAGTTTATTATGAAAAAGTATTTACTATTATTATTGTTTTTTATTTAAAACAAGCTAATGTAATGTTTAAAAATTAAAAAAAGAAGAAAACAAAGTTGGGCCGGTGGTTGTATTAACCCGACCCAACGTACACACATCAACAAACATCACAATCCCGTTTTAGGGTTTCACAACTCCAGCGGCGCCGTTTTTTCTTTCCCTTGTCGTTCCGTCTTCTCCGACGTTCACCTATGACCTTTTCCTCGTCATCTCTGTGTTAAAGAAACCTGAAATTGAATGAAACAATGTTAGGAGCAAAAAATATCCGGTGTTCCTCGCTTACATCTCCTTGACGACACGCCGATGATGAAGCAACAAGATCTGGAGATTGATTGCCCGTCACCAGACGGAGGCGGTCTTTTCGGCGATGAAATTGCTTTCCTGAGGCTTCGTCAGTCGGGTTGATGCTTTACTTGCTCAAGAAACGGCGCCGGTAGTTATGGACCTTTAGGGTTTCGTTCGTATTCCTTCGTGGCCGTCTTATTCTCTCTCTCGTCCCCCGTGTTCTCCCTCTAGGGTTTTCGAGATCTCTCCCCTTTTCTCACAGGTGAAATCGTCCTTTTATATCACTCTGATTTATCTTTTGAGCCTTTAATCTGTGTTGGGTTGGCGTTACTTTTCTGAAATTGATTTTGATGATTCGATTTGATTTTGTTGGGGTTTTTAGCATCCGTTTCTGATACAATCTGATTTTATCTGAATCGAAGTTTTCCATTTTGTGGACAGATATGATTTGGATTTCATTTGGTATGATTCTGATATCTGATTGAACCTTGTTAGGATCTGATTGGATTCGTAATTGGATTTGCTTCGAAACGTTTTTTCTCTGATTTGGAATTGATATCAAATCAAAATCTCCTTCTATTATTTTTCTGATATGGTTTGCCTTGCACCTTCAGGTTGGATTGATTGATATCTGATATCGATTATGTCATGGATTTGATTTGCTTTCTAGATGCCGATTGTTTTGATTTCCAGCTGATATGGTTTCTTTGATCTCTTTTCCTAATACGATCTGGATATTGGTTTGTTTTGCTGACATGAATTCTTTTCCTGATGCAGTTAGCTTTTCCTCTTCTTCTTTCAGAGAGGGCTGATACCACGGCTTCGGTCGAGTCAGAATTGTCGGGAAAGGTATACGGCGATGATGATAGCTTGTCTGAGCCTGATGAGGGAACCTCTTCGATGAGGCCGCGGTTGCCTTCGAGATTGGTTGGTTTCGATGCTTGGTTGTTGGGCAATGATGTTTGCTGAGCCCGGTTTCCCGCACGTGTGCTGGATTGGATTTCAATTGCGGCAAGCTTATCCTTGTGTCTGATGTTCCAATGTCATATGAATTCCATGATGCCCTGTGAGCTGAGTTCACGTTTGGTTCAGCTGCTGTTGTAATTTTGATGGTGCTGTTACGGGTGCCGTGATTTGTGTTGTTGTCTGATGCCACTTCGGTGAGGTTATTCACATTTTTTTTGTGACTCCTTTAACTGATGCTTTCTGAACTTTCGGTACACTGTTTGGATGCAGCTTGTTTTTGTACTTCATTTTCTTGTTCTGTTTGAACCTGCTTTGTGGTAGCAGTTGTAATCCAGCAGCAGCCTTTACTTGGTTTTCTTGAAGTCAGAATCAATGGTGTTTTTGGTTGTGCATTTTCAGTAGCTTATGAACTGTCTTGTTTTTGAGTTTCTGTCATCAATTTGTACTGATGCTGTTGTGGACTTTCAGGTGTGGAAAAAAAATGACTCAGACCTGCCGGCATCCGGGTCTGGGTCCAAATTCGCCTATGTTGCCTTACTCTCGTATCAGTTTGGAAATCCAATCGCGGCAAAACGAATAAGTCCCGCTTCTTTTATCACTTCTATCTCTCGGATGTCCCGTAATGCTAAGAATAGGTGTTACCTGATCTGATGCCAACGGCGCGGATCGGTAACGGGGGTAGGACGCAGCTTCGGTTGTGCCACTCCCGACACTCGATGATGACACTGTTCTGAGAGTGTCGAAAACAAACTCTAACATTTTTCTTTTCTATTCTGTTTGTTCTGTTTTGATGTGCAGGTGAATCGGAGATTTTGCGGAGAAGCTCAAGGGACATCATGAAGACACTTAGAAATTTTAGGACTTAGGATTTAGGCCCCTTTTTAGAGTGAATGTAACATTTGTAACAGCAATTCAGAATGTGAAAACAATTTCCTCCTTTTTGTATCATGATGTTCTTATGAAATAAAATGCCAACACTTCTTTTATGACTGCTCAATTTCAAATTTATTCATATTTATTTCCAGTTAAAAATTATAAACGTTTGTGAATAAATCCACAAATATTTAAAATCATTAACATAGTCATAAACCATGAACATTCCCGAATGATATTCTTGTTCGTGCACTTGTCTCATTCATAGTCCTAACCTCATCACATGATTAAATTTACTTGCGTTCCCATTTAAATGCTAACCAACAACTTTATAACCAAACACGGATGTGCACCGTAATCACAACAGTTTCAGCATCAACAATAACATTACTCGTAATTAAATTCCACTGACCAAATGCCAAGAGCCACAATCCAATAATACCCAATTAAAACTGTGCCTTATTAACAGAACCTGAAGTGCTCTGGAAGTAAACCATGAGTGATGAAATGGATCTTAAATCCAGTTGTGCCCGACAATTTTCGATGCCGAACACATGGAAATGGCGCCTTGATATAGTCAAACCCGGTGATAAATAAACGCCTCAGAAATAGTGTCTCAAATGCCTCAAAACTTAATGACAACCCGTCTTCAAGGAATTAGCAGAATCCACGTAAAATGACCAAAATACCCCTGGAACCAAATCCTGCAAAACAAACACCTCCATGACTTGTTAGTGGTTAGCGAATGCACAGATGAGATGCTATGCGAAATGACCGACTAAATATAAGGGTAAAATTTGGGGTATTACAGTTGCCCCTATTTAAATAGCTACACCGAACGATTTGAGTGACAGAGACTCGAGGAATCGTGGTGGAGAAATTTAAATATAGATAACCGAAAATTTTGCCCTTATATGCGACGATATGCAATGCCATGGACAAAGCGAGAATAGCTTAATGCAGATGATGCCATGAATATGATATGGTGCGCATGCTGGAATGATGAATATGACGACACAGGGACAGACGCTACGAGAATAACACACTGGGGAAAACGACGCACTGAGACACAGTACAACACTGGGGAATTCTAAAATGATGGTCAACTGGTGCGAACACGACCAATTGTCATTTTGGGAACGAGATTCTCAAATGGAGATGACACCTGTGAGACGGCCTCCACTGGGGAATCTAAAAATAAAACTGGATCACGTACGATTGCAAGATCGATTATAGAATGTTGGAGCATTGAGCAAAGAATAACATCCAAGCTTCTGTAAACTATCCCTCGTGACAGGATCAAACGGACTTTTCGGGAATCCGTAGCAAATATACAGGGTAAAAAAACCGGCTGTATGCCAAAATAAATGGACTTTTAGAATAAGATCCTTAAATGGAGATGGCACCTATGAGATGACCTCCACTTGGGAATGTCTAATGATGAAACTAGATCCACACGGTTGCAAGATCGATTACAGAACGCTGGAGCATTGAGCAAAGAATAACATCCAAGCTTCTATAACCTATCCCTCGTGGTGGGATCGAATGGATTTTCGGAAATCCGTATCATATATACAGGGTAAAGACCGGTTGTATGCCAAAATAAATGGACTTTAATGGGAAATGCCCTGATAAGCTTCTCGAGGGAGAACTGTCACTTATCGTTGGAAGGGACTTATGTGCCAAAATGGATAAGCACTCAAATAAAGAGGCTGCTGCTTATCTGATAAATAAATCTTCTAGTATTTAAGGTCGGCGCCTGGAATACGATTCTGATTCTTCTCTTACTGAAGGATAAATAAACTTCTTCATGCTTCAAGATCGTGCTCTCCTGAACATGAAAAGGGTAAACTGAACTTCCTCATACTTCAGAATCGTGCTCTCCTGAATATGATTCGGCTCTTTCGGGTAAATGAAATTCTTCATACTTCAGAATTGTGCTCTCCTGAATATGAAAAGGGTAAACTGAACTTCCTCATACCTCAGAATCGTGCTCTCCTGAATATGATTCCGCTCTTTCGGGTAAATGAAATTCTTCATAGTTCAGAATCGTGCTCTCCTGAATATGAAAAGGGCTAACTGAACTTCCTCATACTTCAGAATCGTGCTCTCCTGAATATGATTCCGCTCTTTCGGGTAAATGAAATTCTTCATAGTTCAGAATCGTGCTCTCCTGAATATGAAAAGGGCTAACTGAACTTCCTCATACTTCAGAATCGTGCTCTCCTGAATATGATTCCGCTCTTTCGGGTAAATGAAATTCTTCATAGTTCAGAATCGTGCTCTCCTGAATATGAAAAGGGCTAACTGAACTTCCTCATACTTCAAGATCGTGCTCTCCTGAAGATGATTTCGCTCCTTCTTTTACTAAAGGGTAAATGAACTTCTTCATACTTCAAGATCGTGCTCTCCTGAATATGATTCCGCTCCTTCTTTTACTAAAGGGTAAATGAACTTCTTCATACTTCAAGATCGTGCTCTCCTGAACATGATTCCGCTCAAACCTCCCCGTATTTCAAGATCGTGCTCTCCTGAATACGATTTGGTTCAAACCTCCCCATACTTCAAGACGACAGGTAAATGGAAGCCCAACTGCTCCATGGAGATGGCCATTTGTTGCGAGTCATAACGAAGATAGGATCGGCTTCTTAGGTGAGAAATGTTGTATACCGATGTTGTAAGATGTAAAGTGTTGTACCGATGTTGTAACATGTAGGATTGTAAAGTGTTGTACTGATAGATTTTCTAGGCGTGAACTGGCGTGTATCTGTAAAGGATTGTAGTTGATTTTCTTGAAAGATAGTGCAAAATAAATGCACGTCCGGGTACAGTGATAAACTTCTCGAGCGAGATAGTCGCGTATCTGTCATGGTATGGTGAAAACCTTTAGATGGTACAAAATAAATGCACGTCCGGTTGGGATTGACGACCGACAAGACTGAGATTCAATCTAGGATCGAGCTAGAAAGAAAACTGGTAATCAAGACTCCATCGAGGGAATGATCTCGGAGGGTAAATATCTTATCCTGGTGAGGAAAGATAGCTGAAGTAACCGTCATCCACGAGGATCGAGCTCTGTGGGGAAACTGGAAACAAGTAAGTATTTTATGCTTATGGCTGACAATCTATTTGGAGAGAATGGGCAAACCCCAGTTACTCGGCGGTAACGACCAATGATGGAGACACGATGAACCTGTGCATGTTATCGCGTATGTTAATATGAATGTATGTTAATGTTTATGTATGTTAATGTCTATGTATGTTAATGTTTATGTATGCAAGATGTTATGAAATGAGTATGTAATGAGTATGTAATGAGTATGTAATGAGTATGTAATGAATATGTAATGAGTATGTAATGAGTATGTAATGAATATGTAATGAATATGTAATGAATATGTAATGAATATGTAATGAAATAGGCATGTGATGCTTATGCCCTTGCGTATACTGACGAAACAGACTAGAGACAGGACGAGAGATGAAATAAACATCTCGACGGGGATACCCTGCGTTCTCTGCAACCAATACGTCAATCATGGGTAAGAAAGATCAATGGTAGAACCAAATATGGTTTTAAATGTTCTGAATTCTCTGAGGGAGAAAGTAATCTGCTTGGGTGCACAGTATCACGCCTTCTCATGGGGAGAAGAAAACCTGAGGGACACTTTCGAGTTACCCAAGAAAAAGTTGTCAGCTTATAGTCTCTCTGGGGACTGTGATGAGGCAATAGTTTAGGAACCTATTACAACACTGAAATTTACTGGGGAATGAAGGCCGCCGTGAGTAAAATCCATCGGGTGCATGAAGAAAATCGTGAAACCACATGGTTTTGATCTTGAAGGACCTTGTAGTAGTCGCCATTTGTTTCTTTTTAAAAAACATGGTGCCCCAGGATACTTGCGTTGGGAGGTATGGTCATCTCAAGAGGATTTTATAGAAAACACGGAGTCTGGTTGCCCCATTGTTCTCAAACTCCTTGAGAGATTTGTCAGGTCTCGACGTAACTGGCACAAATTAATCGTGTTACGACGAAATCTTTGGGAAATAGCTCTTAAGAATGTCAGACTCGCGTTGGTAAGCGAATTGGGAAACTGCCTGCCCTTGTTCAGCAGGATCTTCAAGTTCCACGGGTTATGTTCATATGTAAATCTCTAAGATATCAAGCAAAGTTGTCATGCCCGAAACGCCTATCCTGAGCTTGTCAATGTACACATATATTTGTCCTGAATTTTTGTTTTGAAAAAAGATATCGCGATAACTTGTGACCGAAATCACTAGTCAGGATATAAGTTTTAATTATAATGCCAACATGAATTTTTTTCTGAGCATAGCTCGTAGGAGTCAGGAAACGTGATCTTGTCAAGTATGCTTTCAACCGAAGTCCTACTTCAATTAGGTCTTTTAAAGGTTGTATCGTGGCTCGGTTCACGGTTTAAGAAACAAAGGATAAAGGCTCAAAGTTATATTTGTACCCACCCATTCTTCGTGATGTTCTCCAATCCTAATTCAGTTAATCGGATACGAACGCTCATATCTCAAGCGGATTTGCTATGGTCGAGAACTTATCAAGGCTTTGGACATGGCAGTCACTCACCTATTTCTTTTGGCGTTTCTATCACACGACCTTGTTCTTTAATAGGGATTATAAAAAACTACTGGTTTGGTGTTCTTATTCCCTAACTTTTGCCTGGACAACGTCTTTTGATCTGACTTTGGAGTCCAGCGGGATGCCCCAGTTTTGCCTAAGTCTCCTTCATAGGTTTTGACTTAGCAGGCTCTTATTTTTTGAATATTCTTTTATGCACAAGTCGTGTAAATCTTTTGAAAGGCTCGTGACTGCCCTACTCCTTAGATAACTGAGGGATAGTCATTGTATTGGACCTCTTAAGATGCTAAGAATAAATTCTCGAAGGTTTGCTCTTCCTTTTTGAGGATCTAAGCGCTCGATCGGTTTAACCGAAACCTACCCTGCTCTAGGTTAAGATGAGGGTTCTAAAAAAAAACTCCTACTTCAAGGCTCAAAGAGGTTAACGAGGGATTATCATCCTTATATCTCCGGTGTTTGGGATTTGAAACAATGCCTTACATCATCAGCGGGTTTCAATCGAAAGCATACGACAAGAAATCTGCCGTTTTGGGTTCGTCATCCTCCTCCCAATTCTCTATCAGAACAAGAGATCGGGTAAAGTTGGCATTATAATTTATGAAAAATATGTTTTGAATGAGTGAAACGAATGGACTTATTCAAGACAAACATATGCGTTGCATTAATCAATCAAAGATAAACAAATTCGTACATGCTAAATATGCTTAATCAAAGAGAAATGCATATAAATAAACAAATGAACTGTCGAAAAAATCCTTCTAAATGTTTATGAAATCTTGCATTCGAGAGTAACAGTTTCCTTTGGCGGAGCCTCAATGGAAAGGACGTCTGGTTCATGATCACTGTGAGTCGTCATGGCTTGCCCCAGTTACGCTGGTCACATCTTCAACAGTTTTCAGTCGTTGCTTCAAAATAAATTTCCCAGATTCTTTGTTGATCCCGGTCTTATCATCTTGAGGGTTACTGAAATGAAGCGAGCTAGGCCTTTGAATGAATACTGGATTCGGCTGATTTGCCACAGGAGTAGCATGCTTTGCGGAATTCGAACCCGACAAGTGAGGGGTCCCGAGAGAAGTCTCGATCTTCGGCTGAGCATCGCTAAAAGACAACTTCTTCGTTTCTAGCAAATTTCTGACAACTTTCTTAAGAGCATAGCAATTCTCTAGATCATGGTCGGGCGCACCCTCATGAAATAAACAATGAGCGGCAGCGTTGTAACCTGCTGGTAACAGATTAGGCGGAGGACCCAAAGCACGGGTGGTAATCAGACCCGGTTGTACCAAATAGGGGTATAACTCAGTGAAAGCCATCGGAATTGGAGGACAAGGCTTATACTGCTTCTTACGGGGATAAGGAACCTGATCCTGTGATTGCTGGTGAACAGGAGCGTTGGGCACTCGTTGACTGTTGACAGGCACTTGCATGGGCGGATAACTGGAAGGTTGTTGATAAATCGGTGCCTGATACACCGGAGCTGACTGCACAGGCTGGTATGTAGGAAACTTCTGATCGTAAGAAGGCGCTACAGTAGCTACATAGGGTTGTTGAACATATAGAAACGGATAACCTTGAACATAACTCTGCTGATATTGCAAAGGTTGAGGAGTAGCCTTTTTGCGGTTCCTCGAACGTGCAGGTCCTTTACCATGGTCGGAGTTAGGAGTTTTGCACTTTGGAGGGGTAGCTCGTCGAACTGGTTGAGCACTAGGAGGCATCAAACCGGATTGAAGACCATGAGGAGGTACATTCTTGACAGTAACAGCTGGTTGAGGGTCCATAACGGTATCAGTAGTCTCAGAAACAACAGTAGACTGAGCATCCACCTTCACATTAAGAGCTTGTAGCATCTCCAAGATCTGCCCTACACTTCCTCGAAGATCTTCGAGTTCATGGCTAACACGGTTGATCTCTTGGTTTTGATCTTCCATCCTTATGAAGGGTCGTATTGATGCAGAGAACTCAGGGTGACAAAACTGGAAGGTGAGAGAATCGAGTATGAGAAAACGGAAGACACATGCAATGCAAAAGTATGATGCTAAAATGTGAATGCAAATGAAGATTTCATGGAATTCAGACATTTACGAATGTCGTGGGGTACCAAAAAAAAATTTCTTGTTTTTTTCATTTTATTTTTTTATTTATTTATGGTATCCCGCGATATCCATAAATGATGTTTGAACTCCATGAAATACAATGCAATGAGATGCTTTATGGATGCAATGCATGAAAACACACAAAGTCCTAGGTTAAAGGTATGTGAGCGGAGTTAAGGTCTACCCATCCCAAAAGGAGTGTACTATAGGTTAGTTGTACCTGCAGAACAAGGTTCTAAAAAGTGCCCAAAGTCATCAGCCCATCTTTCGGATATTATCAACCTTCCGACTGACTCGGGGGTTAATAATATTCTCAAGAGAACCTCTTTTGAGTGTAGTATCGCGTAGCAACCATTGTAGGACTACTCCCACATAGTTCCCGCACTACGTCCTAAATAAGGCCAAGGTGGTGTTAAGGTACTACGGTTCCCAATATCACAGACTCCAATCGACCATGGAAAAAGTTTTTACGATTACTCGTTCAACCGAACCATTTTCGAAAAGGTCTCAACTGAGCGGTGATTCTCGAATCAGCTTGGTCGGGATTCACTCCCTATAAGCCTCATCGAATATATCCCCATCCTATAATAATGTCACTAGTCCGGGCGTAGGACTTATCTCACAACACGAGGAACAATCCCAAAATCAAAGTACAATATATACATGCAAATGAATAGTAAAACAAATAGTAATAAACATGAACAAATTAGGGGTAACCCTCAAAAGTTTAGATTCCCCAGTGAAGTCGCCATTTTCTGTTGCGGTGGAAATAGGATCACAAACTATTAATGAGTTTGAATCACAATTCAGTTCACAACCGCTCTTTGATTTATCCGAAGGAAAAGGTCAAAAGAGGGAAAACCTATTTTGCATCGTAAACACAATGCGGGGGAAAGATCTAGGGTTCGGGGGTTGGTTAAATTTAGGGAAGGTATTAGCACCCTAAACTTCTGTAGTACTCTACAGGAACCTTTTGTTCAAATGTTTACTATTTTTGCTTTATTTATTTGCTTAAGGTATATGTACAAAGGATTAAAAGTGAGAAAAGAGACCTAAGGGGTTAATTCTAAGTTTACTCGGCAAGACATCGCATCTTGTGCCTACGTATCCTTACGGGAGTGGAATCAGAGTAATCGTAGTTCCCCTCAAAAGGGAGGTTAGAGACTTCTTGACTGTGGTCAAGGTCTCAAGGGGAATAAACGCATCTTAAGGACACGCTTACGTGGAGTGTAGAAACTCCAAATCTCTACGTTGAATTGTTAAGTGAATTAGGGTTAAATTAGGTTAGGGATTCCGCGGCGGGAAACCCTAAAATGAGCGCGACGGCTCTTTGACCTAATGCTAGGGGTAAAATTGTAATCTTGCCGGCGGCGAGGCATTTGTGAAAATTAGGGTTTAGTAAACATTGAAACTAGGGTTATTGACTCGGCGGTCAAACGGCTACCCAATTCCCTCGGAGGAGTGCAAGGTGACAGATTGACGGTAAATGAATGTGAGAAAATTAAACCAGACAAATACGGAAAGTAAAAACAGAGAAAATAAACGTGATTGTTGATTCGCGAGGTTACAACCAGGACGCAGTTACAATTATAAATGAAACTTGAATCGAAAAATAAAATAAAATGAATAACGGTAAACATAACACTCTGCACAGATGAACAAACAATGTTAGTGGGCAGAGTTAGACGACGAAATTGAATAAAAGGATAAACAGTATGCATTTTTTTGGAGAATTTTTGGTTTTGTGAATTTTTACGAGAAATTAACTTTAATAAGGATTAAAAAAAAAAAGAGTTTCGGAAATCTTCTTAAAAGTTTATTATGAAAAAGTATTTACTATTATTATTGTTTTTTATTTAAAACAAGCTAATGTAATGTTTAAAAATTAAAAAAAGAAGAAAACAAAGTTGGGCCGGTGGTTGTATTAACCCGACCCAACGTACACACATCAACAAACATCACAATCCCGTTTTAGGGTTTCACAACTCCAGCGGCGCCGTTTTTTCTTTCCCTTGTCGTTCCGTCTTCTCCGACGTTCACCTATGACCTTTTCCTCGTCATCTCTGTGTTAAAGAAACCTGAAATTGAATGAAACAATGTTAGGAGCAAAAAATATCCAATGTTCCTCGCTTACATCTCCTTGACGACACGCCGATGATGAAGCAACAAGATCTGGAGATTGATTGCCCGTCACCAGACGGAGGCGGTCTTTTCGGCGATGAAATTGCTTTCCTGAGGCTTCGTCAGTCGGGTTGATGCTTTACTTGCTCAAGAAACGGCGCCGGTAGTTGTGGACCTTTAGGGTTTCGTTCGTATTCCTTCGTGGCCGTCTTATTCTCTCTCTCGTCCCCCGTGTTCTCCCTCTAGGGTTTTCGCGATCTCTCCCCTTTTCTCACAGGTGAAATCGTCCTTTTATATCACTCTGATTTATCTTTTGGGCCTTTAATCTGTGTTGGGTTGGCGTTAATTTTCTGAAATTGATTTTGATGATTCGATTTGATTTTGTTGGGGTTTTTAGCATCCGTTTCGGATACGATCTGATTTTATCTGAATCGAAGTTTTCCATTTTGTGGACAGATATGATTTGGATTTCATTTGGTATGATTCTGATATCTGATTGAACCTTGTTAGGATCTGATTGGATTCGTAATTGGATTTGCTTCGAAACGTTTTTTCTCTGATTTGGAATTGATATCAAATCAAAATCTCCTTCTATTATTTTTTTGATATGGTTTGCCTTGCACCTTCAGGTTGGATTGATTGATATCTGATATCGATTATGTCATGGATTTGATTTGCTTTCCAGATGCCGATTGTTTTGATTTCCAGCTGATATGGTTTCTTTGATCTCTTTTCCTAATACGATCTGGATATTGGTTTGTTTTGCTGACATGAATTCTTTTCCTGATGCAGTTAGCTTTTCCTCTTCTTCTTTCAGAGAGGGCTGATACCACGGCTTCGGTCGAGTCAGAATTGCCGGGAAAGGTATACGGCGATGATGATAGCTTGTCTGAGCCTGATGAGGGAACCTCTTCGATGAGGCCGCGGTTGCCTTCGAGATTGGTTGGTTTCGATGCTTGGTTGTTTGGCAATGATGTTTGCTGAGCCCGGTTTCCCGCACGTGTGCTGGCTTGGATTTCAATTGCGGCAAGCTTATCCTTGTGTCTGATGTTCCAATGTCATATGAATTCCATGATGCCCTGTGAGCTGAGTTCACGATTGGTTCAGCTGCTGTTGTGATTTTGATGGTGCTGTTACGGGTGCCGTGATTTGTGTTGTTGTCTGATGCCACTTCGGTGAGGTTATTCACATTTTTTGTGTGACTCCTTTAACTGATGCTTTCTGAACTTTCGGTACACTGTTTGGATGTAGCTTGTTTTTGTACTTCATTTTCTTGTTCTGTTTGAACCTGCTTTGTGGTAGCAGTTGTAATCCAGCAGCAACCTTTACTTGGTTTTCTTGAAGTCAGAATCAATGGTGTTTTTGGTTGTGCATTTTCAGTAGCTTATGAACTGTCTTGTTTTTGAGTTTCTGTCATCAATTTGTACTGATGCTGTTGTGGACTTTCAGGTGTGGAAAAAAAATGACTCAGACCTGCCGGCATCCGGGTCTGGGTCCAAATTCGCCTATGTTGCCTTACTCTCGTATCAGTTTGGAAATCCAATCGCGGCAAAACGAATCAGTCCCGCTTCTTTTATCACTTCTATCTCTCGGATGTCCCGTAATGCTAAGAACAGGTGTTACTTGATCTGATGCCAACGGCGCGGATCGGTAACGGGGGTAGGACGCAGCTTCGGTTGTGCCACTCCCGGCACTCGATGATGACACTGTTCTGAGAGTGTCGAAAACAAACTCTAACATTTTTCTTTTCTATTCTGTTTGTTCTGTTTTGATGTGCAGGTGAATCGGAGATTTTGCGGAGAAGCTCAAGGGACATCATGAAGACACTTAGAAATTTTAGGACTTAGGATTTAGGCCCCTTTTTAGAGTGAATGTAACATTTGTAACATCAATTCAGAATGTGAAAACAATTTCCTCCTTTTTGTATCATGATGTTCTTATGAAATAAAATGCCAACACTTCTTTTATGACTGCTCAATTTCAAATTTATTCATATTTATTTCCAGTTAAAAATTATAAACGTTTGTGAATAAATCCACAAATATTTAAAATCATTAACATAGTCATAAACCATGAACATTCCCGAATGATATTCTTGTTCGTGCACTTGTCTCATTCATAGTCCTAACCTCATCACATGATTAAATTTACTTGCGTTCCCATTTAAATGCTAACCAACAACTTTATAACCAAACACGGATGTGCACCGTAATCACAACAGTTTCAGCATCAACAATAACATTACTCGTAATTAAATTCCACTGACCAAATGCCAAGAGCCACAATCCAATAATACCCAATTAAAACTGTGCCTTATTAACAGAACCTGAAGTGCTCTGGAAGTAAACCATGAGTGATGAAATGGATCTTAAATCCAGTTGTGCCCGACAATTTTCGACGCCGAACACATGGAAATGGCGCCTTGATATAGTCAAACCCGGTGATAAATAAACGCCTCAGAAATAGTGTCTCAAATGCCTCAAAACTTAATGACAACCCGTCTTCAAGGAATTAGCAGAATCCACGTAAAATGACCAAAATACCCCTGGAACCAAATCCTGCAAAACAAACACCTCCATGACTTGTTAGTGGTTAGCGAATGCACAGATGAGATGCTATGCGAAATGACCGACTAAATATAAGGGTAAAATTTGGGGTATTACACATATATACGCATTACCCAAGAATTTAGTAATTTGTTGTGGGTTGTCGGCCATATATGTAGCAAATCCTTAACTTTAACAACTCAAAATGAATCCAAAACGACTAAAGCTCGGATTTTGAAAGCGTTCAATTTATCATAATCAAAACTGGAAACTAGCAATGGGTTATCAGACCAATAAATTGGAAAGATAGTTCCCGTCCAGTGCATACATAACTTAGGGGCATCTCTCCCCACTCTTCAGTCGAAGGAATTTATCCTTTAAGCCTTTATAATTGGTAGTATAAGTATGAAGGAAGCTCTTCCTCAAAATATCGCTAAGGGAAACCCAACCTCCTTTTTCTGCTCCCTTCAGCTCAAAGAACGAGAAGAACAAACCTAAAGTGGGAATTATATTCACCATCTCACAGACGAGTTCAAAAGCTTTAATAAAGACCCAGCCATTTGGGTGTAACTAAGAAGGCGCAACATTAAGGGTTTTTAGGAGGTCAGATTCAAAGTCAGTAAAGGGGATACGAATTTTAAAGTCTTCGATTAACCCTGAGTAAAAATAAATATATTCATCTGACACTCCTTTTGGCTGAGTAATACAAATTATCTCACTAACCACATATGGTTTTAACATAATGTCCTCCTTGTTCCCAGTATAGGAAACCTGATTATTGGAGCAAAGCTTCAAAATATAGTTATCGTCGATGATGTTGTGGTCATAACTTAGAACCTTTTTTATCAATCAAAGATCCTGTTGAATCCATCAAAGTATCCATGAAACCTAACGACAAAGACTCTGATGCAATTTTACTACTAGGTAAAGGGATCTCACCGTAAACTTCCCTAATAATCTGGTCAAACTCCGCTCAACTCAGATGACCCTCACACTCTCTCATGCATTTGTTCCAGATTTTTCTTATCTCTTGAGAAGTAAGGGAAATCAGGAACTATCCTGAATGATCATAATCACATATTATAACCATAACAAAAAAAACAAAAGGAGGGAAAAAGAGTAAAAAGGGCAGTAAAATCAATACCTGAGGCTTGAGCTTGCAAAAAGAATGATTGATGGAGGAAGCAAAGATAAACTCTTCAGCAAAATTTGAGAGGAAGGGTGTAAGAACAAATGAATGAGGAATCTTTTTATGGAAATAAGTTAGAGTTCCCATAATAACAAAAAGTTGTATCGAACTAAAATCATGATGACAAGTTAGATTTCTCATAAAAGTCATAATGACAAGGAGAGAGAAAATTATCATTATTGATCTTTAAAACCACTATCACGCAGTACGCTTACATAATAGGTGATCGGCTCAAGAAAGAAGGAATTCCAAGTTTTTCCTGTCCGAAACACTTTAATCCAATTAGACCTCATAATCATGGTGCTTATGTACATCTCAGAATTCCCAATACTGAGCTTTTGAAGGCCGAGTACAAAGGAGCAAACATGTTGAAATACATAACCCTAAATAAGTAAGATTTCAGTTAAGGATAATACTATTACAAGATATAAGCAAGTTAGATCTGGTTTCATAATGACTTTGGTAGATGTGCAAGTCATATACAGTCTCATAATGACTCTAGTAGATGTGCAAGTCAGATCTGGTCTCATAATGACTTTGGTAGACATGCAAGTTAGATCTGGTATCTTGAAATGCTAGAAGGCGACATAATTAAAATTTATAGAAGAGATGTTCCTTGAGAGCTAAAGAGGATGACAGACGTTACTAGGGGTCACTTTAACATGGGATATGGAGGGGCATCCCTTTAATGGCCATTGATGAGTAGACGAGTATAAAGAGACCTCCCAACGAGGAAGAAGGGAATGAATACCTCTTACACACAGGACAATTATGATCTCACATGACCCTCCTCTGGGAGATTTGTCCAAATAGTTAGAGAGAGATAGGTGACGGGTATGCGTAACGACTATCATGCCTGAAGGGGTGACCTTCAACCCTTGTTTGATCGATTTTGGGTCATTTGACTCGATTTTTCTAGTAGTTTCCATTGTTGGTGTTTATTCGATGTTGTTTTGATGTTGTTGATGAGTATTGATTAGTATTGTCAATAAATTATATAATTTAATTGTTATGCTAAGTTATAATAAAAGTTCAGTTATGTTGAGATGTTTGGTTTAGAGAGGAACCATTGTTATAGCCTTGTATTGACAGTGTTCATGTTGAGTTTTAGGTTCATAGAGGAACCAATGATGAGTATTAGAGTTGAATGTTTGAGATAAGTATTACATTTGCTTGTTTCATTCATACATTATGTATATCAAGATATGCAGGACTTCGGTCCAGTGACGAGTTAGGACTTCAGTCCAATTTTGAGTCTCAGGTTCAGAGAGGAACCAATAATAAGTCTCATGGTTCAGAGAGGAACCAATGATTAATGGATTAATAAATAACATACACTTGACATTCAAAACCTTGGTACCAAATGCATTGGAGTAGAGAAGATGAATACATTGCAAAGATAATCGAATTTGTGATCGATTATTATTGTCGATGATTTATGTGATTGATATTAGTTGCACTATCCTTGTCGTTTTATGCACCACTAACATATATGAATGTGTTCTCACACCCTATTTATTTTTCTCTATTGTTCTTTACGCTTGTGATGTAGATACTCAGGTAGAGGAGTCTTAGATGCTATTGTGTTTTGGAGGACGGTGTAGTGTTCTTTTTCGTCATTTATCACTTTTGATTTTATTTTAGTTTCCGCATGTCGATCTTATAATGTAACACTAGGATGAATTACCTTTCTGTTTTGTGTTCTGAGAGTTATTGAACGATTTCTTTTATGATTTGAAATGAAGTTGATTTTTACTTACAAGACAATTAAAGTTGAGCTTTTATTTTTTGTTTCTGCTATAATATGATAATTGAGACAAATGCTTATGCTGAGAGAATGTAACACCCTGTTTTTGAGTAAATTTTCTGCATATTTTTATAAATTAAGTGTTTGGGGGTTAGGGTGTTACATGGTTCTCATTCATCTAGTTCACTTACACTTTCATTCTCATGGAATATGATGTCTAGTGTCTTGGGTTGGGCTTCCAATGTCTCTACCCGATCCATCTATTCCCTTAGCTTCGGTGGTGAACTCGTCATTAAGAACCTCTTCAAAAAGACAGGCCATCATGAGTTTTCTACTACGTGCCTTCTCTAAAGAGGTTGTGAGCTTACAAAGCTTCCTCTGTGTGCACCTCAAGGGTTATTCCATTGTTTCCATCCCCGTTTATGATGTCTACTAAAGAATCTTCATCGTATTTAGGGTAATCGCCTCATTTAACATCGTTTAAACCCCAATAAGCCAATCGATGCTATTATAATTTTGTAATTGGTCTTCTCTTACAGAACCGACACATGTTTGATATTTTAAATTAATTATATGTGTTTTTTAAAAATATATTTTTATTTTTTTCCAATAATTTTTCATAAATTTCTATATATATATATATATATATATATATATATATATATATATATATATATATATATATATATATATATATATATATATATATATATATATATATATATATATATATATATATATATATATATATATATATATATATATATATATATATATATATATATATATATATATATATATATATATATATATATATATTTGTAAAATGGAGAAACATATTTAAATCAAAACATAGAAGAGACGAAAGATTATTCTCTAAATTGTATGTATTAAATTAATTTTATTTTATTCTACATCAAACATATTCAATGTCTTGGACTAATAATATTTGAATATATAAATTATACATACAACTGCAAAAAACTATAATAAAAAAAGTCGGAGAATTATACAACATGATGGAGATGCATGATACGATGTTTGGCAAAAAAAACTTTGGAAACTCATGGTTCAAGAAAGAGTATGAAGTTTTGTGTGGATGTTTGGTCATGATATATTACCAACAAACCTTCAGACGAGCACAAAAGGAATGGAGGAAATCTTTGTGGGAGTGTGTGTGAATCTACCATGCATGTATTTAGGAATTTCCCTAGAGCCATGTAATTATGGATTAATAGGGTTCTTGGGAATATAGCCTACGATTTATTCAATCTAGAGTTAATAGATTCGTTTAGTTTGAACCTTAATGTGAGACATAGTGGAAGAAGTGATTGGAAGAGGTTTTGGGCCATCGAGATCCATAGCCTATGGACATGGTATAACAAGGAGAAGCATGACAACTCGTATGTGCGACCTATGAATCTAGGTAGTTACATGTTACATCTGTTAAATGACGATGAGGTTGCTACTATAAATAACAACCTTGAGTGGAGAAAATTCAACATTATTGGTCGGTTGGAAACCCCTCGAACAATTAGGTTAAGTTAAATACTAATGGGGCGTGTAAGGCAAATAAGGTTGATGGCTGTGGAGGCATTATCCCAAACTATCAAGGTAGATGTAAAGGTGGATTTTCAAAGCCCATTGGGATGTGTAGTGCGATTAAGGTTGAACTTTGGGGCATTTTTGAAGGGTTAAAGGTTATAAAAAGGTATGGTTTGAGATATGTGCAGTTGAACATGGATTCTATGGTGGTTGTTGAAATGCTAGAGAAAGAATCGACAATGACAATAAATGAATATTCCTTTATTAAATAAATCCACCAATTAATGGAGTATCACGAGGAAGTGCTAGTGGTCCACACCCATAATGAAGAGAATAAGTGTGCGAATGCGTTAACCAACGAAGGAATCTCAAGTGTAAGGGATAAGTACTTCTTAATAAGGGTGGATAATCAATCAGTTAGGATCAAATTCAGACTCAAAATCCAAATCTAATCAAACCAACGGTTAGGATAAAACAATCAAATTTCATTCGTCTAAGGTTTCGGTTCCAACGGGTTGCGGTTTTGCGGTTTTAGCTGAAGGTAACAAGAAACACAAGTAGGAGGAGGGGGGGGGGAGGCGGTTGAATTGAGTTTCTAAAAAATGAGGCTTTTTCAAAACCGATTTAAAATGAAAACACACGAACAATAAAAATAACACATTGTTTTTATACTGGTTTGCTGTTAACTAAACTACCTCCAGTCCATTCTAATAAGGTGATTTTTCCTTCTCAATAAGGACTTAATCCATTATAACCAAACTAATTAGAGACACCATAAAGACAACCGTCTTTGTCTTCTCGAGTATATAGACTAAACCCTAATCACTCAAGGAAAATACTCAAACAAATTTGAGATTTATAGACTGTGTTTACAATGATTGCTTCTAGTAAGCAGATTAAAACAAAGTTTAAGTATAGTGAAATAATAAAACAATACGAACAAAAGCTCTATGTATGTTTATACAATATTCACAAGAATAATATTATCAGAGAAAATACATTAGTGTGAATAGTGTTGAACAACTTGTGATCGTCAACCTCATTCATTCTTCCAAGTCTTCCTTATATAGTCAAGAAAAGATCTGTTGGAAGATAGAATGTGAATCTTCATGAATGAGTTGGCTCTTTGAATAGTTGTCATTAATGGTGGGAGACAAAATTGTACAGCATAAATATCCTTACTCCATGAAATTTACATAGTGGAAGGAATGTTTTAATCTTGTACTGTATACTACTTATCTCACGTAAAACAGGTTGATTTGGTCTTTCAATCTTCAGAGGCTTCTGAATAAATGTTTTTTAAAGCTTGTTTAAAAGAATCAAGGGCCTTGTTGAGAGTCTTCAGAACTTAAGTCTCCAGAGTCTTGATACTATTCATCAGAACCCGATCTTCAAAATCTTCAACATTTCGTTCTTCAGAATCTACAACTTGAGCGCAAAATCTTGAAGGTAAGCAATCCTTCAGAGGCTTCTTCAGTCAGAGTCATAATCAGAGGCTTCAACATGAACGTTCTTCAGAACCGTTGTCTAAAAGCTTTCTAGGACTTGTTCTCACAATCTCCCTCTTTTTGATGATGACAAAACCATGTATTTTGATGAATAACTTTTGAACGACTTAATCACATAAAAATATCATAGTGAGGTTTGTAAGCTCTCCCTGAATTTTATATTGTTAAAAATTATTTTTAAGCTTAGAATTTTAGAGTTAGGTTTGCAAGCTCCCCCTGAACTTAAGACTTAAAATAATTTTAACACATATAAACATTTTAAATCAGCATGAAAGAAATAACTTCCCTTTTTGGCATAAGCCAGGTTGTTACAATTTTCTCTTTAGACATAGATCTGGTCACTATCTTCCCTTAAGGCAGAAGCCTGGTTGTAGTGATTGAAGAAATATCCCAGATTGCAACAACTTGGGTACAGAAGTATTATTTCAGAATCCTTGTTTGAGTATCAGATCCATAATCAATCAGAGTTTTCTGTTATCTAGTATCAAAGTTTTTCTGATGTGAGTGATATTAGAGCTCGAAACCAAAATCAGAACTTATTCATCTCAAGAATATGGAAGAACAATTTAGGTCTATGCAACCAGAACTTTTTTGGAGCAATAACAATTTTTTTTTATGAATATAGCGTTTGAACAGGGCTCAATCATAGTTAAGGATGAAGTTTTGTAGTGACGGCTGAAACGTTTATGAATATAGTTTTTTGAATATTGCTAAAAAGAGACAAAAGGTAGAAAAGCATAGGAAATTGAGGACTGAGAGGAGGCGACGCAAGGTATAGGAAAAAAAAATAAAGTTTGCTTTTGTTCAAGTTGAAGAGAGAAGATAGCATGTGATTAATATTAGGAGAAAACATAGATACAATTCTTTAGGTGTGATTTTTACTATTTTCTAATAAAAATATGACAAGTGTATATAAATATTGTTTAGAATGTTAAAATAGTAAGAAATTGTATATGTGTAATATGTAATTATACACTTATTATATTTTTATTGAAAAATAGTAAAAATCACACTTAAAAAATTGTATCTAAGTCTCCTCCTTAATATTAATGCTGAATAAATGAAATAGTTCTGAGTTAAATCATATATTTTAATTAAAATAAAATAAATGATAATATTTTCGAACGAATTCAGATATAAATGAACCAAATCTAATAATTCAAACTGACTCACATTAACCTAGTTACAATCGATTGGTCCAACCGCCTTCCACGTCCAACCGATCCAAATTAATAATTTTTCTTTATTTTTTGCGGTTTTTGCGCACTTGTATCCACCCGTACTTTTTAGAAGAAGCTATAGATTTTATTAAATTGTTGTTTAATGATAATGTAAAGGGTGTTTCATCCCCTCAACAAGTGTTGCTTTAGTTGTTTTTATGGACTTTGCCTCATTGTTAAAAAAAAATTATCATTTCTTGAATATAAGAAAATACAAAACAGACAAATTTTTAACTACCATAATAAATAATTGGATATTGACCCCTTCAATAAAAATTGATTTAAACTATTAATTTATTTTTAAATAAAATATATATAAAAAATAATATTGCGACAAATATAATTATTTTATTAAATAAAAGTATCAGTATCATCTTAATTCAAGAGTAACATAGTATCCACCTACAAAATATTAAGATTAAATACTCTCAATATAAACTTAAATACTCTCAATATGATGGATTAAATCTTTGAATAATATATAAATTATTCATTTTAAAATTTGAAAAAAAAAACATACTACTAGAGGATTATTATTATATAGTAGCAATCCAACAAGATTCCATTAAAGTACTTAAAATTTTCTATTAGCAAGAGATTAACATTAAAAAATATCAAATAAAAACCCCTCTCTCGTTTCGAGCACAAACTGTATGAGGAAGTAGCAGTGTCAGAACCCACTCAAAGTGATCTTCTTCCTCCTTCTCATTCTTACAGCAACCAAGTATCAACCTGTTCAAGGTGATTTTTTCTTCTTAGTTATTACCTTACAATGCAAGGTGGATCAGTGACCCATTTTCTGATGTTCACCTTCAGCGACTACGTTCTGTCACTACGTATTTTTCACGCTCCAAATATTGCTCACAAAGTGTTCGACCTAATGTCCCTAATACAAAGTGGATCATTATTAAGCGGAATTAACAGAACATAAAAATTAGTTAATTAGTTGATTGGTTAGTTAGAGTTTATTATAAGTTGGTTAGTTAGAGTTTGTTATAAACGGGCTAGTTTGTTAATGTCTCACAGGCTCTATATATAGAGCGTCATGTTATCATTTCCTTTTTTTTTTTCATTCTAATTCAATATGAATTCTATGGATTTTTTTCTTTGTATTAATCCCTCAAGCTCATTTCTCAAATTTCATATAAAATTAATCTTTCATCTCTTTGATTCCGTGGTTTATAATAGAAGTCATTCAAAGTTCCATTTCTTTGAAACTCATTGTTGTTGGTCTTTACACTGTACATATTGTTTCTTTCAATTCATGTGTAAGAAAAGTTGAGCTACTCTATCATCATTTCTTTTATTGTATTTGTTATAAAATATCAATGTTTATACTTAGTAGTTGGATGTGATTGTGCTAGTTCACGAGTTATTACAATTCTTAACATGACACTCATTGATCTTTTGTACTTGTTGTCATTACAATGTGAGAGGTTATGTCAAAATTTAGTTGAAAGTAGTGAAGAACCCGTGCAATATTCTAGGAATATGGAGGAACATGTTGGGAAACTGATGTGTGAAATTCTACCATGTGTCGTTTAGCTGTATAGCTTGAGATATACTCATTGATGTGTAAGTTCTGAATATTTCCAGTTTGGACAACATTCACTCATTCAAGCATAAGTTGACTTGTACATGTTCATTTGATAAAAGACTTGTCCTATTTGAAAGTTAAGATATAGGGTACTTTGGGCATAATTTTCATTATTTGATTCTGAAGTTTGCATGCCTGGTTTTCTATTTGATATAGTGAAAGGGATGAACTCGCATTTTCTTGCCATTAGGTGCTGCTGTAATTTTGAAATTCTTGCTATTTTTTTATTTTTTGTTTTTTGAAATTTTGAGCTTGAATGTTAACTGGAATTGTAAATCCATGGAACTGAAGTGGTAAAAGTTTCCCTAAATTTTTGGAATTTTTTGTGGAATGATTAAATTATGCCCAAACTAACTTATATAGTTGTTGGGTTACAGGGTTTTGTCTTGATGTGGTGCAGAGGTAGAGAAGGTCTCGGCCGTCTACGCCGGTTCTCAACGGCGGTGCGACGGCGCTCAGAAGATGAAGGGGACTGGCTCTATGCCTCAGAGTGGTGGGGTTCTACTAACGACGATGGAAAAACTATTCTGCGATCAACTTCTGCCAAGGGAAATGGCGTCGTTTCAGTCGTGGCACACCCCTCCTCCCGACCCAATAGAATGCATTGGTCAAAAATGGAAAGATGGTTGCAGCAGAGGTGTGAGGAGGTGCATCCTGGATATGGTAATGAAGGGAATCTGATGGTGCTTGGATATCAATGGCGGGTGCTGCGTTTCAATGATGTTACTCGCCAAAGCACGGCAAAAGTAATGCTAACTTACCGCGAAAACAAGCCGGAACTTGTCTATCTTATGCAACAGCCACATTGCTTGGCTGTTCCATATGTGAAGAGTATGGTATCTGCTGGGTTGAGTGCTATATCCTCATGTAATTTTGATATAATTAGCACATTACAAGGAAAGAAATCTATGCACATTTTATGCATTGGTCATGGTGGGGGAAGCTTACCATTGTTTTTGGCAAGTAAAATCCAAGGTGCTATTGTCCATGTAGTTGAAATTGACCCACTTGTTATCTCGGCGTCAATTCGTGCTATGGGGTTCCCAGCTTTTTCACTCATGACAGAATCAGGTCACCGGACTTTTGCAAAACCCGATATCATCAATGAAGTTATGTGGAAAGGCACCCATGAGAGGATTTGCCTTCATGAAACAGATGCTGAGGAATTTATTACTAATAATACCAATCTATATGATATGATCTTTGTTGATGCTTATGATGGCGACGATGTCTTTCCCCACAAGTTATGGGACCCAGATTTGCCATTCCTAAAATCTCTTAAAACCCGGCTTCATCCCAAACATGGTACTGTTGTGGTGAACCTGCATTCTGACGATGATGTACGGAACCATGATGGATCAACTCCTTCTGAGTTTGAGCAAGTTTTACCAATGGGAAAGTATGTGTCTCAAGTGTGCAAAGCATACAAGGACGTGCTTTTAGGAACTGGAAGCTCTTGTGGAGAGAAAAGAGGTTCTGGCATTGCTTTTACTGTTGCAGTTCCTTGGACCTGTAATACGTCCCTAGTTGCGTGTAGAGGTTTTGGTAGAGATAATCAATATATTAACCGGGACTTGGTTCTAAACACTCTCATATCCAAATCCCTTGAACTGGAACATGTTATGGACTTGCCATTCTCGTGTTTGGAATACATAAAAGGAGGTCTTATTCTTGTTGACTAGTTTGTTGACCAGAATATCAGTGTAATATGTTTTTTTCTTGAGACATACTAAATTGTGGCAAGAAAATACTCGTATAGTTCTTGAGACGCCATTGTTTTTATAGTCAAGCTTTACTTGTTAGTAGCTAAGATTTGAACCTTAAACCTCCTTGTCAAACTCGTATTTAATTGTTATTAACTCAACCACTTGAGCCATACCATTCCAATACTTTTATAGTTATGTTATCAATTGTAACTTTTGAATTTAATTGTCTTATAGTTTTGAATTCCTAATTCGAAGGGAAAATTGGCCAATAGGTGTTGGTTACTATGTTTATGAGGTGTTCAACTGATCATAACTAGTTTTCTTGGGCTTCTATCCATTGCATAAATAATTTTAGTTGTCTCTTTTGGGCTTAATAGACTTAGTGATAGTTATTGGGTTTATTAATTTGCCATGGCCCATTACATTGTCTATATGTTCATAACATGTTAGCATGTAAAGTTGAATCAAATATTTTCCACTTTCCATTTTTCAAACTCATAGCTTCTGTCATGTCACTATTCATCATCTTCCTTGTAGCTCAGCTGCAAGTGAAATATAGTATTAGTAGATCATAACCCTTTCTTTCATTTTTTCCGTTCTTATTAGCTTCCATCAAATCTTCTTTCCCTTTCTATGGCCTTCGATGCTGACTCAGACAAATCAATTGATAAAGAAGATCCAAAGAAACATGATACACCCAAGACCGGTCCGACGGATCCAGTCTTAAACCCTAGAAATTCATATTACCTTCATCCCAGAGAAAACCCCGACGCCACCATTGTTGCACCGCCTCTTGACGACAACAATTACCACAACTAGAGCAAATCTATGAGGCGAGCTTTGACATCCAAGAAGAAGATTTCGTTCATCAATGGTACTCTCCTTAAACCCTCATTCTCTAACATTAACTATGAGCTATGGGATCGTGCCAACAACATGGTCATTTCTTGGATCAATCGCACTCTTTCACCACACATTGCACATAGTACAGTTTGCTTCGATTCTGCATATGACCTATGGGAAGATCTTCGAGAACGATTCACTAAAGGTAATCATTTTCGCTTTTGTGATCTTCTCTATGACTTACATTCAATTCAACAAGGTGATCGTTCTTTATCCACATACTTCACCGATTTGAAAATTCTATAGGATGAATTGGAAAACTTACACCCAACCCTTTCATGTTCTTGTACCATTCCTTGTACCTGTGAATTGTCCAAAGTTGTGCGCAACTTTAAACACATGGAGTATGTCTCCTGCTTTTTGAAAAGGATTAAATGATAACTACCACAACATTCATACACAAATCTTGCTCATTGACCCTCTTCCATCCATCAGTCGTTATATTCTATTCATTACACAACAACAAGTTGCTCCTACAGCTCCTTCTGCAACTAACTCCACAATCTTTATGCCAACTACAACAACACTAGAAGTAAAGGTTGAGGAACCTCAAATACTTCTATGTTTTGCACCAATTGTAGCAAAACCAACATACGGCAGAAACATGCTACTTTAAGCATGGATTTCTACTTGGATATAGGAACAAGAACCCTACAACTTCTTCAGAATCCAAACAGACAACTACTCCAGACACAATACCTGCTATCTCCAAGGAGGACTACCAACATCTTTTGCTTCTTCTTTAACAATCAAGAAAAGATCATCATAACTCAAAGAATGACAAATTCTCCAATCATGACAAGGTTGTGATTTCAGGTATTGTTAACACAGGTAGTAAACTTCACATCCCCACTACATGGATCATTGATTCAGGTGCATCTTGTTAGACGATGGCGTAAATCTAGAAGGGGGGTTGAATAAATCACTTGTTAAAAACAGAGTCGACGCTACCAATATTTAGTTTTAAAAAATCTTTAGGAGGAAGCGGCCGAGGAACTATATTCGTCTAAAACGAACCTTTACCGAAAAAATCGGATATGTGCAAAACAATTAGTCAAACACTTGGTGTGCAAGGCACCACAAGTGAATTCTAATATGTGAATGAAGTGCTTAAATGTTCAATTACAATCAAGGATTGTAATAGGCTTCAAAAATGGTTCAACACTACTTACATTAGAATTTTGATTAACTCAATTGTTTGCACACAAACTCATAAATTAAGCAATTGAAAAATAAAGAGAGATCCCCAATTTGTTGAAGCAGTTCCCCCGTCGTCCTCGCTCGGGGTACGTCTGCGCTCAATTCTAAAAGTAGAATTGGGACCTGTATATATTAACCTGTTGGTAAATGTTTACAAGAGAAGCAATAGAAATCAAAAAATCAAACCCAATTGTTAATGTAAAGCCTATTCCTTCTCTTCCCTTGATTCAAGCTGAATCAAGTCCTTCGAACGCGATGGATAAACCTCTGATTATGACACACCCTCTGAACAACCCCACAGTCTTCAAATCTTACCCGACTGATTTCAATCACCAACATTTCGAACCCAAATCTTCCTCTCAAAATCCTCCAATTACCGCTACTAAACTGACAGAATAACCCGTTCTCCGATTACCTTCGCTCGGCTGAATCTGTGATGGACCGATTCGTGCAAAACCCCCCAAAATCCAAGATTCTTGGAGGACAAAACTCTAACAGTTTTATTCAAGAAAAACCTACTGATTTCTCAACCTAAACTCGATTACACCAATGCTATGTTTAGACGTTATCACCTCTAAAAAGCAGAATGCACAACAAAAATGATTATGTGTAGTTGTTGAGAAAATGCAAGGAAGAGGGTGAAGATGATGAGAACAAAAATCAGTATCTATTTTCACTTTTCTTGTTGGTTGAAGAATAAGCTAACTCAATATATATGCAAGTCAAAAATAATTAACCAGCATAACAACCACCAAGACAGTTTTTACATAACAGAATTTTAATTAAAAACGCGCGAGCGATCGACCTATACAAGGGGCAGGGTCGACCTAAGCTCACCCGAATTTCAAATTATGTAGAAAACAACACCTTGCATCGACCAAAACAGGTCATGCGTCGATGCAAAGCATACATAATTAGACAAGAATAAGTTTGAGTCGACCGGAACAAGTTTGAGTCGACTCAAAGACACAAAATATGCAAAAATGCATATTTTCATGTATAATGCTAGACATACCTGACAAAACCTATATGAAGCATATATTGAACAATTTCTATATGTATCAGACAATGTTTTTGACCAATGTTTGACTCAAGAGGAATAAGGTATGCATATGTGACACAATGATATCGTCTAAAGTATACTTTTCTACCTATCTAAGTTTTGACATCATTAAAACAAGTATAGTTAACTATGAGAATTGCCCTCACATACTCCCCCTTTTTGATGATGGGAAAACGGTAGAAACTTGGTGTACGATACATTGTCTAAGGGATTAATTCTAAAGTATAACCTTAATTCAAATTAGTCATAGATTAAATTCAGTCAAGATATCCTAAGAGATCATGGAAATCGAAAAGATAGGAAATTAAACCTAAACTAAAAGATATCAAACATTTATCAGGCGAAACATCAAAATCATATAGAAATACCACCTAGAGGCGCGTCAATCCCTACCTTCAGATACTTGTCTATGATTTATAACTTTGAATCAAGAAATTAACCACCAATTCAAAACAAAACTTAATCTTACTTAAGTCAATAATCAGTCATAAATTTTAATAAATATTAACTCACAAATTTTAAATCATCAAAAATACACATAAAAAATTCAAAATTCAAAAATAGCATTTGTTATTAGTAAGAACAATGAGTGCAAAAAAAAAACATATGGGCCATCCTAAGCCCAAAAAAATAAAAAATGTATAAAAAATAAAATTAAAAAAATAATAATAGAAAAAAATGAAATAGAAAAAGAATAAAAGTAAATAGAAGGCTTCAAAACAAACTGTCTGGGTATATCAATATTCATATCATTTGGGTTAAAAGAGGATAAAACAAAACCTTCAGCAAGCATGATTCCCACTCGCGACCTCCCTGCGTCTTCCCTCATCTCATCGGTGTTCTCCTTTTCTGTCTCTTTCTCTCGATGCCACATCGTGGTTTATGAAAAACTTTGCGGTTTGAATGTGAGGAAGATAAGGTATGAGTGTTTTTTTTCCTGTCATTGCTTGTTTTTTCTAATGCATATATATAGGACTAGAAAATAGACAAGAATGATAATAAAAATTAACACAATATTTTTTTTGTTTTTTATAATAAGACAAGAATAAAATGAATTAAAAATCATATTTTTGTGTTTTTTATGATAAGACAAGAATAAAAAGAATAAAAAATCATATTTTTGTGTTTTTTTATGATAAGACAAAAATAAAAAGAATTAAAAATTATGTTTTTGTGTTTTTTTATAATAAGACAAGAATAAAAAGAATTAAAAATCATATTTTTGTTTCTTTTTATTACAAGACAAGAATAAAAAGAATTAAAAATTATGTTTTTGTGCTTTTTTAAAAAGAAAATATTAATAAACAAATTAAAAATAAAATTAATTAATAAAAATAAAAATTTACATTAAATATCTAACTAAATCTATATAAGTTAAATGATTATTTAAATAAAAATAATTTATAAATGAAATAAAAAGTCGAGCTGAAAAGTGCTCTTAAAAATAAAATGTACACACCAAAATAATCAGCGTGAAATAAACATATTGGAAAAATATAGCGTTTGGTCAGATTTTAAAATAAATTTAGACCGGTTTGCCTGTAAATCCAACAAATTTATTCTGACTGACATTTTGGACACTATGCAAGATGAAGTGCATGCTATGCTATGCAGATGATGCAAAATAGAATCTTAGGGTAAAAAATTAGGGTATGACACTTTGAACGCGATGAATAAACCTCCAATTACGACACACCCTTTGAACAACCCCACGATCTTCAAATCTTGCCCGACTGATTTCAATCACCAACGCTTCAAACCCGAATCTTCCTCTCACAATCCTCCGGTTACCACTACTAAATCAACAACCCATCCTTTGATTACCTTCGCTTGGCTGAATCCGTGATGAACCGATTCGTGCAACCCCCCCCCCCCCCCCCCAAAAAAAAAATCCAAGATTCTTGGAGGACAAAACCCTAACGGTTTTATTTAAGAAAAACCTACTGATTTCTCAACCCAAACCCGATTACACCAATCCTATGTTTGGACATTATCACCTCTAAAAAGCAGAATGCACAACAAAATGATTATGTGTAGTTGTTGAGAAAATGCAAGGAAGAGGATGAAGATGATGAGAACAAAAATCAGTATTTATTTTCACTTTTCTTGTTGGTTGAATAATAAGCTAACTCTTTATATATGCAAGTAAAAAACAATTAACCAACATAACAACCACCAAGACAATTTTACATAACATGATTTTAATTAAAAACGCGTGAGTGGTCGACCTATACAAGGGGCAGGGTCGACCTGAGCTCACTCGAATTTCAGATTATGCAGAAAACAGACCTTGCATCGACCGGAACAGGTCATGCACCGACGCAAAGCATATAAAATTAGACAAACAGAAATTGATACAGTATGAGCCGACCGGAGGGTCAACGTGAGCACTCTTGAGAGTAGACCATGCAAAATACTTTCTGTATGAGTCGACTCAAAGACACAAAATATGCAAAAATGCATATTTTCATGTATAATGCTAGACATACCTGACCAAACCTATATTAAGCATATATTAAACCATTTCTATATGCATCAAACAATGTTTTTGATCGATGTTTGACTCAAGAGGAATAAGGTATGCATATGTGACACAATGATACCGTCCAAAGTATATTTTTCTACCTATCTAAGTTTTGACAACATTAGAATAAGTATAGCTAACTATGAGAATTGCCCTCACACATCTCATCATGTATGCCCTCATATCAAGTACTTTTCTTACTTAATTGTTTTCTCCCCTATTTCCATTTATTCATCTAATGACACATGTATGTTTGCATATTATTCTGACACTGTTTTTCTTGATCCTTCTCAACATTTGCGTAATGTCTTTTATATACCAAAATTTAAGTTTAGCCTTATTTCCATATCTAAACTTTTTCACACCTCTAATTATAGCATAACCTTCGATTCCTATAATATCCAGGATGTGTCTACCAAGCGGATTATTGGCTAAGTGATTCAACATAACAACCTTTACATCCTCCATAGGCCTCCTGTTTTCAATTTTATATCTCGTAATACTTGTAATTCTGTTAGCTTTAAGAATTCTGATAGTGTAGATGATTCTTTATGACAAACAAATATGAGACTAGAAATCATGTTCAAAATTTTATCTTTTATTGCCAAACACAATTCTCATGTAACATCAAAGTTATTAGGAATGATAATGGTACTGAGTTTCTTATGCATTCTTACTATGCATCTCTTGGTATTTTACATCAAAGGAGTTGTGTTGAAACACCTCAACAAAACTCCATTGTTTAAAGAAAGAATAGACACTTACTTAATGTAACTCGATCTCTCTTATTTCATGCCTGAAATTCTGGCAATCACATAGTGGATGTTATCACGGATGTTATGACATCCACTGTAACACAGACTACTGAACTTACTAATAAGCTGTAAATGGAAAGTAGTAAATAACACAAGTAATTGTTCACCCAGTTCAGTGTCAACCATACCTACATCTGGGGGCTACCAAGGCAGGGAGGAAATTCACTATTAGTAGAATTAATTTAGAGTCAAACAACCCGTTTGCACTCCTCACTTAAGACCTACCCAATGACACTTCAGCCTATAGACCACTAGACCAGAGTTTCCCACTCACTCCCCTTAATCACCTCAGTGATATAAACCAATTCACAATTACAGTGGAGATATGAAGACACACTTTAAACACACCTTGATCTTGCTTCACAGATTTGATTAAGAGACACACACTCTTGCTTAACAACTTTGAGTGACACAATGAACACAACAGTTCATACACAATAACCAAAGCAATTATACAACATACAATTGCTTGGAACACAAGGAATCCTAAGATTCCTAAACACACGTGAAGAGCAAACCTCTTCACTCACACGACACACTCTTCAATCTCTCTCTAGAAGCTCTGCCTTCAAGCTCTCCTCTATTTGGAATGATCCTTCTGTTATTTATAGCAGCAGACTTGCTTTGGGCCTTTGATGGATAAACTAGGTTTACCCAAGATAAACCTCTCTTCATGAAGTTGTGCCCTTATCATTAGGTCAAGAGTCTTCTATGTTATCCTCAGCAATGCCTGTTATGTCGCCTAAGATAACCAGGCTTCCTGGATTGTTTCCTGAAGTATAACCTGAGCTAATAACAGAAAAACTAACCCTGAGCGCCCTGATGTCACACGCTTGATGTCATAAAATCCAGCATGACATTCAGCTTCACTTACTCTTAGCTCTCTCTGCAGAACACTCTTTATGTATGTCATAACATCAGTTATGACATTCATACATACTCCAATGTTTTGCCATAAAATGCAGCCAATCAAAAGCATCTACAAACTCCCCCTTTGGAATTTTTTTGGCTAAAACACTCTGTTACAGTATCAGAGATTTACAAGCAACAGAAGTCATATAATTTCTCATGCAGGAAATCTAGCTAAAACATACTATCAGAGTTGTTTACACTCACACAGTTAGCTCTCATCTTCTCAGGATCATCCTGTTCACACACTTTCATCTGTTAGTTAACACTACAGATGTCACAATGTTTTGAGTAACATTCTGGGTTACTCCTCCTCAACTGATGCACAACACATCAGTGCACACAACATGCAGACAACCTGCAGTCACACAGATTCATCCAGCCTGCTCTGGATCATGGATGTCATGGCATTCAAGATGACATCCTGAAGTACACAATCACCTGTCAAGCATAACATCCTATGCTACTCCCCCTGAAACAATGCACAACCCATATTCTGCAATCAACCTGCAGATGCACACAATACTAGCAGCTTATGCAACTAGGTTCCATCAAGGAACACACACATCTGCTTAATCAGTAGCTAGGAGCTCACACAAGCAAGCATGCACACTAGCAGCAACAAGCAATCAAGTCTTCCACCCGCTCTTCCACCTGTGAGACAAACCATTCTTACACCTCTCTAACCCGTTGATACTACCTAACACTTCTCCCCTTTTTTAGCCACAAATTAAGATCAAAACTAATCAAATAGTAAAGATCAAAATGAGTAACATTACAGAAGTTAGGGGTCATTACAAAAACTGCTCATGAAGAGCATCACAATTAAAATTTATGCTGTCATAATAAAATTCTAATCAAAGAAAAAAAAACAGTTAAATCAGCAGCACATCATCATCAGCTCAGACTCCTACATCCTGAGCCACACAGCAAGCCATTAGCACCGGTTGAGACATTCTTATCAGAATCTTCACCTGACATACCCACACCATCAATATCAACTGTATTTCTTTCAAGGCTTTGAATAAGAGATTCTAGCTTGATCTTTCTTGCAGTTGATGTACTAATGGTTTCTCCCAAGTCTCTACATGTTTCCTTTAATTCAGCAATTATCATTTCTTTAGAGATGTTGGCCTTCTTATCAGAAGTGAAAACCATATCAGGGACATGTCTCCCTGTAAATAGTTTGAAGTGCAGAGACAGTGTAGACCCCCTCTTGCTGGCAGTATCACTTGAATTCAGGATCCCAGGGTATTGGTTTAGGATGATCTCACAAATGAGGGAGGGAAAAGCAATAGGCAGCTTGATAGCTCTGGTTGTGGAGTGCTTAACAGTCTGCTAAAAAATGTATAGACCAAAATCAAAGTTAACTTTGGTACCTATGGCATGAATGATCTTGCCTAATCCAACAACAATTGTGGATGTATGGTTGGTAGGCACCCAATTAGTAGATCCAATTCTATGAAGAATGGCATATTTTGCACTGAGCAGTGTTGCAGACAGCTTCCCTTTGGATGACCATGTTTTGACTTGATTTACAGTGATGATCTTGCAAACCTAGTTGTCTGAAGCAACCAATTCAGTCTCACCATCATTTGCTCGCCCTAGATATCTGTTGATCACAGCAGGAGAGAATTGCACACACTTTCCTCTGACAAACACCTTCATGAACTCCTTGCTGTTTCTATTTGAGATTGAGTCAGATATGTTTACAATGAACTCCTTTACCAGACCTTCGTAGCATTGGGAAAACCCAGTGACTGTCTTGAGCAGTCCAACTTTGTTGATCAGATCCATTACCTCCTTGATCTCTAAGGCATCCTTCCCCAATTCTCTCTCAAAGGCTATCCTCCTTTGGTAGACATATCTCCATTTTGTCACAATGTGAATAGTATGGAAAGAGATATTGTCTAGAGGGGCAGCGGGCATAGGGTTAAGAGTTTTTTTTGCCTGATGATTTCTTTACATGAAAGATGTTAGGAGCATCTTTTACAACATCAATATCAGAATCAGAGTTACTATCAGTAACTTTCCTTTTCTTGGATGCAGCTGATACCTTGCTCCAAGGTTTGGAGGGTCCAACAGGAGTTCTTTTTCTCTGACTTTTGGAATGATTTTCTTCAAGTACAACTTTTCCTTTCTTGGTCACTAGTTTCCTGGATATACCAGGAGCAACATTCTTGATGAGTTCATCATCTGATGACACATCTACAAACATGATCACCATTTCCAGTAGCTTCATTCATCTCTTCCTCATTGTTAGTGCTCTTGGTTTCACCATTATTTTGGCCATCCTCATGACCTTCCTCCTGTACCACATAGCTAGAAAGATTTTCTAGATTCTCAGTGTTAAGGTTAGTCTTGACAGAGGAAAACTCAGAATAGTCCTCATGATTCTCATTAGAGATTGAGAATGGATCAACCCTAGACAGAGGAATGGTGATTCCATGTACATCATGACCTTCATGGAGGATTTTGGAAACTAGTTCATTGACAGACCTGTTATCATAGGTAGAGTCCTCCATTCTATTATAGTTGTCCATGGATGGTTCAGGATTCTTACCTTCTTGGTCTGCATGTTAAGGAGCTGAAGTTTGGGTCTCACTACCTCTTCCAAAGGTCATGCTTAGAGGAATGACATCCAGGATATCCTCTAGGGAAATGCTCTTATGTTGAGCAGAGTCATGCTTGGTAGGGATGGAAGTTTGAGACATTGTTGATGACTTTGGCTGTAGAATAAGGGGTTTTCTGTGGTGGTTGTATGAGGCATGCAAGGAGACGAATTTGTATGAGCAACCACAATGACAATCTGATAGTATAAAGAGACTAGAAGGGTTTGCTTGCAAGAGTGAAGGGAACTTAATATTTTGACCAATCAGAATATGATACATTTCTTACCTACCACTGTAGCGCAGGAAATTAAAATAGTAAGCAATTCATGAAAGTGTTTTTTTTTCAATTCACATTATGTTGTGGCGCAAGAATCATGATAGGTTAATAAAGGTAAATATCTCATGGCTATGGTACTGTAGCGATATAACATGGAAATTAGAATGTGGCCCTTTTATATATTATTGTCTTATAGTAAAAGTTAGTAGATGAAAGTGATACCTCCTAGTCTTGAGATGTAGCGCAGAAAACAAACATTAGGAATCATATAATGTGCCTTTTCTTCGTATATTGTAGCTAAAGAAAAACAATAGCATAAGTTGTGATCATTTTTTTTCTCATGTACTGTAGCAAATGTATATTCATGAATTGAAAATTATTAAAATGTTGAATATTTATTAAAATATTGAATACTTAATAAATATTAATTATTTCTTAAAATATTAATTATTTCTTAAAGTATTGACTAGTTATTAAAATATTGATTATTTATTGAATATTAAATAGTTATTGATTATTGAATATTGAATTGAGTAGTGGATATTTATTCGAATTATCAAATTTTTAATTATTGATGATGGACTAATTATTCTATATTTAATTAGTGATGTGTGTTTTGTGAATTGAGGTGAAATTTGTGTTGATACTTGTGTATGTGTAAATGTGTGGTAATTTAAGTGTGATGAATTATTGAAGATATGCATGAATATTAAGATTTGAGTATGGTCTTAATTCCATATGATTGTTGAATTTGCACACGCATCATTTCAAGAGGCAATGCTTGTTAGTTTCGTGAGAGCTAGTGACTTGTCCCAAACCTAGAGCGGGGTTTGAAAGCTTAGGGAATGGACTTTTTGTATGTTATTGGTCTAGAGAATAGACCCAGTTTAATGTAAAAATCGAAAAATAATAACAAGCGATTGGTATCACATGCATGAGTTGCATTTGAGTCTTGCATTGAGTCGCATTGTGTATGTTTGTGATATGAAATCATGTGCCATATGTGAAATTGGTGAATTGGTGAATTTATGAAAATTGTGAGTATGTATTTGTGAGTGGTTGGCTACTTGAGTAATAATATGTTGATGAAACTTTTTGAAGTGTCAGAATCATTATATTTTATTTGTATGTTATAAATTATATATTATCTTATGATTTCGATAATCATATGAATTCTCACCTTTTTGTTGGAATGATATTTTGTATGACATTGCTCAGGTACTGAAGATTTGAGTTGCTTCTAGCGAGGTAGCCGTTGGAGTAGCTTGTTCTAGTCTCTTTATTTATTTTGAGTTGAGTCTTGCTCTGATCATGTAACACGGGGATGTTTCGACTTCAAGTTTTGAGAGATACTTTATGTACTCTACCTTATGTTGTTATGTTTATTTGAATTATGTGGTTTATTGGCCTTTGTGCCTAAGTGATGATTTATATGAGATGATCATGAGACTTTTATTATGTTTGTTATGATTGAAGTAATTCCACTGCTACATGCTAAGTGAAAGAATATGAAAAACATGAATTTATTAAGTGTTATTGAGCATGACAGGTGTGTGTATTTGAAATTATATGTGACACTCTTTTGTGAGATGTATGATAAATTACTCTGATTATTTGTATGTATTTTGCGGAGTTTAGAAGAGTGTTACAGTTTGACATTATTAAATCCATTTCGTCTTTGATAACATCCTTCTAAAACGAGGAATCCCTTGAAGCTATTGCTTCCTTATAAATTTTATGATCATCTTCCACTTGAATAATAATAAGAATCTTATGAACAAAATTTCAATTTTGTTTGGTCATAGATCCTTATCCTATTTGTGGAGAACCTTTCTCACGAAGTTTTTTAGTTGTGAAAATCTCAAATTTCTTATTCTCCGTGATAAATATATCAAAATTCCATATATCGGTATTCAATAGTTATATTAGACTATAAATTCAGACATTTATATAAGTTATGATTTATCTTTGGATATTCTCTATATGACTTCATAATAAGTTTCAATGAACACAAACATATTATTCAAGTAGAATTTAAATTCAAATTTAATTGTATAATTTAAAATATAAACTTTAATAAATTTGATCAATTTAGTAATTAACAAATTTATAACTCAAATAATTATAAATTAAACAGTATATTTTTCACTTCAAAATAAAATAATAGATGAAAGTTATAATTAAAGTTCAATTCTAAAATATGAAATTATAAACTTTTATGTGATTAACAAACTCAACTTTAATAAATAGTTTCAAAATTACAAACTGGACCATATTGAATTTCAAATTCAAATTTATGATACTTGTATAGCATTAAATTTTATGATATTGTATAGCATTAAAATTGTATTCATGGTCCATATTGTATGTCATGTATACAAACTGAACCTATAAGCCTTTGAATATTTATACCTCAGAAAATTAATCATTTATATGTATATAGATTTTTCAATAATATTTGAAGTCAAATTCAAATTATAAGGTTATCAAACAAAGCAAGTGACGTTGATGAAAACTTTTCTAATCCAACAACAATTCTCATTATATAACCAAAATAGAATTAAGAGACTGCAGTAAATCATTTATTAATGCCATAACTTTTGCATCCTACACTATTAACTATATACTTTTATGATTTATTTCGTATGGTACAGAAGAATAATTTACCAAAAGTTTTACAGGAACAATCATTTGATATGATACAGATATTTCACAGATTTTTTATTACTTTATCTTTCAATTAATTCAAAATAGTTTCATATCATTTAACTATTATAAAAATATATATAATATCAATAACAAATATTTTGATATCAATTATTAGAAAATTTTCATTCATGATTATACGGTGCTTTAATTTCTATGGAAAAATAATAATATATCCGAATTCATGATGAGAAATATTGATTTTTAATATAGAAGTCTCGGTCGTCATTATTTGCAATATTTTTAAGATTGTTAGAAAATTAATATAATCCGAATGGATAGAAGTTAGAATTGTGAACGAAATCACCTTTCTTAAAAGTATTTCAAACACTCTCAAATGTCTTAGAGTTGTAACGCAGGAATACGCAGGATAATTCAAGCGAAAAAAATTTTTGATCGATTATATGAAATTAGAACATCAATACTTATTTGTTGAAGTCGTGATTCAAAATTTCAAAAGATGAATGACGAGATCTTTCTCTGTATCTCACACTCTCGTTCACAATTCTCAATGGGGTAAGTTGTGGAGTCGTCAATTGCGTTTCTGATTCTTGTGATTACAGAGGAGACATAGCCATATAATATATATAACCCTAGTTCTTACCCATTATGAGCCCAAAGTTAATGCCCACACTTTTCCCCACACCAATCAAGTTTCAGACACTCGGCATTTAATTAAAAGAGATCACTTAACCAATAAAATGGCTTATATATGCACCCCATCAGAATCACGATTAACCGTTTTTTCACAAACTAAACAACAATTGATTGTAGCCCATAAAAAGTTAGATAAAACTAACATTCTCCCACTTGGAAAAAATCAATTGATTTTTTGTTAAATACATTTTGAAAACGATTCTCGGGTTAATGACTAATTTCTTAAAATGCGATCGCATTTTAAGGAAATGCATGATTCAAGGTGCAGCGTCTGAATATGACTCCGTCCAACAAAAGTCAAGCAGTATTGAATCACGACGATTATTATATCCTTCATTGACATAAAATCTTTTGTGGTTACAAATACTACGGACTCTGTCAACTAGTCATCAGTGTGGAGTGTGACAAGAAAATAGCATGCCAATGTAATCCAACAACCAACTTATATTTTCTTTGTCACTCCTTAATAATTTTTTCTCAAATGCATTAAAGTCAAATAAATTGCAGGGTTTTACAAACCATAATGCCCCAGCTCCAATATGGCGCCGACCACCGGTACAGTGGTCCTGACAACGCCGAGCTTAAAATGATACCGCAACTCTAATTTGGCGTCGACCACCGGTATAGTGGTCCCGAAGATGTCGAGCTCAAAATTATAACCATACCTCGAACTCCAAACTAGCGTCGACCATAGGCATTGTGGTCTCAATGACACTGAGTCCCAATTTTAACAATTGACATATAAATAAACAATGATAAATAATAATAACAATGTTCACTGTAATATCAATTGCTTAAAATAGAAAGTACTTGACAATCCAACACTTAAAGTGTCCAAAATAAAATACAACATGATAAGAAAATGGCATAAAGAACAAACTCCTACTAACCAAGTACTTCAAAGGAACTCACAATGCTCATGCTCTCAACATGGTTTTTAAACACAATGGGCCTAAGTCCCTTAGTTAAGAGATCAACTAGTATGAAATCAGTACCAATGTACTCAACAATAATGTCATTTTTCTTTACAAGATCTCTAACTGTTAAATACTTCAATTCGAAATGCTTAGAACTGCTAGAAGTTTTATTATTCTTAGAGCACAACACAGTTTCAGTGTTGTCACAATAAAGTTTTAGTGACCTAACAGTGAAATCAACAATATGAAGTCCAATCACTAAATTTCTCAACTAAACAACATGAGTGGCAGCAGCATAACAAGCAACAAACTCTGCCTGCATAGTAGAAGAGGCGAAAACAGTTTGCTTTTTACTCTTCCATGATATCGCACCTCCAGCCAGCATTAAAATGTAACCAGAAGTAGATTTCATATCATCAACACACCCAACAAGATCAGAGTCACTATACCCAACTATTTCCAAGTTGTCAACTCTCCTAAAAACAAGCATATACTTTGTAGTTCTATGCAAATATCTCATCATTTTTTTAGCAGCGAACCAATGACCATTCCCAGGATTAGACTGGTATCGTCCCAAGACACATATTATGAAAGCAATGTCAGGCCTAGTGCATACTTAAGCATACATCGGGCTGCCTAATGCATTGTCAATGGGTTTTTCCTTCATCTCTGCTCTCCCAATCTCATTTTTTTGGACATTAATCTTTACTGAATTCGTCTCCTTTAGTAATTGGAACATCTCCTGCCTTACAATTCTACATATTAACCCTCTTCATAACTCTATCAATATAAGCCCTCTATGACAAACCAAGTACACCATGTGATCTATCTCTGTGTATTTCAATTCCCAACACAAAGAATGTTCCACCAAGATCTTTCATATCAAAGAACTTGGTTAGCATAAGTTTGGTCTTATGAAGTAGACTAAGATCACTAATGGCAAAAAAAATATCATCAACATATAACACAAGAAAGATGAATTTGCTCCCATTGACCTTAATATAGATGCACTAATCAACTTTATTTTCTTCAAAACCCAATGAAGTTACCACCTCATCATATTTCAAGTAGCATTTCCTAGAAGCCTATTTCAAACCATAAATAGATTTTCTTAATTTACAAACCAAATGCTCATTACCACTTGCCACAAAACCCTCAGGTTGCTGCATGTAGACCTTCTCATTAAGATCACCATTCAAAAAAGCAGTCTTAACATCCATCTGATGCAATTCCAAGTCAAAGTGTGCTACAAGGGCCATAACGATTCTAAAAGAGTCTTTAGTGGAAACACGAGAAAAAGTTTCATTAAAGTCAACCCCCTCCTTTTTTGTGAAACCTTTAGCCACAAGTCTCACCTTAAACCTCTCAATTTTATCTTTCGACTCCTTTTTTGTTTTAAATATCCACTTGCATCCAATCACCTTACAAATTATTGGTAACTCCACTAATTCCTAAACATCATTATTTACCATGGATTTCATTTCACCATGCATTGCATCTGTCCACATGCTTGGTTAAGAACAAGTAATAGCTTATAGGTCATTTTTAGGATCAATAACAATATCAACATCATAAATATCATCATTAAGACAAACTACAAAATCATCTGGACTAATGGGTAGTTTTTGTCTTACTGACCTTCTAACATAAATTTTTAATATTTAATATAGATATTTAATATAGTCACTAAATATCAAATATAATTTCATTTATTGAATTTAATAATTAATATAGTTCTCCAATTTGATGCATATTTGCTACAAGATTCTAATACATTCTTACGACATGACATAATAAAAGAAGTATTATTTTTCACTCCCTAATATCTTCGTGCCGCTGCAGGATCATAAATTGAGAGGAAAGTATCTCGCTACAGTATGAGGACATTGATAAAACAAAAGTATCACTTTTCATTCCTCATATTTTCACTACTGACCAAGAAGAGGAAAAAAATCCATATATAATTTCTAACGTTGTGCTACACGGAGATTGTGGAAAACTATCACTAAATTAATTAATATACAAGCCATAATTTAATTAATTTGATTCGCTACAGGAAGTAGTATGAGAAAGTGTACAATGCCTTGAACTTGTTATCGCTACAGTGTGAGAAAAAGATCACCTAATATATATTAATTACTCTCTAAATTTCACCAATATATATTAATTCCAAATAAAATTAATGATCAGATATTAAAAATTATCGTTAAAACCTAACAATTACCAAATCATAAAATTTAGGAGTTTCATTCTAAACATGTTTCTTTCCACTATACACTATCAAACAATCCCAATAATTATGTGCAAACCCACCCTTACCTTGATTTTTTTGATAGATTCTTGAGTTTTTGTTCTTGATTTTCTCTTCTTCTTCTCCACTTCTCTCTTTACCTCTTTTCCTCTTTCTATCTTATAACTTTATTCTATCTATTTTTCTTATTTTATAAATCTCACAATTATTCTTATAATTCTATTGGGCTTACTAACTCACCATCATAATTTCTATTCACACCTTCCGTTAAGCCCAATTATTAATTCTAACAATTCTACATTTTATTATACCAATAAAATAAACCACATAAATTAATTTAATTCAATAAATCACATATATCAATTAAATAAATTAAATCAATTAACTCATATAAATTAAATAAATCAATTAATTTATATAAATCAAATATTTTATATAAATTCAATAAATCAACTAATTCAAATATATCAAGTAAATCAATTAATTCAAATAAATCACATAACTTAGTTAATTCGATTAGGCACAAAATCATTTAATTAATAAATTAATTAAATTAAATTAATAATTATTAAAATTTTGGGTGTTACAGTAATCACACACAATTATTTATAAAATTTCTTGCATGTGAATCAAATTTCTCTTGCTAAAAATTATGAACCAATTATGAATTTCAACAATATAACGTTTCCAATAAATTTTGTCTTCAACAGTATCAATCTCAATATTATAGAGATATTACATAGTATTTCAAAATATTCATTAGGTCTAATGTATCATAAAATCATACAAAATAATAGTGATTTAATAAAATATCTAAAATAATATTATTTATTCAAATATTCATAAGATATGGTTTAGTTCAGTGACTACAATCAAAGACATGTATCTTAGCATTTTAGGAACCAAACATATAATACATTACATTACACACACAACAACCGTATAATAAAAGGAATTAAAACCGAAAAGAAGCAATTAAATTAACCAAATAGTAATGCTAAATTACAATCCTATATTAACGGTAAATAATTGAGTCCTAAATTATATAATCAGACTTTAATATCAAATGTAAGTGGAAAAATTTATCGATCGATTATATGAAATTAGAACATTAATACTTATTTATTGAAGTCATGATTCAGAATTCTGAAAAGATGAATGACGAGATCTTCCTCTATATCTCACACTGCCGTTCACAACTCTCAATGCGGAAAGTTATGTAGTCGTCAGTTGTGTTTCTGATTCTTGTGATTACAGAGGGGACCTAACCATATAATATATATAACTCTAGTCCCTACCCATTATGGACTCAGAGTTAAAACCCCCACTTTTTTCCACACCAATCACGTTTCAGACATTCGGTCTTTAATTAAAAGAGATCAGTTAACCAATAAAATGGCTTATATATGCACCTCATCAGAATCACGATTAACCTGTTTTTCACAAACTAAACAATAATTGATTGTAACTCATAAAAAGTTAGATAAATCTAACATCAGCCTTATATCGAAATTGTGCAAGACCGACGAAAACGTGATTATGTAGCGAAGAGTGTCTGGAATTTTATATGAGAGAATATTTGGTTTGTGATGAGTTTTCTGAATTCCGAAATGATGCATTTATAGGTCATATATGTGTTTTTTCACAAGGTTGCGATCTTAGATGAAACAACATATTTTAACAAAAAATTGCATTGTTTTCAAGCATTACCTATATTCATTCCGCAACAACACTTCACTAAGTGTTGTTTCTCTTCAAATTCAAAATTAATCTTCATTTATACGTTTTCTTATCATTTTAAAACATACTCAAAATTATTAATTCTTAATAATTTACAACACATTATGTGTTACAATTTAAAATCAATATAGAAATAGTTGATTGGTGAATTTAGTAACAACTACTTTTTTTAAAAAAATCTTTATTAGTTTGAAATTAGTATATTATAATCATTCTTATTTTTATTTAAAAAATATAAAAATATATTAAATTTAGTTAATAGTTAACAAACATTTATTCTATGTGAATTTATATGTTTAACAAATTCTTAAGCAACTTAAAACAACTTGAACTGAAAAATTATAATTGTGTATTATAATTCTTCTAATTTTTATTTTGATGATATAAAAATATTAATTTTAACAAATTATTAAATCCAAAACTTCAATTATCTATTTATGATTTTTATAATAAAATAAAATGTATATGCTCTAATACTTTTATTTTCATTTAACATATATAAAAAGTTTTTAAAAAACATTAAATATTAATTAGCAACCAAAATTTATTTAACATATAAATGACACGTCAACGATTTCTTTAATAAATTATTTTTTTTTAAAATAATTAAAATTTTATGTATAAATTTTTTTATTAATATAAATTTTTATTTTTCTAAATATACAAAGTTGATTAGTCTAATAGTAATATTTTTAATAAATTAATTTGAATAGATGAATATTATAATATTATTAAACTAACATAACAGTTATTAGAAAATTTTCAAAAGTCCTGAAATAAAGTAACGTAGCACAATTGGATTGAAAATAAAAAAGGATAGAAATGTATATATGTTACTAGTATTCTCTTTTTTCAAGTTTATTATAAGTGATTTTTCAATATATGACTCACAAATCCTGTTATGAACAAGACAAAGTCCAAGTCCTTTTTTCTTTTGATAGAATTAATTAATTAAAGTAGAGGAGAGTTTGTCTGACCCATAAAAAGGTAGCAAAATTTGTTGTTATGCAATTTAATTTAACTTGTAAGTCACGTTCCAACACTAACAACCATAACTAAACTTTATTAGATCAGCCAGTGAGGCTGAGGCATGAAATGATTCTATCAACAAAACAATCAATCACATGGTGGGCTTCATACTTCATATATTGCACCAAATTATTGTGACCCCACCTACCCTCTATTCCTAACCATGGAATCTCTTTATGTTTACATAACTTTTCACGGACCAAAGTATTGTCTCCTTTAAGACAAATAAAATTTAAAATAATGAGATATTTTATGACTATTTGATTGGAGAATGAAACTTTACGGTGAAGAAAATATTGAAAATGAGTTGTGAACCGTAGGAGTACAAACAAGACGAGGACAAGTCACCGTTCTTCGGCCAAAACGAAGGGCAATAAAGAAAAACTAGTGTTAAATGCCTTCGAACATATGGAGAGGCATTGGGGAATAAAAGGGGCCAACGTTCCAACATAACAATCAATACTTCCTCTTCACTATTTCGACTCCTTCGATAATTATATGTTTCGACTTCATGCTTCGACATGCTATATTTGACTTTTTTTTTTATCAAATACAACAGATATGAATTTTGTTTGACGCGTGCTATTTCAATATACACTAAAACATCTTTCGACACCCCGTTGAATACAAACACATTCTTTCGACTTTGACACAAATAATTACAACTATAAACACACCACCTAATTCATTGTGTTTAAACTTTCTATATTCATCATTGTTCTTAATCTCTTGAACAATTCGATCTGCACAACCTTCTCCGTTATATTTACAATCTGATCCTCTGATCTACAATGCTCCAGTCTAACTTTTCATACGATCTGCTCTCTCAGGTAATGGAACCTCATTTCGATGTGTTTGCTTCTTCCACGTGCTATGGATTCTTGTCAAGTTGATAGTCGGATTTTTATCGATTTTCATGGTCATTGCTCCATGATTCTTCCCTTTTATTTCTTCGACTAGAATCATCATCCATGTTGTTTGACATCCACATAGCGAAAGTGCTATATATTCAACCTCACATGATGATAAAGCTACCACTGGTTCCTTTCTCGAACTTCATGTGACTAGCACATCATCTAACATGAACACATCTTGCTTTCGATCTTCTATCTTCAACATATCACCACACCAACTAGAGTCAGTGTAGCCCCACAAGCTTGCATTATTTTCCTTCATCGACTGAGGGAAACAAAATACCGTAGTTGAGTGTTCTTTTAAGATACCTTAGTATCTTCTTAGTGACTGCAAGGTGAGATACTGTTTCCCATGAAATTTGGAAAACAACTGTTGATCTTCTAAATCTAACATTGGTGACTCACATGATCGATCAGATTGATCCTAGGACATGTGCTAAGTTTTGATTTAAAAAAAATACTAAAGAACTAAACACTTCGACAGTGTTTATGAGAAAAGGTAAATGTAAGTGTATGGTTCGACAAGAATGAAAGAACATGAAATTGAAAGAAAAAGGTAATGGGGCTTCAAACACACTTTAAAAAAATAAAGCATAATGCCAAAGACGTAAATTGCAAGGAAGTAAAGGATAAATTCTTTTAAGATAAAGCAAAAGTAAATTCCATTAAAGCGTAAAATGGTGTTTTTTACATTACGTACATTCTCCCATAACTCTTTTCTCTACACGCGGATACTTTGAGTAAATTTGGAGTGACTTGTACAATAGTAAATTACAACACACTGAATTCTATTGCTAGAACCCCTATTTATAATAATACAATTAACTGTTGTTAAATTCCTAAAATGATCAGCCCCCTAACAAGTGCTGTGCTGCATGTAGTTACTTCTTAGATGTGTGCCACTTGTCTCATTAAAAAACGAGACAGCATAACTACTCCCTCACTTATTTGAATTTCAAATACTACTAGTGTTTGGCCAGCGTTCTCGGTCAAAGGTGACTTCTCTAATCTTAGAAATATTTTCTAAGTCCCAAAAGTCTTCCTTCCTTATGTGAATGCCTTCGATTTCATTTATGGCCAAGACCCACTCGAAGGATTTTCCATATTACCTCGAGAATTCAATATCTCACCCAAACACTTTAATTTAATATGGGCATCGAATTTGTGAGCTAACAGATACCTCCGGCTTCTACATGAATATGTTGACCAGGCCTACATAATAATCTAAATCTGGCCTTATGTGACAGAGGTATCGAAGTGATCCAATGAGTTTTTTGTACTGCGTTGGGTCGAGAACATTTCAGTCGATTTTTTTATCAGTTGCAATTTGGGCTTAGTTGGAGTCGAAATTGGGTTGTAATATTGCATTTTGAATCTCTTGAGTATTTCACTTGCATATCTTCTTTGGTGCATCAATTAAGAATCTACTACACTTGTAGAATTTGATACCAAGGAAGTATGTGAAATTTCCTAAGTCTGACATTTCAAACTCCTTACTTAAGTCATGTTTGAAATCTTTGATCCCCTTCTTGCAGTTTCCTGTTATAAATAGGTCATCAACATAAAAATATAATATAAGCAGATCACTCTTGCTTCTCTTGACATACACACCATGCTCTTCCATGTGCTTCTCAAACTCTTTCTCTCTTAGAATATCATTTATTTTCTTGTTCTAAGCTCATGAAGCTTATTTCAATCCATACAGGGCTTTATGCAACCTTGTTGGAACAAGATTGTTCACATCTCTTGGGTTTTGATGATAAAAAAAATATTTAGAGAAAAAATGGGTATACTAAGATATGTTCAAGGCTGCAGGATTACAAGCTTAGAATTCACTATGAATTAATTCTCTTGAAAGCATATGTGGAGAAGCAATGTTACTCAGATTCTAAATGATAAGAATCTGGTGACTCTGATTGAGTTCATCAGCCTCTGAAGGTTCAGACTCTGGTATAGTGTTCCAGTCTCTAGTGACAGCTCGGGCTCTGAAGGAAAAAAGTGCCTATGAGCCATATCCTGTAACAAAAGCCGACCTGTCTTGTCAAAGCTCCAGATTTATAGGAAGAGTCAACTAGTGTTTCGTTTTGCAAGGCTTAAGGAATGGTGATGTGACCTCTTTAGTTTGTTTAACCTTTTGGTAGATACCTAGTACTTCGAAAGATATTGTGAATAATGACATTATTCTATGGACAATGCTTCTAACCATATACATTCTCCAACGTCTCTCTTGGCATGCTTCTTCACTTAGCTCTTATGCTCAAACCCTCCAAAGACTCTTTCTCTACCTCTATAAAGGATGTTTAATATTTGAAGGAAGGTGTATAACAACAACAACACAATGCATTATAATATATTGAGCATAACTCTGAGCTTTATTTATAATTGTTATTGCATAAGATCTTAAGATTTCTTATATTTGTGTATCTTAGAAATCTTAAGAGGTTAAGAACCTTTGTGGTTGTTGCACAACTTCTATACTTCTAATTGTGTATCTAAGTATAGTAGTTACCTTTTCTACTAAAATATTTGTTTAAAGTAAAGGAAGTGTCTTGCCTGCATCATGAGCATTAAAGTCTCTTTTGTCTGTGAACTTGAGTAGTGAAGTCTCTTTCTAGGTTGATTGAGCAGAAGTCTCTTGAAAGGATGCTTGAGCAGAAGTCTCTTTGTAGATTGATTGAGCATTAAAGTGTCTTGCAAGTGTGCTTGAGTAAAGTGTAATATGTTTGGTTATAGTGAAAAGCTCTTACGTAGGCAACGATACTAGACTACTCTCAGTTGAGGAGAGGAACCAGGATAATCTTTATGTGTTGCTTACTTTTACTTCTGATCACTTTATTTTCGCTGTTGTAACTATTTTTGATATCATACTATGGATGTAGTTTAGATTTTAAAGTTCCAATATCAGAAGTGAAACGAATTCTTGGCATACACAATTCAACCCCCCTTCTTGTATATTTTTCTCACCTTCAGTTGGCATCAGAGCACAGGTTGTGCTAAACACTTCACCATGGTACGATAATCGATCTTGAGAAAAATACGTGCCCTATCATAATGAGTACTTATGTTCCTTATGGCTATAGTACTAATGAGAAAAGTCATTACTATACTAAACCACCTTCATTTAGTGGTGATTCCATTCAGTTTAAATGGTGGAAAAGCAAAATGTACACTTACATCAATGGTTTAAATGATGATTTGTGGGACATTCTTGAAGATGACATTGACATGGTTGTCAATGGTGTTGGGATGGCTAAAGACTGAAAAACGCTTACACCAACCCAAAAGAAAGTTTACAAAAAACACTACAAAGTAAGAGGTATTCTGATTGAGGATCTACCTCACTCGGAATATACAAAATAATTGATTAGTCTACTGCTAAGACTGTCTTTGAATTGTTGTGTTCCACTTATGAAGGGAACCAACAAGTGAAAAAAGCTAAGGTAAACCTTCTTATACAACACTATGAGTTGTCCAGGATGAAGGATTATAAAGACATTGTAATTCTAGGTTTCAAACGCTTGTATCAAGCCTTCAGATCCCGAGTAAAAGTTACTCTACAGCTGACCATGTTAAGAAAGTTATGAGAAGTCTCCCTGCTAAATACAGACCTAAGGTCACGACTATTCAGAAGGCTAAAGACTTGAATACTTTTTGTCTTAAAATTCTTATAAGCAATCTTCAGAGCCATGAAATGGAACAAAATGGAGATGAGTCGGTGATGAAATCCAAAACTCTGGCATGAAGTTTATGGCTGAAAGATCTGGTTGTAAAGCTGTCAGACCCTCTAAGGCTGGAAATCAGAAGAAGCTTCTGATTAAGAAGTTTCTAATGGTGACTCTGACGAGGAGGAAATGGCCTTTATCATTAGGAGGTTTCAACAATTGGTGAGAAAAAACAAAAGATTCTCTGGTAAAAGCAATAGCTTCAAAGGGTCTAGTTCCAAAGGTAATGCAGATAATCAGAAGAGTTGCTTCAACTGTAAGAAGCCTGGTCATTTCAGGGTTGACACATGAAAACTTTGAAAAAGTAATGTGATCTTATGAAAGAAGAACTAAAGATTTATCAAAGCAAAATTGAATCTTTGGAGAAATATCACATTACTCAAGTAAATAAAATTTCAGATAAAACCTTGAGTAAACATGAGATAGCTCTTCAAGATATTATTATAATAGGTCTTGAGAGAATAAAACTTACTTCCATGATATATGGAGTAAGCAAAAGTAAAGGAAAATGTATGGGTTACAATGAGAAATGTGATAACTCTAAAGCTCAACTCTTGAAAAACTCATATGCTTCTTTTCAAGCAATTCTCAGATAGTGCTAAAAACTTGTTTTGTATCTGCCTCTAATAAAGGTAAAAGTCTGAACTAATCAGGACCTAAGATAATCGAATCAAAGGATCTTAACAAAATAGTACCTAAGATGTCAAAATCAAAGGTGTTAAAGAAATAAGAACCTAACATTCAAAGAATAAAATGTTTTGAAGAATCCTGAACCTAAAAATCCCAAGTCAAAGATTTTGAAGAAAGTAGAACCCAACACCTATGGACCAAAGGTTTGGAAGGGCTCAGATGTCAAAACTCATCCAAGACAAAAAAAAATTATAAAGAAATAGTTCGAAATGAGTATAGACACTTCTATCAGAAAAGGCTTAAAATAAAAGAAAGCCTTTTAGGACTAACAATAAAGGACCCATAAGAGTATGGGTACCTAAATCCTAAATTGTTTTTACTGCAGATATGTATAAAGGGATAAACAAGGCAACAAGCATGGTACCTGTATAGTGGTTGCTCACGTCATACGACAGGAGAAAAGCTTATGTTCGAAACTCTGGCTTCGAATGAGGAAGACAATGTAGGGTTTAAAGGAGGAAAAAAAGGGAAGATTATTAGTACGAGCGCTATCGGTAACTCTCTAATCTCTGTCAATAATGTTTGGTTAGTAAGTGGACTCAAACATAACCTTATAAGCATAAGTCAATTTTATGGTAGTGGTTATGAAGTTTTGTTTGATAAGAACTTTTGTTCGGTCATCAACGATTCTGAAAAATCCATTATGTTCAAAGGTAAGAGGAATGAAAATGTTCATAAAATTAACCTTTCTGAATTGACTGACCAAAAGGTTGTTTGCCTTATATCAGTGAGTGATGAAAAATGGGCCTGACACAAAAGGTTAGGTCATGCTAATTGGAGGTTTATCTCTAAACTTAGCAAGCTAAAACTTATTAAAGGTATGCTAGATCTTTATTATCACTCAGATGCTCTATATGTGGAGCATGCCAAGTAGGAAAGATTAAAAAAACTTCTTTCAAATCCAAAAATATTGTCTCAACCTCTAGACCCTTAGAATTGCTTCACATTGATTTATTTCGTCATGTTGGGACTACTTCAATCAATAGGAAGAAGTATGGATTGGTTATTGTTGATGATTATAACAGGTGGACTTGGGTTAAATTCCTCATATCCAAAGATGAACATATAAAGTATTCAACATCTTCTGCACACAGAATCATTCTGATAAGGAAATAAAAATTCTGAAAGTCATAAGTGATCATGGTGGTGAGTTTGAAAACGAGCCTTTAGAGATTTTTTAATGAACATGGAATTATCCATGAGTTCTCTTCTCCTGGAACTCCACAGCAAAATGAGGTTGTAAAAATAAACAACAGATCATTACAAGAAATGGCTAGGACCATGATCCACGAAAATCATCTTCCTAAATTTTTGTGGGTAGAAGTTATTAATACTTCTTATTATGTTTAAATAGGATCTATATCATACCAATTCTAAATAAAACATCATATGAGTTATTTAAAGGAAGAACACCAAGCATATCTTACTTTGATTAGTTTAGGTGTACTTGTTACATTTTGAACAATAAGGTCTACCTAAAGAAATTTGATGCTAAGGCTCAAAAGGGTATCTTTTTAGGACACTATGATCACTCTAAAGCATATAGAATGTATAACTCTGAAACCAAAATATTTGAAGAGTCTATACATGTCAAATTTGATGACAAAAGCCATGGCCATGATACGTTAGAGCCTATTGAAAGTTTTGCAGATATGCAGGTTTCTGAAAAACATCCAGAGGTTAGATCTTCAGAAGTTAGGATCTCAGAAGTTAGGATCTCAGAAGTTAGAGGTTCATAAGTTGTTGAACCAGAAGATTATCATGTGTCTGAAGCTCCTTCAAAAGTAGAGGATTTGAAAGAAGCTCAAGATGGTTCACCAATGTCTGCACAACCAAAGAAGCCCTTTAAATATAGGGATTCTCATCCAAAAGATCTAAACATTGGAAATAAGAATGATCCCTTAAGAACTAGATCAACCTTCAGAGATGATAACCGTATGCAGGGTTTATTTCTTTGATTTAGCCAACTTTTGTGGATGAGGCTTTATCAGATGATGGATGGATTGTGGCCATGCAAGAAGAGCTTAATCAATTCCAGAGAAATGATGTTTGGGATTTGGTTCCAAGACCAAGTCAGAAGAACATTATTAGAACAAAGTGAGTGTTCAAAGACTAATTGCACGAGCAATGAAAAGTGGTAAGGAATAAGGCTTGACTGGTAGCTCAAGGCTACAGTTAACAGGAAGGAATAAATTTCTCTTAAACCTTTACCCTTATGGCAAGGTTAGAGGCAATCAGACTTCTTCTCTATTATACTGTCAATCATGATATTATTCTTTATCAAATGGATGTTAAGAGTGCCTTCCTGAATGGAGTCATTTCTAAATAGGTGTATGTAAAACAACCCCATAGGTTTAAGGACTCAGTCCACCCAGATTTTGTGTTTCACTTTATGGACTCAAACAAGCTTTTAGAGCTTGGCATGAGAGATTGAGTAATTTCTTGTTGGAAAATGGTTTTGAAAATGGTCAAGTTTATATTAAACTATTTAGAAAGACTATGAACAATGAAATCTTAATTGTTCAAATTTATGTTAATGACATAATCTTTGGTTCCACTAATGGCTCTCTTTGCAAAGAATTCTCTAAGACTATGCAACCTGAATTCAAAATAAGCATGATGGGATAATTGGAGTTCTTTTTGGAAATCCAAATCAACTAAGGAAAAGATGGAACTTATGTTCATCAGTCCAAGTATACAAAGGAGCTTTTGGAGAAGTTTAATCTTGAAGATTGCAAAACTATAGCAACTCCTATGCATCCTACCCGTAGTTTGAAGAAGCAGGAAAACAACTCCAAGGTGGATCAAAAGCTTTTCAGAGGTATGATTGGTTATTTGCTTTACCTCACAACATCTAGGCCTAATATATTATTCAGCATATGTTTATGTGCAAGGTTTCAATCAGATCCTATAGAGACTCATTTAACTATTGTTAACATAATCATTAGGTATCTGGAAGGAATAACAAATATGGGACTTCTTTATAAAAAATCCCTAGATTATAAGTTGGTCGAATTATGTGATGCTGACTATGGTGGGGATAGAATTGAGAGATAGTTCACAAGTGGAAAATGTTAACTCATTGTTGAAAACCTAATATCCTGGGCTAGCAAGAGACATACAACTATTGCTCTCTCTACAGCAGAAGCAGAATACATCTCTACTGCTAAGTGCTTCACACAACTACTTTGGATGAAAAATCAGTTAGAAGATTATCATATTTGTGGAAAAAGTATTCATATCTTCTATTATAATATTGTTGTTATTTGTCTAACAAATAATCCATTTCAAAACTCAAGAGCCAAACATATTGAGATTAAACATCATTTCATAAGAGACTATGATCATAAGGGAGTGATAAATATTAAGTTCATTGATATTGATCATCAATGGGATGACATTTCTACAAAACCCTTAGCTATTTAAAGATTTGGTTTTATTAAGAAAAAAATGAACATGGTCTATATTGAAGAATAATGCTTGTGTCTGATCAAAATATCAAAGTCTAGCATTGCTCATAAGTAACTTCAATTAGAGCCTAGGAAACTTCCTCTGATGGAAAAGTGGCTTCTGAAAAATATTAGACTCTGAGACTCTGGAGGTGGATTATTTTATTCAGATTGCATTCACATGTTTGATAATTATCTTGCATAGTAGCTGTTTGGATAAAGATTGTTGGTTAATGATGTGAAACTTCTCGATTAATATGAATCTTCCCCTCTGTCATCACTCATGTTTGCTTACTTGTTTATTTGTGTTTATTATTTTATATTCTAAAGATATTCCTTGAGTGATTTTAAAGCAAAGATAATTGTCTTGAATCTTTCTAACAAATCATTATATATATCTTTGGAAACATATTTTTGTTTTTCTGTATCTTTCTTATCCTTCTTAAGTCATTATTTGTCTAATATGGCCTCTAGATCTAACCTTAGTATGGAAACCAATTGGTTGTCATCATTGAAGGACTAGTTCATTTTGAAGATATTATGGCTCATGGCTTTGATCTTCAAAGCACTGTCTCCTAAAATGGTTGGGATAATTTCTTTGATATGCTTTATGATTCCACTTAACCTAACATGATCAATGATTTTTAGGTAAGTGCTTCTATCTAGGATCTAAATATAGAATATGATATTCTTTCTGTTTTATTCGGTGTTCCTATCACCATTTCCCCCACATCTATTACTAATGCAATAAAATATGACAATGAAGGTGTGGTGCTGGATATGCTCTTTTGGGAATCTTATTTGTCTCCTCATATTATCTTTGATGATCTCTCCAAACTATCCAAAGTTTCAAGTCTCAATTCCAAGGCATTAGTCTAGTATCACATGTTAATTTCAAACTTCCTTCCAAAGAACAAGGATCTGACTTCTTTAGATATTGATGAAAAGGCTTTTCTATTGCTTCTCAACTCAGATCTAAAGATTAACCTCCCTCAAGTTATGTTTAATTACCTGAAAATGACTCTCACTTTATTTAAAGAGGGAAAGTCATGCTTCATTCCTTATGGAATGGTTCTCTCTGAACTCTTTATTCAACAAGGAGTTGAGTTGACTATGACTGAGTTTAAATCACAAATTTGGGGAGATAAGTTGAAGCTTACAAAAGATTTGAAAGGTGTTGACATATTTAAGGTCAAATTGGTCTCTGTGGATGGATTTTCTTCTGCTTAGCTGCTTTGTTTGTTTTGTATTTTATCTCTGTAGCTTATATCTTCTTTTTAATAAATAGTTCTTTATTTGCTATCTTTATTTTATCTTTCTTGTTTCTCTTACTGACTGATGAATAAGCATAACCGTATTTTAAGTATCTCAAAGGAAGTTTATGACTATAGAAAAAGAAATGGAAACTTTATTATAAGACATTACATGATCAGTTCATAAACATTATTACGTATGTCTTCAGTCTTGATCTTCTTGGTCTTCTGTCCCCTTATATGTTTCCAAAAAAGTTTTCTAGTTTTCATTCCACTCCTCCTCTACCTCTAGAATCTTGTTCTCCTTAGTAACTCCACCAGATGTGCCTTCTTCATTTACTGTTATGGATCGTTGAGTCTTTGCCAATTCCTCAGCCTTCTTCTTCTTCTTCTTCTTCTCTTCTATTGCATCCTTTCTCATCATATTATGAATTTCTTTTGTGAAATCTCATTTGTATGCCTTAAATGTCTTCTTCTTGCCCATTCTTGTATATCCCTAGAGCTGTGTGATTTGGTGTTGTTTCTACATCGGTTTTTTATAGAGATATGGTTAGAATCTCCTATATCTTCAAGACTGTGTTCTTTGAGTCTTGTGCCTCTGAGCTTACTATTTCTTAGAAACCATGTTGTCATAGTCTACATTTGACCATCTTAAAAATTGTGGTTCATATGCTTATCATTCATCAGTAACTGTATTTATTATCTTTTTTTGATGTCAAAAGGGGGAGAAATTCATGGGAGTATTTAAGAAGATTAAAAAAATCGAATGCTTTTAACTTACTTGAACCCTAATTACTCAGTTATTTTGATATTGCTTTCTTCTGAACATTTTTCTATCAAAATAAGTTTAAATTAACTTTGATAGAACTTAGGGGGAGCTTACAAAACTCATCCTTTGGACTATTAGACTCAGAGGGCTTACAAACCTCAGACTCTGATGTTGTCAAGTTAGTTAAAATTGACCAACCATTGTTCTTAAATACATTTGTTTGTCATCATAAAAAAAATAGGAGATTGTTGGAACAAGATTGTTCATATCCCTTTGGTTTTGATGATAACAAAGTATTTAGAGAATAAATGGGTAATGCTAAAATATGTTCAAGTGTGCAGGATCACAAGATTAGAATTCAATATGAATTAATTCTCTTGAAATTATATGTGGAGAAGCAATGTTACTTAGATTTTGAATGATCAGAATCTGGTAATTCTGACTGATCAAAATTTGGTGACTCTAATTGAGTTCATCAGCCTCTGAAGGTTCAGACTCTGGTATAGTGTTCCAATATCTGGTGACAACACAAACTCTGATGGTAAAAGGTGCTTTTGATTCGTACATTGTACCAAAAGTTGCATACAAGTAAAGATTTAAACATTATCCCATAATAGAAGTGTGCCCTTTCTCCCATATTTGCCTCAAAAGATCCAATCAAAAACGGTAACACCCTAAACTCTGACTCTTAATATAAAAGAGAAATTTCACTACTTAGGATGCTACTCAAAACAAAACATGCAACTTCCTAAACATTTTTTTTCAAAACTCGCAACGAAAATACTCAAATAATCCTCATAACATCAAATAGTTAATTAAAACAACCACTCAACAAAAATAAACTCCAAATGACAACTCAAAACAGTTAATGCACCAGGTTCTCGGTGTTACGCGCTAGAGCATATAAAACCATCTAAAATAGCGAGAAAATATAAATAAATGAAGAAAACTCCAAGACCATCTTCCACTCACAAGTGACTACTTATGTTGAGTATTTGTGCAACAATTGCATAAAGACAACAAAACAAATAAGAAATGGATGAGAATACACCTTACAAGTGATAACAGTGAAAAATAGCAACAAGATGGTAAATATCAATAATCACATAAACATCATTCATGCAAAACACATTCAAAACTCAAATAGTAATGCAAATGCCAATGCCATCAACTCATTCATCAAAATTTTATGTGGTGCTGGATTTTTGGGGTCAGTGGTATGTTATTGATTGCTCATGTCTCTGGTTCCTCTTGAACCGTGTCCCTCTTTAGACGTGAGACCGCCATGGTTCCTCTCGGAACCTGTCTATCATTGGACCAAAGTCCCACCTATCGCTAAAATACATGCATGAATATGTACAAATGCAAGCATACAACTCAACAATCTTCAAAATATCATCATCATCATCAAAAACACCATCATCGTCAAAACATCATCAAAAGTAAGGTTTCACTTTTGAACCAAAAATTTGTCAATCACAGGTCGTCACTGTAATCCCTTCGAATTACTAATCTCCAAAAATATAGTTTTTAAAATTAATATTTTTCATCTCAAAAAGAGTAAATTTATATTATTACTCACAACTCTAAATTCATCAAAAAATAAAAAACAACTCCATATCTCTCATCTCTCTAGTTGACTCTAGAGTACCCTAAAAGTACTCTAGAGTGCTCAAAAGTGTTATAAGGATAATTATTCACATGTGATAACTCTATTAATTCTAAGGGCTAGCAGTTTAACTCAATTTACTCAAACGTGACCCTAAGGTTACAAAAAAGTCACCGACTTCAAAATTTTAAAAAAAATCACCGAAAACACGAACTCAAAAACTGCCCAAAACGCCTCGAACCTTTGTCGAACCAAAAATCGCTGACGCCGCCAACCCGCGCCCCCTCTTCAATTTTTTTGCCGACCGCCGCGACTTCTCTGTTTGTCCCGTGGCACGTTTTTTTGTGGGCGACACCTCTTGTTGCGACCTGACCGCCGCCCATCCCCTCCTCTTCCCCTTAATTTCTGATTTTTTTTCTTAAAAATTTCAATTTTTTAATTTCCGTGCAAAAGTTCGATTTTTGTTTTTGAAAAAATTTAGGATTTTTGACATTGGGAAAAATAGGTCGTAAGGTTTTAGAATTGGGGAAAACACATTGTGAGGATTTTGGAAAATTTGAGAAACGCGATCAAAAATTACATAGAACTTACAAGAATTCTAAGGTATGGACACAATGATATATGCATAATTCAATAACATGATATTACAATCAACAACAAATATTGTTAAATCAACAAATTATAGCACTACAATGAGCTTAGGGGATTTATCCCAAATCCCCTTTGGTTTTCAGAGCAACCCATAAAAATAAGACATTAATTGATCGTTGTCAATAAGGTTTTGTCCAAACCTTATTTGGCCAAATATTTCATGCATCAGTACCAAATACGATGACCGTATGGGATTTATCCTAAATCCTAATTGTTCACCCACAACAATAAAACAAATCAGAGATGTTATTCATCGATCAAGGCCAATAAGATTTTGTCAAAATCTTATTTGGTCAAACATATTACAAAAAGGAAAATAACATAACCTTGGCGTCGATGGGAGGGTAAAGACCCCTCACCACCCTGCCTGTTTATTATCACTCATCAATAAGGAAATCTCCCTACACCATATTGGAACCATAAATAGATGATGAGGAATCCTGAACCAGTGGGGCTGATTTGATAGGGTGGCATGAGGGTGAATTTTTAAGGTTAACACTCCAAGTTCAAGTCAGATTAAGATTCAAGTTGAGTATATTTAAAAACGGAGATCGAAAAATGTACATTGTTTTCCGTGTGAACGAACTTTATACCTTAAATTAAGTTAAACGTATTTGACATAAATTGAATCTTAATTGTTTAGACCTTTAGTCGGTCAAGAACAATAATTAAGATATTGCGCTACATTTTGACTAATAATTGAAGGAACATCAACTGACAAACACAAATTTAACAAAATATCATACAACAAAATGTAATTTTTAAAATGTGTCTCAGTTTCATGTGCATGCTAAGACTAGCTCAATAAAATAATTGTCACAATCATAATCATTCACCGTTAAAAAATAAAATAGATCATGATCGTTCACCGTTAAAAAATGATATGACAATAACCTAATTTTCTTTATTACGTAAAGAATATATAGACAATTACTTAAATATTGAGATTTACTCCTAATCAAAACTAGATTCAACCTTTCAAAAACATCAAATATACCTTCCACAACCTTTAAACACTTTTATATTTTTAGAAAATCAATCTTTCACACTTTATTCTTTTAAATACATTTACTTTAACATAGCTTTACATTTAAGCACTTTTACTTTTATTTTCGTTAATTTCCACAATCATTTTATTATATTCATTTACTTTTCTCACAAGTTAAACTTTTTCTTTCAAACAATTTTGATATAATTCAATTTAGTGATATTTCCAAAATTATCATTAAACGTGTAATGTATAGGTTTAACGTGTAGTCACACTATGTAAACACCCATTTGTGTTTTAGATTTAGTTGATTTTTCTTACACGAATATATAAATCAATATTTATAATATTATAAATTTTAATAACATTTTTATTTTTAATTTTTTCAAATAATACAACATGACAAAATGTGATAAATCATACCTTTTTTTTTACTAATTATTAATATTTTTCTATTTAATATCAAAAGTATTTTATTATGTCTCATGCACGTTGTCATTTTGCAGAAACACACATAGGCTACTCTAATAGTTGATGCATATCAAATAGAATCAATTATAAAGCATTATCTTTGTTCCAAGGAAATGCATAAAAAACAACATTAACAAACTAGGACAGTGAAAGGTGGAGATTTTGGTTGTGGTTGGTGGGATCATTTGTCATCTTAAAAGGACAGTAACAGTAACACATGTTCTACATTTATTATTAAATACAGTAATGGGAGAGATAGGTGACATGATATAAGAAAGTTTTTGTATTCTAGCGGTTCAATACAATGGAGCAGCATAAATGAATTTGTTACATTAACATTTCAAAATATTTGTACAAATATACCATTCATTTTAAAATAAATATACCAAACTACTATACTATATACCAAATTATTACACTTTCTAAATTATATACTAAACTATTTTTTTTTCAAAGGCTTTCGAAATAAAATGGAGGTTCCTTTGATGGATTAATTGCACTCGTCAATTGAGTTTATCTTTTTTTAATATTTTTTTATTTGCGATTTTTCCTTGCAAATATGTTTTTCACAGAACTTCGAGCAGATTTTGCATAGGTATAATTTTGAAATAATATGGATTTTGATTAAATATGCAGATATGCCGTAGGAAACATTTTTTGTATGAAAATTCATTGGAACTTTCGTAGAAATCATTTTTTTATAATAAAGTCCAAAAAATAAATTTTAGTAAAAATATGAAATTAAAAGGTTTGTCAATTCAATTGGTGGAATTTTTTTTTTTTTTGAAATGATGGTAGTTTGATATATAAATTAAAAAGGGAGATTTTTTGGTATATAAATTGGAGAATGATTGTAGTATGGTGAAAAATTCACATTTCAACACTTAATTTACGTGTTACCAAGGTGAAAGTAATGTAATTTGTAAGAGTGAGAATGAAAAAATATTTGTTATGGTGCGTGATATATTTATGTAAGTTGAGCAGTTAAAACTATTTATGCTTGATCCGTGTCACACCTCGAAAAATACGACCTCGCGAAGAAAGTTCGTAGATGGACTAACAGAGAGTCGCCACTGAACTTTATTTATTCCCACAAAAGAAAAAGAAAAATATTGAGAAAACCCACAGAGGAAAAGGATAGGGTATGGTCATCGCAACCATGTTGAGTTCGGAAGTCGGTTATGTAAGGAGAATGTATTAACACTCCTTACATCCATCGTATTCGATGAGAACCGTCTAAGTTATCTAGGCTTGAAAGATGTTTAATATCTTATTGCTTGCTAAGGAAAAAGAAGAGATTTTTATTATTGAGTTCGTCCGAGTTTTCAACTCAGTGCCTACGTATCCCAGAGGGAATCAGAACTTTGTAGTTTGTGTTGAAAATGTATTTGGTTTGTTGTGTATTTTTTATGGATGATGTTAAACAGCATATCCTTTTTGAAAAGTTTTAAACGAAAAACCAAAAGGCAAAAAAGGTTTAAGGTTTGTTAAATGTCTTTTAGAGTTTGAAAAAGAGGTTAGAGATAAGTTAAAGTATTTTTTGAATTTTTTTAAAAAAAAGGTTTCAGTTTTAAGAAAATATATATACTCGATGTACGATCGAGGTTTGAATTTGCGTGATGGCGATTGCAAAAGGCAACTGACTTATGAGGGAAGTAACCGCTTGACGTTGGATCAAGGGTTTGAAAATAAAGTTAGGTTGATTCCTAGTCCCTAGGGGTGCTCCTAGTAAATGAAATTGCTACCAAAGAAAGAGAGAAAGTGTTGGAATGAGGTTGATGGAAATGCTAAAAACCAATCGACTTACAAGGATTTAAAAATAGCTTGATTAAATCAAGAATTAGCTCTAAAAGCAATTTAGGCGTGAACAAAAATAAGATGCATACAAAATATTAACATCACACATCAAATGAATCAAAATGTAAATTGAAAAAAAAAAAGTGCACAGATTAAATCATGATGCAAATACACGAATCAAGGTCGCGTGCGCGAAAACCTGCAAGGCTATAAAGAGAAATTATATCGGATTTACACATGAGGATGCTGGATCGTTATTCTTAACCAAATTAAAAATAAACTGCTACCACGTAAGTGGTCATTGCAAGTCAAATCAAGAAACAACAAGATAATAAAATTAAAGAAAATCACAAATTACAAATCGAAACGCGAATATGTAAGCGGATTGTCGCTAGGCTAAACCATCGGACGCATCTACAAAATGAAACGCAACGATAATCAATTTAAAATAAAAATTGCACATAAATCGATAAGATTACTCAATAGCTTGTTACACTTAACGTGATCACCGCAATATGGATCTAAATTGTGCATATCTAAATTTTTAAAATAGAAAAAGCATAGAAAAATAAATTTAACATGCTAAAAAATCAACAATGTTGCTAACGCAATAATGCGATTATCGCAACCGGATCAAACTAAAACCAATGTCACGCACCATGCACACCAATATATAAACAGCGTATCGACACGATTCAATTTAAACAATCTAATCTAAACATGAATTAAAAATAAATAAAAATAAAAATAAAAAGCATTATTATATTTCAAATATATATATATATATATATATATATATATATATATATATATATATATATATATATATATATATATATATATATATATATATATATATATATATATATATATATATATATATATATATATATATATATATATATATATATAAAAGAGCTGAAAAACATGTTTCAGGTACCAAAACCCAAAACGCATGTATTAGGTATATATGAAAACAGGAAACGGCGAATATATAACATAAATATATGACTAGTGCAGTATATAAATTATATATTTGTTAGTAACACTGCGGCGACATATTGAAGTTCTACGCATACATAGTGTCGAGTGAAAATTAGCATGAGTGTTGCGCAACTTTTTTCGAATTTTTTTGGGGGCTTTTTCATTCAACTACATCAATAATATATATGGATCAAATTAGAGTTAATTATAAATTGTCAATGTCCTTAATATTTATTTTAAAGTCTGAATAATATAATTATTTAAAACTAAATAATTAAAATAAACTTTAAATAAAAACTAATAATTTTATTTATTAATTTTAAATATTTAGACAAAAAAGTAAAAATAAGCGGACGCCAAATAAATAAAAGTCGGACGCCCAAGTGCTCAGAAAAATAAATCGAGTACAATAAAATAATCAACGTAAAATAAACGATTCAAAAAAATACAACATTTTGTCAGATTTAAAAATCAATTTTGACCCGTTAAAATGCTCAAACTGATCAAAATGCGATAAAAAATAGTCGAAAAAATAAAACGAGCACGTCAGGTTAAACTACGTGAACCGTAGATTAATATAATTGAGATCTGCAAGCCCGATTTTAAATTTTTTGTTCACTGATTTTACGCATCATTGAAATTTATTTTGACCAGTTTGTTTGTAAATTTGAGAAATTATTCTGGTTAACATTTTAAGCATTATGCGTGATAAAATGCATGCAAAGTGAAAATAAAGTCAGATAAATGAAAATTTTAAAATGCCCGGACAAAATTAGGGTATCTTGAATTAGAATCCATTGGTCACATCTTGAAGCACTTGGTTGTGAGAATAAATACTATCCATACTTGAAATTAATGCATCTGCACAAATTGGTTAGTCATAGTGAATACACGCACAAGATCCTATGACCTAAATTCTTAGAAGGTAGGACAAATTTGGGGTATGACAGATACTCCTATCTATTTGCCTTGAACCCGAGAAAATGAGCTACTGTAGAGTTCGTTTTTAGGGTAAAAGTCAATTAGATACAAGAAAACCTCGAAATTTGTCTACCAAGAGGAAAAATGCAAAATTAAGGTAGTGAAAGTGCAATGAAAATAAAGGAAGAATAAGTTTATTGGAAAAACTCTGTAGTGGAAAAGCTCACGGGAGACTTTTTAGGGTAACATCTGCTTGAGGAGAAACAAAAGAGAAGATGCTGGGGATTAGATTATGGAAGACGATGCCAACAAAGTGAACTTTAGGTTTTATGAAGGTGCCAACAATGGTGGACTTTTAGGTAGTTGTCAATATAAATTGGACTTTTGAGTTATGAAGGTGCCAACAAGGATGGAATTTTAGGTAGTTGTCAATATAAATTGGACATTTGGATTATGAAGGTGCCAACAAGGGTGGACTTTTAGGTAGTTGCCAATGTAAATTGGACTTTTAAGAGGTGCCAAACAATGTTGGACTTTTGAGGTGTACTAAACGAGGTTTGACTTTAAGGGTGAACTATTGGATTGGAAGGTAGATTATCAAACAAAAACTGGTGAGAAAAAGTATTTTTCATACGGGAACTTGGACTTTTAAAAGGTTTTCCATACGAAAACTTGGACTTTTAACTGCCATATGAGAACTTGGAATTTTAATTGCCATATGAGAACTTGGAATTTTAACTACCAAACAGGAACTTAGACTTTTAATTGCTAGACGAGAACTTGGACTTTTAATTGTCATACGTGAACTTGGACTTTTAACTGCCAGACGGGAACTTGGACTTTTAACTTCCAGACGAGAACTTGGACTTTTAACAGCCAGACGGGAACTTGGACTTTTAACAGCCAGACGGGAACTTTGACTTTTAACTGTCATACAAGAACTTGGACTTTTAACTGCCAGACGGGAACTTGGACATTTAACTGCTAGACGAGAACTTGGACTTTTAACTGCCAGACGGGAACTTGGACTTTTAACATTTTTTCTAGACGGAAACTTGGACTTTGGTGTCAAGTCTTGTATTACAGGATTTGAGATGTCAAATTCATGTTGTAAGGGTTAGGCCCAATGAATGATATGATATGTATGGTTCTATGCTTGAGAGAAGCGTCGTGACTAATTCATGTGAATGATTTATGCAATGATATGAAAGTTTAAAAAAATCCTCAGCAAAGGGTAATTGAATCAAATTGTTCTTTGTGGCAATGACCCTTATCAAAAGGAAAATTTTGTTTTGTGGGGTGATGGCATGATTCCCTAACACTCTTCTTGAACTCAAAGATTGTTGACAGAGTTTGCTTGAATTGCTTGAAAGCATGGAGAGGTCTTGCCACAATTTGGATTATCTTTCCCCAGTCTGGGTCTTTGAAGAATTTTCCTTCTTGAACGGAAATTGGAAGCAATTGTACCATGAGATGATCTCGAGATGGCTTGCCCCATAATTCCAAGTCGTGAAAGGCTTTTGTCCTTAAAAGGAAGTTAGAAACAGTTGTACCATGAGATAAACTCGAGATGGTTTTCCCCAGAACTTCAAACCATGAAAGGTTTAGTCCTTTAAAGGAAGTTGGAAATAGTTGTACCATGAGATGAACTCGAGATGGTATGCCCCAGAATTTGAAAGGATTCGTCCTTGATTGACTGGATCTTTGAGTATTTAGCTTCGAAGTACCCTTGAGGTCTTGCCCCAGAATAAACGTTGAAGCGACTTAACTTATGTTGATTAAGTATTGGATAGGTTCACCCTTAATCAAAAGGAACTTATGGATACATGCCCCTTGGCTAGTAGAGTATTAAGATGACCCTCTTCTTATCAACCTGATTCTTGAATGATTTGTCCCATAATTAACTGGTGCTTGAGGACTTGCTTCAGACTTCCTGATTCCATAATCATTGGATGTCAACGCCTCTTGATTCACATAATTTTGAGACCATATTGATTCTGATCCACTTTGATAACTGATCAAGTCTTATTTGATGCCCTTGTTGGAATTTCCTTGATGTCAGGTGCTGACTTGCAATTAAAATTGTTTATTTACAAGTGGTAATTTTAAGGTAATGTTCATGCAACTTCTGGAAAAAAAACATTTATTGAGATTATTTGATACTGTGGGATTAATAGATCATTAGTCCAAACGTAATGTTGATTTAGCTAGTGTGTGAAAGATACAACAAGAAGAAGATTAACAAATATCTAGAAGTAAGTTTATGTAACCTTGTTGTAGTATGCTTTCAGAATAAATCCTGCCTCAATTAGGTCTTTTAAGGGTTGTAACGTGGTCTGGTTCACGGTTATTAAAACAAAGGATATAAGGCTCAAATTTTGATTTTAACCTACCCCTTCTTCGTGATGAACTCCAGTCCTACGTTCAATTAAATTGACACACATTCGTCTTCTAATAGATTTCAACAGTGTGAAAGTGTAAATGAGGATTCCAAATTCACTTGAAAGGGTGGTTACTTTATTTTTCTTTTGTCATATATGCCAGTGACCCTTTTATTTAAATGTGGTGGTCACTGAATCTTGTTTTGGGTTGTCGAGGATTTGAGGACCTTTTTTTATTGATTTTTCTTTTGACCCCTAACTTTTTCCTAGACTAGTTTTGTTTTTCAAGTCCACCGGGATCGCCCTGATTTTTGCCTAAGTCACCTTTTTGGGTGCTCGAATTAGCAGGCTTTTCTTTCTTTTCTTTTTTTCTCTTTTGGAAAGGCTTGTGACTACCAAGTCATTGATCATTGAAGAACAACCGTCATAACTTTTGAGTTTTGTACGGTTCCTTCGACACTTCCGGATGTGCGTGAAGACTATCATATAGCTGATCCAAAGACGGGATGTATCATTTTGAAGTCAAATGTGCAGCCACATTAACTGAACACTACCCATGCCCTAAGTTAAGCGTGAGGGTTTAGAAATCTGAAGGAAACTCATAGTTATAAGCTCAAAGTGGTTAAATATGGACTAACTCCTTATTTCTCAGGGGTTTAGGGATTTGAAACAATGCATGTACATCATTAGCAGGATTTCATTCGAAAGCATACAATAGTAATTATGGGTATTTTTGTTTTCATCATCCTCCCTCCAATCTGTTAAAACAAATGATTTGATAAAGAAAGTGGACGAGAGGTATATTGATGTATTTATTGTTTTTATATATAAGTGAAGAAAAATGAGTGAATGCACCATGATTAATTTAAAAAATGCATGGTTACTTCATTAATATTACCATTCAAAATGACAATGTTTAAGAACAAGTAGAGTTTAACAAGAAAGAAACTACAAATGAAAATGATAAAAAACGATGCAATGATTGCCATCTCCAAGGAGAATGTCTCCCTGTTTGAACTACTGGCTTTAAAAGATGCCTCTTGAAGTCTTCAAACTCATTCAGGCAAGAAGTTGAAGTTCACAACCAAGGTTCCTTCGGGAAAGGATATGTACTTCTTGTCGATCAACTGTTGTACTTTGGCTTGGAAAGCTTTGCAGTCTTCAGTTGAGTGCCCTATTGATCCAGCATGATATCCAAATCTCACATTTGGATGTACCCAAGTGGGTATAGTTTTGGAAACGGCTTGAGAGACTTGGGCTCTATCAGTGAATTTCGAATCAGATATGGTAGAAGTTGAGTGTATGACATGGGAAATGGATGAAGAGGACCAGTCCTTCTTTCCAAATTGTTTTGAGGCCTATTTTGACTCTGACACTGATTCTGATGTCCTCGTCCATAGGCTCATTGATTTGCATGAGAAGCGGTCTAAGCCTTCTGGTATGACGCTCTAGACATGGTTGGTTGCCCATAAGGATATCATGGCACTGGAAATGATGATTACTGAAAAGATGATGGACCATAAGGATTTATTGGTGCTCCATGGAAGTACTCGATATTTGCTATGACTGCATTTATTTCATCCTTATCTCCCTTTTGGGAATTGCTGAGAGACTCAATTTCACTAGCTCGATTGCTTGAAGCGTCTTAAATTCTTCCATTTTTTAGACCACTCTCGATGCATTCTCCAATTGTCATTAGATGAGCAAAGTATGATATCGCACTGCTTTCTAACCTTTTGAAGTATGGGCTTTGCAAGGTTCTTATGAACAGATCAGCCAATTCCTTTTCGAAGAGTGGCGGTTGCACTTGGGCTGCCAATTCCCTCCATTGTTGTGTATATCCTCTGAAGGATTCATTGCTCTTTTAAGATAGGTTTTGCAATTGCATATAGTCTAGATTCATGTCCAAGTTAAACTTGTACTGCTTAAAAAAGGCATTGGATAAGTCTCTCCATGAATGTATACAACTTCTTTCTAAGTCCATGTACCAATTCAAGGATGCTCCACTCAAACTATCTTGAAAATAGTGAATCATCAACTTATCATCGTGGATATGGGAGGTCATCTTTCAGCAGAACATCACCAAATGACACTTTGGGCAACTGAGACCATGGTACTTCTAAAAGTTGGGTACTTTGAATTTTGGAGGGATCACCAAGTCTGAAACTAGGCACATATCAACATCATCGAGCACAGGCGCATCATGCACTTTCAAAGCTCGGACTTCTTTCTCAAGGGCATGAAACCTTTCCTTCATAGAATTAGTCAATGGCACCATCTGAGACCGAGTAGGAATGTTCACTTAAGGAAGATCATCTGGTAGAAGATCATATAGTGGATTGGTCGACACAGTGAAACCTGATGGGGAATCAAGATTCTTCACTTTAGCATGTTGAAAGTTGTTTTCTGACATGGCTACCACAAGTTCTAACTTGGTTTATCTGACTAGCCTTTCTAGTTATCTATGCTCCTCTTATCTATGATTGGACTTGCTTCACATGCTTTGCAGCTACCACAAGTTCATTATGAGTGTCGGAAAATCACCATGAAGGATCTAGAGTTTAAAGGAACCCAAAAGTCACATATTCATACGACTGTTCATAAGCCACGCTATGAACATGACGGTTAATGACTCCATCATATGAATCTCTTTTGGGTGAGGTCTTCTTTGTGAGGGCAAAGTTCCTCATACTTAGTTATACTTATTTTAACGATGTCAAAACATACATAGGTAGAAAAATGTATTTTGGACGGTATCATCAAGTCGCATATGCATACCTTATTTCTCTTGCGTCAAACATTTGTCAAAAACATATTTAGCTACATATAGAAAAAGTACAATATGTGTTCCATATAAGTTTGATCATGTTGGTCTAGTTTGAGATGTGTTAGGGTATCTTAAAAGTAGCTAAATGCATGAAAAAAATGCATTTTTGCATATTCTGAGTCTTTGAGTCGTCTCATAACCTATTTAGGTCGACTCATACAAGAGTCCTTTTAATGGATTGCTCTCAAGAGTGCTCGCGTCAATATCACTTATGGTAATGTCAAATAACCGCTTCCAAATATCATCGATGACTTCGTATATCTTGTTCCCAATAGTGAGTTTGAAAGAGGATCCATTCTGCTCATGCAGTCCGGAATAAAACACATGAACTAGATCATTGTTGTAATCTTGTGACAACTGCAAAAAGTAGTTGATCTGCTGGTGTTCTACGAGCCTAGCCACAATCAGGATTTCCAAACTTACAACAACAAATGCCTTCCATACATGTTGTTTCATGACAAAGTGGTGCAAAAATTTCTCTTTGAATTTTGCCATGCAATTGTCAAAAATCAGAGACAACACGATTTCCGGAATGGTTGATGATAATGATGAATGAGCCTTATAACTCTTGCTTCTCGCAATTTTGGGAGCTGTTTGGATTGATAGGAATTTTTGACAGATTTGTGATGTTGGAAACAAGACAGAAATCAATGCCAGTTTATAGAGAGTAAATAAATCAGAAGATTCATGTTACAATAATATGAAGAGTTGAAAGGTTTAATGTCATGAAATGAATGGAATTAGTGGGGAATTAAGGACATAAAGAGGAGTTACATTGGTTAACTAGGATTTGAATAGCAAAAGACTCAAATTCATGAACCAACCAAGAATGCAGGAAGATGAAAAAATTATGGTAAAATGAGCCATAATTTGTCCACTTATTGTCATAGGCCGATCTATATGAATGTGCGTGCTGACGTATACTATTAGTTTTATGAAAATACATAATTTTAATTCACTTAGGCCGGCCTATACGAGGCCAGACCGGCCTATACTGAACCAGTTAACATAGAAATGTTAATTCAAATGATACAGGCCGACTTGTTCGAATTTGTATCGACCTATAGACTTCCATTTGAAATATTTAGACACAAATGAACTTCTAGACAAAAAAAAGACTCAAGTTACACTTGTGCATATGATGTGTGTTATCCGCAAGTATACGAAGTAAGTCAGATTAATATAAAAGATTATCGATCCCACAAAGACTAATGTCAATCTATTGATTATTATCGTTATGGTGTTTATCTAAAGATAATGAAAACAGAGAGTATTTCACGCAGAGAAAATAAAAATTAAGAAATGAATTTAAATTCAAAATAAAGGCATACTGGAATGTAATTCCCATCGATCAAACAATACTCTTATTGTATAAGCAGTAAGTATATGGGGTAATATTTTCTTCCTTGAAAAAGAGTTAATTAAAAAGGAAACGTCGCGTAAGCGTAATCGGAATCGAACCTGACCTTTAATCTATACCAGCCGCTCACACTGCAGCGGTCGCATCTTGCGTTAAAATGAAGAAGTCCTTTTTTTATATAACTACCTCTAAGATTCAGTTAAAAAGTGTCTTTGATTGGAAACTTTCAATATCAAAGGGTTTTCGGCATATGCTCGGCCAACCGGATCCTAAATCTATAAATGCGTCCGAGAATAGTTTTAAAATCACTTTCTAAATAATATCAATTTTTCTTAATTAATTAATAAAGCGCTTTCGCTCTTTTTACCAATTAAAAACTAACTAACTCTTACCTAAAGTGTCAGACGACTTTCGATCTTATCCGACGTAGTCACGGTTATTACGTAAACAGAAACACGGTCCCGTTTACGTAATGGCCGGTCAATTTAAGTTCATAAAAATTGCATTAAAATCCAAAACAACCCCTAAAGTCTTTCTACAAATACAACATGTGGAGTACCATCGAAACAACGATCCTCACATTCCAGCACAACAAATTTAGCTGGATATGACGATGCTAAACATAATAAATAATATGCTTGTAGAATAAATCATTTAGGGGAAGAAAAAAAACGTGCGTGATTGGTTTTTGAATGAACGGAAGTGTCACCCTTAGGTTCAGTTCAGAAAACGAATCTTGGAAATAAAAGCGATATGTAAATCGTGCGGGAAAATAAATGCGTGATTGGTTTTCAGAAGAACAAAAGTGTCACGCTTGAGTTCACTCTTAGAAAACGAATCTTTGAAAATAAAAGGGCAATAAATAAATCGTGCAGAAAAAATAAAGGCGTGATCGATTTCCAAAAGTAAGAATAAAAGCGTCACGCTTAAGTTTACTCTTAGAGAACAAATCTTTAAAATAAAAAACAATAAATAAATCGTGCAAAAAATAAATGTGTGATTGGTTTCCAAGGATGAGAACCAAAGTGTCACTCTTAAGTTCACTCTTAAAAAACAAATATTTAAAATAAAAAGCAATAAATAAATCGTGCGAAAAATAAATGTGTGATCGGTTTCCAAGGGTGAGAACCAAAGTGTCACTCTTAAGTTCACTCTTAGAAACAGATCTCTGAAATAAAAAGTGATAAATAAATCATGCGGAAATTAAACAAATTAAAGCAAGGCAGAAAGTAAATAATGAAAGTACGAGTAAAATAAAACCTGCTCCAAATCGGAGACTTGAATCTGGTACAATGCTGGAAAGTAAATCTGACTTGAAAGTAAAATGACAATAAGATTTAAAGTTCCTATACTATGATGCTCCAACCTTAGCTGCAACAATGGTGCGATAACCCTTTGATGTGACAGTTTATCGCTTTAACTATGAATATATGTTTATGCTGAGAACTAAGACTGGATGCCTAAAACTAAAGATCTAGGTCCTATTTATAGTGTAACAATGCCTTGAAAGTTACGTATCTCCTTTAGAAATCGTGTGGAGGAAAAATCTTTGGTCATGGCATCACGCTCTAACCGTCCTTGACCAGACCAACCAATACACAGATGGCTCCTACCATCTAGACATGGCGTCCTCCATGTGTACAAAAGGTGGTGGACGTGGTCAAGTGATGGTTAGAACGTGGGAGAAATCCTACATGTCATGGCTACCCCCATGGCAAACGCCATGTGGTACGTCGTGTGTGTAATTTTCACCCTAAAACTCTGTTTTCTGCTCTTTTCGCTCTATTTCTTTGTAGGAGGCTCTTATTAGGAAATGTACCTGAAAAAAGACAAAACACAAGCATAATGCAAGAAAATAACAATTAAACGACAATAAACATGTGCAATATGAGCCAAATATGCAGTGTCTTTTAGTGTATCAGCATACTAACTTGATTTGAGACACATGCATGTGATAAGATTTAATGATGTGTTGGCTTAAAACATGTAACACAAAATCATGCAAGCATGACTTGGTTCAAGATAAAGATGAATTATGATTTCTTTTATGTATAGCTACTATAAATATGTAACATGCAAAAATAAACGGTCACATTTGATATTTTTGGAAGTAACACATATCACAAATATTACACATATAGTTCATCACATATCTTTATGAAATAAATAGGTAAAAGAAACACTTACGTACGTAATAAGAAAATGATTGAAACGATATTACCTCACCATACAAAAGACGGAGGATGCATTTGAATTCCACAAAGAACTTTCAACAAAAGTTGAAATAAATGCAATACGGGTCACGAAACACAAACGAAACCAGAACGTTCTTACCATATTTCTTCTTGCACAAGTATTTGAAAGTGAGACTAGTAATGTATCAAGAAGATCATTTGATCATTGTTGGAGGTTCTTCCAACTCAAAAAATGATTGTCCACTTCAACTGGACTTTTCTTCTTGCTCAATTTTTTGATGATAATCTTGCTCACATTCCTCCTCATGCTTCATCATCTTAGGTTGATCACTCCTAGTTTGATGCATTTGAGTGTGTCTTGTCTAAGATTACCTACATCATTGAACATAATACCTTTCCTACACTTATTGGATAACACGTTAGAAATCATTCACACACTTTTACCACTTAAAAAGAAAAACGCAAAGAGTTAACCTAATTGGTAACACAATCCTTCTTGTTAGTCACATAGATCAAAATGATAAATACATGTCACTATGTTGTGCCTTGATTCTCCATGAACAAGATCCTATACTTTCTTCATAGAGTCAAGACATTTTGCCTGCATGATCATCAAATTGTGCTAGGTACCCAATCTTCATTGGATCCTTGGGGATTAGTAAAACTTTGGTTGCACTTAGGCATCCATTGAAAGGCACCATTAGGAACAAAGAGTTTCATAACTTTGCACTTTGCAATAGTGTGTCCCTTTTTGCAACAATAGTGACAATACAAGTTAGAAGAAGATAACCTTTTGATATTTGGTTCCTTTTTAACGTGACTATACCTTCAATAAGGATTGTGCGATGGTAAGTCATACTTAGAAGTATCTATAGCAAAGGTAACATTGATTTGCAAAGCTTCATCCAGTTTAGCTTTAAGAATCCTTGACTCCTTTTGCCAAATGTGACAAGTTTGACAATAAAAATTCCACAAAGATCTAGGATCCTCGTCTTGATCTTATAGAATATCTTACATAGATATCATTAGTGCTTCCACATGTTTTTCATTTTCAGCAATCTTAGCTTCCAAATGGGAGATAATTCTCTTGTTTGAAGTTAATCTCTTGAAGGCATATATGGCTTGTCTTTGTAGATTTTCAAAAGACTTAATGGATATCCACAGATAAAATAAATGGATATTTAAATACCCGTTTGTTAATGGATATGAATATGAGTTTTATGATATGTGTGCCCGCAGATGTCATATCCGTTAATAAATTATAAAAATAATTTAAATATCATTAGTTTATTATACATTATCTTTTCATCTTCTAAAAAATTAGTTTTCTTATTTTTTTTTTTTTTTTTTTTTTTTTAATTTTCTTTGAAGAAAACCTTTCACATTTCATTCAATTTTTATTAGCCATTTCATGTTTAAACTCTTCAATACTTCATATTGTAACACCCCAAATTTAAGCGGAATATTTTAATTAATTATTTAATTGAGAATATTCGTATTTTGGGTGGTTTTCGGTGGTTTTGTGGATTATTGAGAAAATGTGCATTTTTGGACTATTTATTTAATTAATAGTATACTATATGAGAATATTAGTATTATTATTGATTAAAATGAATATAAGTGAAATAAGGGTAAATTGGGCATTATGAAGAGTTAGTAAGGGTGTTATGGGAAAAATCCAATTGTGTGGCCCAAGTCTAAGTTTGAGGATTCATTTTGTTAATCGTGAAAAGAATGGAGGTCAGAGCTCTGAGGAAGGATCAGTGGAGGCAAAAGCTTCGGAAGATTGCCGGAGTTAATCGTGAAAGCTTTGAATCGGCTAAGGTATGAGGAGTATCGTTGTTCATGATTTTCTATGTATACCTTTGGATGTGTTTATGGTTGGTTTGTAATTTAACGTATTTTGGGTTGGTTATGGGAAAATAGGGAATTTGATGATAAGGCTTTGAGGTTAGGGGTAATGGTATGTAACACTGAATATTGATATGAGAAGGGAAACCTTAGGCCTTCGTGGCCAAAACCTTGGATTGTGATATGTTTGACCCTGTAGGAATAGGAATATTTAATGTAGGAATAGGAATATTCAAAGTTAGGAATATGAATATTCAATGTGAGTAACTCTGATGCACTCAGAGCAATTGCAGGAAAATAATGTTTTAGGTAGTGCAAATGTTGCCAGATTGGCCTAATAAACCATAGATTTTGTGCCTTTATCGCCGTAAGACCTTAGGGATGATTTAGGGATGTTTTTGAGGCATTAGGGAAGTGAATCATGTGGACTTTTGGGTTGATTTAGGTTCCGGAGCGTAATAGCATTTTGCTGTCCGTCACGACTGTTCATGTTTTCGGTCGAAATCGTTTTGGACGTAACTTTTGATCCGTAAGTCCGTTTTGACCCCCGTTTGAAGCGTTGGAAAGCTAATGAATAGGGCTATAACATAGTATAGATAAGGGAATTGGTTTACCAATATTTTTTTATATAATTATGTTTGAGAAGTCAATTGTGTATATGTCCTATTAATGAATCATGTTTTGGTTCAGTGATGTCTTGACGTTTTGATGCTGCGATTTTCCTGATGAATTACCATGAGGGAAACTGTGATAATATGATGAATTAACATGAGTAGGATTATGAATTTTATGTGATTAATAGGCGATAGTATGAGAATTACCGTGAGTATAATATGATGAATTAATATGAGTATGACAATGAGGTTGCGTGAGTAATAAGTGCTAGTATGAGAATTACCACGAGTGTAATTATGATGAATTAATATGAGGCAATGTGAGATGATATTAGGGATTAATATGTAAATACTATGTGATGATATGATGAATTAACATGAGTAGAACTGTGAAGTTTATGTGATTGATAGACGATAGTGTGAGGATTACCGTGAGTATAATTTGATAAATTAATATGAGATGATATGGGGGTAGTATTATGAATTGATATGCGATAATATGACTATGATCTAATATGTGATTTATACGTGATTATATGATGGCACGATGTGTGAGATTAATTACTATGATGAACTATGATGATATGTTGTATGATGAGTAATATGATGATATGCTGTATGATGATTAATGTGATGAGCTATGATGACATGATTTATGATGATGAATATGACGATGAGATATGATGTGTAATGGCGATGAATATGATGAATGATGATGCACCATATGCTGTTATTATGAGGACTATTGTGAAGTGTACATCATGCATTCACGTGCATTCGGACTTCGGTTCAGGACCTCGATTACTTTGGCTTCAATCCCACTGTGTGGATGTGAAGTATTTTGATGTGCTCCGATCCAATTGATGGGGATTTATGGATGGTTGATGGCCCAGTGTCCATCGCACTGTGATGATTGGTACCACATGCATTGAGTCTATGTTGCATTTGTATTTATGAGCCTTTGTGTATAAATTATGACGTTGTGGCCTTTGAGACATATTTGAAGGATATCAATGTGTTGAATATAACTATGAGTAATATGTCGTTTATGCATTAATTGTTATACATTGATTATTATGAATTGTCTTACTCACCCTGCCTGTTTGAATGTTACCTCCACGTGGGTAACATGCAGATGAGCAAGTTTAGTCGTGGACGCCGTCGGGGAGTATTGTGAAGTTTAGAGTCGTTAACCTTTATGGTTAATGTAGAGGGTCTTGCTCTGATATGTAACATCGGGTTGGGTTCTTTGAGTTGATTGTAAATTATTGGGTTATTTTACTGATTTTCCCTTATGAGGAAAACAATGAGTTATGTTTTGAGTTCTGCTGTATATGATGTTTTGATGTATGTTGAGAGTTACGGAGTATTGACCAACTTTGTTGACTTTGAGAAATGTACACCCTTTTGTGGCTTTTTAATGAAAGTTAATATTTTACTCTGAAATCCGTGTTATTTTGCCGTAATATCTTTGGGGTAGAATAAGGGTGTTGCATTAGGGCTATCAGAGCATGTCGGTCCGTCCGACCAAGTTGTCTAATGTTGTTTGTTCCCTGGTATGCGACATGTGTGTGAAAACACTATCGGTACATGTTTATTATCAAACCTTTGTCTGCAGAAGTGGGAATGAAACAAGTGGGGGAGAAGCTGTGCTTCTCCAGGATGCTGCAAGCGTGGAGTTGTAGCTCAGTGTGTGGTTGAATGCTATTATAGTTTGGTAAAGATGGTTTATACCCCATCATGATTTTCGGCTGTCTATTGACAAATTGAGGAACTGATCAGTCTTAATCTGTTGTTGATAGTAGACGGGGTCATGTTGGATGGGATAGGCGTGTCTTGCAAGCTTAAATGGAGTGAGCAGTGAATTGTATTGAGTTAAGCTAAGTGCTTAAGAGTTGTTTTGACGAGTCGGCGCAGGACGGTGTTGAGATGTTTAATTTTGATGGGAATTTTGAGTGTTAATGAGAGTGAAGAAGTTGGTGGTTTGCCGATTAATTGTGGTTGTCTGGAAGTTATCCTGACAAGATAGTGATATACAGCCAGAACGTGAAGTGGAGTTGTGATCGGCTTAGTTACGGAAACTAGTCCAATATTGAGAGCTCCATATTATATGTTTTTTTGGGTGGTCAAGGAATTAAATTGATTGAGTAGTTTTGAGACTTGTGTCTGGTGTGTATGCTAAGGCAACAGATTGTGAGGTCGAGTATATTAAAGGTGGACGATGACCTCTGATGATTATTAAAGAAAGCAAGATGTGGAATGCAATATTGGTATAATTAGGCCTTTAAATATTTCAAAAATTGGAAATGTGTTGAATGACTTCCTAAGTGCGAAATTGTTGTTGTACGTCGAATTCCGAGATCGCAGCTTTTTACGGAATCGAAATCAGACACCCAAAAGTCAGGTAACGGTCGAAAATAGAATTTCGAACTGTCAGGTTCGCTAGGACCTTCGCCTAGCGAACAACCGCTCGCTGCCGTGTTCGCCTAGCGAAGATGTCCTGGGCAGAAGAATGTTGTTTTGGTATTTTTGTCGTAACGGGAGAATCGTAACTCGGAATGACGCACAGTTCGAAGCGTTGGAAAGTTAGTCCAATGCTCTATGTGATAGTGAAGTAAGGGAATGGAATTAAGTTATTTATCAATGGAATATGTTTGGATGTTGTGATAAGTTTGGAAGGTGCAGTTCGTGTTCCCGCCATAACTCGCAAATTGAGTGTCCGTTTGACATGGGATTTTCCATACTTATTTGAGCGAGTCAGTGGTTGTGTTAACCGATGATATTTTAATATATTCGAGAGTATAGAGGATCATGTTGAGAATCGAGAACTTGAGTTATCAGTGTTGGAGAAGAAGCAGAGATATGCCACTGTGAAGAAAAGTTCAAAGAGTTTTTGGGAGAGCTGTCAACAGCTCGTGTGTTGATTTTTTTCTAAATCCGACAAAACTATTCATTGTGTTTTGTAATGCCTTGTTGATGTGATTGGGAGATATGTTAAGTGTATCATCAACGAGTTTTAGTTATGCTTTAAGGCAATTTAAAGTACATAAGAGGGATTATCTGACGAGTAATTTAGAGTTGGTTGTTGTTGTGTTTGTGGCGAAGTTGGAGGCTTCGATTGGTTAGTTTGAGATTTGAAATGTGTGGTGATCCCAAGAGCTTAAGGTATTTGCTTGAGTTGGAAGATTTGAATATGAGGCAGAGAATAATTGGGACTCCTGAAGGAGTATGGTTTTGAATTGAATTACCATTCGGGTGAAGCAAACGTGGTAGCTTATGCATTGATTTGGGATTCTTTGCATATACCGATGATGATGGTAAAAGAGTTAGAATTGATTGAGCAATTTCGTGATATGAGTTTGGGTTGTGAAGAGACTTCTTATGGAGTTAAGCTTAGCATGTTGGAGCTTACTAGTGGTGTTCTTGATGAGATTCAAGAAGGTCATAAGTCTGAATTGAGTTGGCAGATTGATGGAATTTGATGAATTAAAGTCGAAGAGTTGATTTGCGGATTTATGGCAATGGTACCATGAGATGTCGTGATAGAGTTGTGTCCCAGATATTGTTGAGTTAGAATAAGAGTATTATTGAAAAAGGACATTGAGGTAGATTGAGTATTCATCCCGGTGCTATGAAGATGTAACCCGATTTGAGGAAATTATTTGATGGCCATAGATGAAGAGAGAAGTGGTTGAGGATGTATATGCTGGTTAGACTTGTCGGAAGTCATAGAATAAACGTCAGAGACCGTTGGGTCTGACGCAACTGTTGAATATCCCAGAGTGGGGATGTGATAGCATTTCCATGGATTTTGTGTTGGGTTTTCAGAAGAATTGGAGGGATATGATTTTAATTGGGTGATTTTGGATAGATTGACTAGATTGGCTCTTTTCTTACCAATGAGGATTAATCATTCTATGTTAAAACTAGCTGAGATGTATATCGATGAATTTGTGAAGTTGTATGAGATGTCGTCGAATATTGTGTCAGATGGGAATTTGAGTTTTCATCGAGATTTTTGGGAGAGTTTGCAGACGCTTTGAGTACCATGTTGAAGTTGAACTCTGCCTATCATCCGTGGACGGATGGACGGACAGAGAGAATTATCCAGTCTTTAGAGGATTTGTGGAGAGCTTGTATGTTGGATCAGGGTGGATCGTAGGATAGTTAATTATCGTTGATTGAGTTACCTACAATAACAGTTATCATTCTGGTATCGGAATGGCACCGTAGGGGGCTTTGTATGGTAGGAGGTGTAGGACTCCTTTGTGTTGATATGATTCAGGCGAGAGTGATGTGCTCGGACCTGAGATTTGTGTAAGAGACGAATGAAAAGATCAAGAAGATCCAAGATAAGACGTGTTTTGAGAGTTACGATGGTGACTGGTGTTGGTCGAGCTTTGAAGTCTCGGAAGCACACACCATGTTTTGTTGATTTGTATCAGAGTGGTGGAGCGGAAGCGTGGGAGAAGTAGCATGTTAGACTGTTTTACCGTTGTCGCTTGTGAATTTACATGATGTGACATGTGCCTAAATTGAGGAAGTGCATTTATTCAGATGGATGGTGTACAAGTGAGAGATAATTTGACTGTTGAGGCATTGCTAGTTCAGGTTGATGAACGAGAAGCAACTTCGAGGTAAAAAGATTCCTTTGGTGAAGGTAGTTTGGGAGGACCATCTGGAGAAAGTTGGATTTGGGAGTGGGAGATCAGTTGAGAGAGTCGCATCCGACTCTGTTCATTGAGGTAATTTTCGAGGGCGAAAATTCTTTTAAGTGGGGGAGAGTTGTAACACCCCAAATTTAAGCGGAATATTTTAATCAATTATTTAATTGAGAATATTCGTATTTTAGGTGATTTTCGGTGGTTTTGTGGATTATTGAGAAAATGTGCATTTTTGGACTATTTATTTAATTAATAGTATACTATATGAGAATATTAGTATTATTATTGATTAAAATGAATATAAGTGAAATAAGGGTAAATTGGGCATTATGAAGAGTTAGTAAGGGTGTTATGGGAAAAACCCAATTGTGTGACCCAAGTCTAAGTTTGACAAAATAGAATTCTGAAGGTTGAGGATTCATTTTGTTAACCATGAAAAGAATGGAGGCCAGAGCTCTGAGGAGGGATCTGTGGAGGCAAAAGCTTCGGAAGATTGCCGGAGTTAATCGTGAAAGCTTTGAATCGGCTAAGGTATGGGGAGTATCATTGTTCATGATTTTCTATGTATGCCTTTGATGTGTTTATGGTTGGTTTGTGATTTAAGGTATTTTGGGTTGGTTATGGGAAAATAGGGAATTTGATGATAAGGCTTTGAGGTTAGGGGTAATGGTATGTAACACTAAATATTGATATGAGAAGGGAAACCTTAGTCCTTCGTGGCCAAAACCTTGGATTGTGATATGTTTGACCATGTAGGAATATGAATATTCAATGTAGGAATAGGAATATTCAATGTATAAATAGGAATATTCAATGTGAGTAACTCTGATGCACTCAGAGCAATTGCAGGAAAATAGTGTTTTAGATAGTGCAAATGTTGACAGATTGGCCTAATAAACCATAGATTTTGTGCCTTTATCACTGTAAGACCTTAGGGATGATTTAGGGATGTTTTGGAGGTATTGGGGAAGTGAATCATGTGGACTTTTGGGTTGATTTAGGTTCCGGAGCGTAATAGCATTTTGCTGTCCGTCACGACTGTTCATGTTTTCGGTCGAAATCGTTTTGGACGTAACTTTTGATCCGTAAGTCCGTTTTGACCCCCGTTTGAAGCGTTGGAAAGCTGATGAATAGGGCTATAACATAGTATAGATAAGGGAATTGGTTTACCAATATTTTTATATCTAATTATGTTTGAGAAGTCAATTGTGTATATGTCCTATTAATGAATCATGTTTTGGTTCACTGATGTCTTGACGTTTTGATGTTGCGATTTTCCTGATGAATTATTACCATGAGGGTAACTGTGATAATATGATGAATTAACATGAGTAGGAATATGAATTTTATATGATTAATAGGCGATAGTATGAGAATTACCGTGAGTATGATATGATGAATTAATATGAGTATGACAGTGAGGTTGCGTGAGTAATAAGTGCTAGTATGAGAATTACCGCGAGTGTAATTATGATGAATTAATATGAGGCAATGTGAGATGATATTAGGGATTAATATGTAAATACTATGTGATGATATGACGAATTAACATGATTAGAACTGTGGAGTTTATGTGATTGATAGACGATAGTGTGAAGATTACCGTGAGTATAATTTGATAAATTAATATGAGATGATATTGGGGTAGTATTATGAATTAATATGGGATAATATGACTATGAGCTAATATGTGATTTATACGTGATTATATGATGGCATGATGTGTGAGATTAATTACTATGATGAACTATGATGATATGTTGTATGATGAGTAATATGATGAATTATGATGATATGTTGTATGATGATTAATGTGATGAGCTATGATGACATGATTTATGATGATGAATAAGACGATGAGATATGACGTGTAATGATGATGACTATGATGAATGATGATGCACCATATGCTATTATTATGAGGACTATTGTGAAGTGTGCATTATGCATTCATGTGCATCCGGACTTCGGTTCAGGACCTCGATTACTTTGGCTTCAATTCCAGTGTGTGGATGTGAAGTATTTTGATGTGCTCCGATCCTATTGATGGGGATCTATTAAGGGTTGATGGCCCAGTGTCCATCGTGTTGTGATGATTGGTACCACATGCATTGAGTCTATGTTTCATTTGCATTTATGAGCCTTTGTGTATAAATTATGACGTTGTGGCCTTTGAGGCATATTTGAAGGATATCAATGTGTTGAATATAACTATGAGTAATATGCCGTTTATGCATTAATTGTTATACATTGATTATTATGAATTGTCTTACTCACCCTGCCTGTTTGAATGTTACCTCCACGTGGGTAACGTGCAGATGAGCAAGTTTAGCTGTGGACGCCATCGGGGAGTATTGTGAAGTTTAGAGTCGTTAGCCTTTATGGTTAATGTAGAGGGTTTTGCTCTGATATGTAACATCAGGTTGGGTTCTTTGAGTTGATTGTATATTATTGGGTTATTTTACTGATTTTCCCTTATGAGGAAAACATTGAGTTATGTTTTGAGTTCCGTTGTATATGTTGTTTTGATGTATGTTGAGAAAACCCGTGTGTTACGGAGTATTGACCAACTTTGTTGACTTTGAGAAATATACACCCTTTTGTGCCTTTTTAATGAAAGTTAATATTTTACTCTGAAATCCGTGTTATTTTGCCGCAGTATCTGTGGGGTAGAATAAGGGTGTTACACATATCACTTCAACAATTTCACATTCCAACCAACTACTGTCGTCATTCCTTTGTCGATCCAATGTCTCCCTTCCTATTTCTCTGTCGTCTGCTCTTCCATCATAACTCACAATCACAATATCTTTTATTTGTTTGGTTAAAAATGAAATGTACGAATATTATGTTTGGATTAAATTATGTTTTGGTGAATAAGAAGAAAATTAATGTGATAAAATTTTATCGTTAAATTAAGAGCGAATTGTATGAATGTTATGTGAAAATAACTTTTTTTATCTTTAAAAGAAGCTAAAAATATTTTTTTCAAAAAATTATTTTTATATAAAAAGTATTATTCATAGATATCTGTAAATATCCGCAGATACCGTAAAACTCACAGATTAACCGTTTAACAGATACCTGCATGAATATTGGACGAATATGAATATCATATTCATCCAACATGGCAGATATAGATATCAAAGTATCTGTCGCCATGAATATTCATTTACATCCCTTAGTTCGAATGCTTGCAACAATTCCAGAATTTAAAGAGTTTTAGCTTCACAACTCCCTCCTTCATCTTTTATTTTCGACAATAGAGAAAGTGATAAAGATTTTAATAATGCAACACTTGTTGCTTTAAAATAGATTAAATGTGTTTATGGTGTTGTTAGTATTATTGTTTGTCTTGATTATTTTAAAAAAGGAAGTAATTAGAATGGTTGGATAGTAAAAAATGAAGAACACAAGCAAGGAAGAAGCCAGGGAAAACAAACTGGATTAAAGAAGGTTGAATGAATGTATAATGTGTGTTTGTTTGATTAAAAAATGTATTGAAAAAGAAAAATTCCATTTGTTTTATTGCACATCATCAAATATGTGTTATTTATTAAATAAGCTCTACTTTAACATTTATTTACTAAAATTAAAGAAGGGGATTAAAATTGTTTAAAAACAAAATACGAAAAATTGATTTTGTAAGTTTAATAAAATAGGAGGACAAAACTGTAATTAAACATATTTTTTTAATATTCACTTATAAAGTTTGTTAATTTTGTGTATCTTCCATTGTCATAAAAAAACTTGTAAATAATAAAATTCTTAATAGAAGAAAATGATCCGGTCAAATAAAAAACGACATATAAAGATTGAGAATTTCCAACTTCATTAAAATAACTTTTTAATTACATGAAAATCCAAAAAAAATAATATTTTTTCTAACTACAAATATAGATCTTATTAAATGGCAAAATGTATTAACATCTATAAAAGACCAATCATTAATTTTACAAAATAAATAATGAAAATTTAACTTATATATTTAGAACATAACACCATTTTTATACACAATCAAATTAAACCATATTATGATAGGATACATTTTCTCATTTTCTAATTTAACTAGTAAAATAAACTATTAGATCTTGACTATGAATACATGTTTTCAAAAAAGTACACCGTTGGATAATGAAAAAATCAATCTCTAAAAATGAATTAATTTATTAATTAGTTTGACTAATAATGAATATAATTTAAGTATACAAAAAATGAATACTAGTATAATTTAAGGGCCCTACGTTTTCTTCTACGGCGTTGTTCCAAACCAGGGTACACTACCTCACTCCACTATCACCACCACTCTCGCACCATTCCTCTTCTTTCTCTTACAACATTTTATATTCCTCTTCTTTTTCATATCCATTCTCTCTCTCTCTCTCTCTCTCTCTCTCTCTCTCTACATTTCTCTTCTTCTTTTTCTTTGACTTTTCATTTGACTTTTTTATCTTACTCTCGCAAATGCATAACCAAGATCAAAGAAAAACTCACACTCCAGGTATTTCTTCTTCATCTTCTTCTTTTTCAACTTTTTTTATATTATTTTATTTATTTATTTCCGTACGTTTCTTGGTTTCGACGCTTTTTCGGTTTTTTTCTTACGAAAAGTTCTTATCTTTTTGGGGTTTATCGTTTTTTTTCCTTCGATTTTGTAGGGCACGAGAGTCATGGAGTTTATGTGTGTAACAAATGTGGATGGCCTTTTCCGAATCCACATCCCAGTGCTAAACATAGACGCGCTCACAAGAAGATCTGTGGAACCATTCAAGGTTACAAACAGGAACAAAACGGTTCGGATAATGAACGGCTTTCGGACGATGATTACAAAACACCGGGTTAGTTTTCATTATGAGTTGTTTATTGTTTGGTTTAGCATTAATTACAATTTGCATTGTTTAATTTAACATTAATTTATAGTAGATTTGTTAATGTGGTGACTTGATTCTAGGTTTGGTTCTGTCAAGTTCCAACAATGAGAAGGGTAATATTGGAATTAAAGGGAAATTTACTAGGGCAGAAAGTGATGTCTTTTCAGATGCAGTTGCTGATTTTCCGGATACTGGAGTTAAGGATCATTTTCTACAAACCCTTTCAGGGTCTTCTGAGTTCAATGATTTTAATGGTAAGAAGATAGGTTTTTTTTCACATCACCGCTGCTTTTTATTTAGTCTGTGTTTGGATTTTAACTAAATTGTGGTGACACAGTTTGGCTCGCAGAAGCTTTAATTAGTAGAGCTTCATGAAAATTAGGGAAATGTGTGTTTCCTGTTTATGAGTGTTATTTAAGCCTTTACAGCTTTTGAATTTGTTTGTCACCTTGTTGAAAATTTAATGCTTGATGTTTAAGGGAAATGTTTGGCACACCCAAAAACAGTTTTTTATTTGATTTTTCTAGTCTGTCAAAATGTGGTTGGTTAGTTTTGCAACAGCCTCCACCTCCTTTTTTAGTGAAAAATGGATTTTATTTTTCCTTACCAATAAATTGTTGTTAGAACTAATGGCTGGTTGGTTGAAAAGGATATTTTCTAAATTCTAATTTAATATTGATTTGGCTTTTCTCGAGTTTTTGACACACCTTAGAGTTTATGAATTGTGGAATTTTTTAGCAATGCCATAGTTGTGTGTGTGCACGCGTGTGCGCAAGTGTATGCGTTTTTTTACACAACTTTGCCATGTCACCCTTTAAAGTGCATCTCTCACTTTAGGTGAGTCATATACAATTTATATTCCAATTTATGAGTATTTCAACATTCTGCAGAGTTTCATACAAGTTTCTGGGGTGGCAACTATTTAACATCAGAATTTGTTTGTTTCTGTATTATTCCGTTGGAATCATGTATTCATATCTGGAAATTATTTATTTACCTGTCACTTATATTGATGGTAAAGCATATATCTTCAACAATTAATTAATTACTGATCTGAAACTTTGTTTTACTTTTCTTTTAATCGTTGCAAGTGCCTTGAGTGCTTTTTCATTTTGTCTTCTTTATATCCCTTTGTTTCTTTTACTCTGTCAAGTTTTTCTTTTCTTTGAATAAATTGCATTAATGAAGCTTTTCACCTCGGATATAACCTTTTCAATGCTTTAGTAAAACTGTATTGAAAGGAAGATAGTTTCTTATCAATGGCATTTATTTTACAAAAAATTTAATCCACCAATATTGAATTGGCATTTTTTATGCTAAAAATCTCTCTCACTCTAAGATTAATTTCTTATCCGTGGTTCTATCATGTCTGATAATTTGTTGCACAGCTACAGATGTGACTCCACTAATTGCCAACTCAAGCAATGAGTTCCAAACTAAAAATTCTAAAATTCCACAAAATGAAAGTTTTGAAGTGGGAAATATAATTGGGTTGCAAGGTCAACAATTGTCAGGCTCTACTGTGGATCCATTAATAAGCCCAGTTGTAGATTCAAAGACTGAAGAATTGAGTATTGTGCATGGTGATGGTTTTTCTGGTCTGTCAAGTGACTCAAGTCTCAGCAAAGCTGCAGCTGTATGTGATATTTTGCCAGAAAAAAATATCTATGCTGGTGAAGATGTAACAGGTTCTCATTTGACACGTGGTGAAATGGAGTCTAATTTGAAAGGAAAGGATGAGGTAAAATCAGAAAGGGACATGGTTGAGTTTGTGGAGTCAACTAATAGCATTGATGGTGATAGAGCTGTTAATCCAAAGGAGAAAAAGGGATCCGAGTTTGTTTCTTTTCAGCCCCAATATGAACTTCCATTAGAAGTAAACTCATCTATTATCACCAGAGAGGCGCAGGTAGAATCTACAAATGCAATAGAGTCCACTAACAGTAGTGAAGTCAAGCTTTTGCAGGAAAAGGAAGACGTGAATGTTAGTAGTGATCCACTTCCTGTGCATGATGATAGACTTGGTGTAGCTTATTCTCACAGTGAGTCATTGAAACATGAGGAAGATGATAGCAAGGAAAGTAATTTTCATTTCAACACAAGCCAGTTGAGTGAAAAAAGTGGTGTTCTCTCTGAATTTTCTTTAGGCGAGCTTGTAACTGAAACTTATCAAAGATCACATGAAATTGGAGTGTCTATGGAAACTGAGATGAGTGAGAATGATTTTTCTGAAGAGCACGGGCTTGATGACATTCATGAAAATTCTCAACCCAAAAGTAGTTTAATGGTTTCATCAAATGAATATCAAAGGGTGGCATCCTTTCAGTCTGCGACCGATGAAACATTTGACATCATCAATGTTAGTCATCATCCGAATGACACAACTGAAATAAATGATGTATCTGTAGATGGAAAGGTTGCAGGAGCTAAAGTGGAAAATGACACTGAAGTTCTGTTGAATGATTATCAACCTAGTGATCTCTTGCAATCTGAAGTTGAGGAATCAAATATCTTATATAAGAATAATGGTGACGATGATGGTGAGACGAGTAAAATTGAGCGATGTGACAGAACTGAAGATGAAATCATTAGCAATATCGAATTATATGAAGAACAAAACAAAGCCACTGGTGTTGCTGTTGACTCACATGAAGAACAAGCTACACAGCTTTTAGTGAAGACTGCAGAAGACTTTTCCATCAAGCATACACCGCATTCTTCAACCACTACCAAGCCTTCTGCTCAACATGATTCTGCCGTTGAAGATGATTCAAATGGAGAGCCTGTTCATGATCAAGGAATTGATACTTCTGCTGACTCGCATGTAGCTGCAGAAGACTTTACCAGAAAGTATACAGCACATTCTTCTATAAATACTAAGTCTTCTGCTCAACATGTTTCTGCTGTTGAAGATAATTCAAGGGGAGAAGTGTCTATACTTACTGCTGCGCCACTTTCAGTTCAAGATCAAAGTGTTAATAACTTGATTAAACTAACTTCTCCTGGAACGGATGCTTCAGTTGACTCCAGTAGCCAGCGTGAAAGTTTGGACGGAAACTGGGGCTCTAGTTCAGGTAAGTACACAATCACTGTTGCCTAGTATGATTATATAAAGCACTAAATCCAAAAGAATTTAATGAGTTTTTCATGGTTTTTTAAACAGTTATCTCAATGATATCCGATGCACCAGCTGTTATTGATGCTGAAACTTTGCCTCCAAACGGTTCGCTGGCATCATCAGAAGAAGGCAAATCTGACTTGAACACCCTACAGGCGGCACCTGCTGACAGGCAGCTATCTGAAAAATCAGGAACGTTTGAACTGCCATCTTTCACGACATTGGTTGAGCCTAACCATGCGGCTGCTAGTCCTAAAGGTGCTGCTTCTGAAATTCCGAACCCTCAACCGTTAAGTTCCACCTTGCCAGCCGGTTGGTTTCCAACCCTAAATCAGGTTATCAATGATTCTCAAGGGAGAAAGAAGAACGAAGAAACAATTGCCAAAATAACAAACCGGAGCAGTAGTAAAGAGCACACACCTCTGAAGAGTCTCTTGGGTGAGGTTACTCATAGCAGCAAAAAGCCGAAATCGCCAAAAGTTGAAGAAACTAATAATGCATCTGAATTGACAACTGTTAACTCAATTCTTGGTCCCGAGTCCCCTTCGGCAGCCCAAGTGGCGAAAGAAAAGGCTGCAAATGAATGGAACTCTCCAGCAAGATATCCTGCAAATATCAAGCGAGAGAAAAAGAAATTGAAGAGCAAACCATTTTGGTTACAGTTTGTTTGTTGCTCAACAGCAGTGGATCATCCTCAAAGAACGTAGAAGAAAAATAGAAGATTGGTTTTTGCGCTCCTTCCTCATTCTGGTTATTATTCGCACTCTATGTTTTTTTAGTTTATCTATCATAGATTTTAGATACATATTCTACTGCTCCGGTTTGTTATTCATGCAAGGTTATTAGGAGTTACGTTGTATATGTTGACCATCTTCATCTTTTATTTTTATTCAGGGAGATCCTACTACTCATGCTGTGTAATTTGTAATCTTAGTTTGGTATTAGGGAATAATTTGCTCCATACTCTCATTTCATGTGTTTATGGATTCTGGTTATTATTTGCTCTCTATTGGTTTTTAATTTAATTATCATAGATTTTAGGTGCATATCTTAATGTGTGGAAACAATAAAAAAAATCTAAGTGGACAGATGAAAAGGCCAATGATTTAGACAATTTGAGATTTCAACTTTAGGAGATTGAAAAAGTAAAATTGATAAAAGGGGTGAGGATAGTGAACAAGAAGTAGAAGTAGGATATTGTGGATGTGAAAAAAAAAGGGTAAAAATCAAATTATAATTTTGAAATTTGTAATAAAACAAGACATCTTTAATGTTAGTACTGTTTACCCATGTTAAGTTAGGTTATCAGAACACTTTAAAGTTAAATTTTAGAAGAATTTAGAAAAGGATTTAGAAAACATATTTTAGGATACACTTTAAGGAGAAAAACTTTTTTAAGGAGGGAATCTATATGGACATGTAGGGAGTGTAACAAGAGGTTTTGAGAGCATGCATGAGGTATAATCTCGAGAAGGTAAATGGTAAATATATTTTAGAATTTTTGCCGAGTTTTGATCTTATTATAACTAATACATGATTTAAGAAAAAAGATAAACATCTTATTACTTATAAGAGTAGAGTGATATGCTCTCAGATATATTTATTTTTTATTAGAAAATTAGATAAAAAGATTTGTTTGGGTTGTAAAGTTGTTTTAGAATAGAGTAATTGTTATGAATGTAAGAATCAACATAAAAGTAAAGATAAGAAGTCACATGAGAGCGCTACGAATCAAGTGGTGACATTTCAAAGGTGAAAACAAGGAAGTTTTGATCTTAGAGGGAGAGTTTGGACAACCATAAAAAATGTGAAATAAGATGACACGAGAGATTAGAAAAATAGCTAAAGAGACGTTTGAATTATGTTGACAGTTTTTCAACAGGACATGCCTCCTATCTACCATCATGTGGGGAGGACTTTCGATACAAGAAAATCAATCCCAACTCTAACCAACAACTTCTGATATAAGTGTTGGATGGTCAATATGAATGAGCATGTATATTCATTGAGGCATTTCTTTAAGAGCAACCATAGAAACACATAATATATTCACTCAAAATTTTAAAATGATAAATATAGTATGAGTAAGAGTATTTATAAAATATTTAATCTTCACTTTTCTAATCAGAGTTTTTATCTCGTACTTGATTCTCAACCCGCAACTCACCTTTTTCAAGTTTTATAAATATAAAAAATGTGGCATATCAAAAGTTCATATATATATATATATATATATATATATATATATATATATATATATATATATATATATATATATATATATAATTTTATACTTTTATATTTGCAATGTACTCTGGTTCTCATGGAAATACTCTGAAAATTTAAAGTTTGTTCGGAAAATAAGAAAACTCCGATTAAAAATTGTTTTACTCAGAATTTAAATTTAAATTCTTTCCAACGTTTTACAGAAACTTGTTAATCACTTTAATTGGTGGATGCATTGAATTGAAACGTGTCTAAATATTTGAAATTTGTTGAAAGCTGTAAAGTCCTTAAGACCTTGTTTGATTGTGAGAAGTGTGAAAGTCGCAAGATATAAAGATGAGAGAAATATAATACTGACTTATATTAGATAGATTGTTTTAAATACTCTCTAATTTTCGTTAAAATGTTTAGTTTGTATTTTTTTCGATTAAAACTAATTTAATAGTTTGAATTTAGTTTAGTTAGATTAATAGTTTTATTCAAATCAATTTAATTCTGTTTAATAACTACAACATTTAAATTCAATTCATTTAGTTAGTTAAACCAAAATTGAACTTCCAATATTTAATTACCCCTCCATTTTCAAATTATAATTATATATATATATATATATATATATATATATATATATATATATATATATATATATATATATATATATATATATATATATATATATATATATATATATATATATATATATATATATATATATATATATATATATATATATATATATATATATATATATATAATGTACTTACACTACCAATAGATGATGGTGATGAACCGACCGTGTAAAACTTTTTACACTGATATATATATATATATCCAAATTAAAACGGGTGAAATTTTATCCAAATTAGTTATGTTGTTAATTTTCATAGATCGTATCATATTTATAACTCTTCGACTATAAACTACGGTTAGGGGTGACAAATGGACGTGTTCGCTTCGTTTAAGTCTGATCAACAAAAACCCATAAAAACTCAGAGCGAGGTGGAGTGAACTTAGTTGGGGCGCAAATTTATATTCTTAACTCGCCTTAGAAAAATGAGTGTGGGCCCGCGAACATTGTACCTTTGGAAATTTTATCCCATACCCCTACACTAAAAATTTTTGAACCAAAATACCCTCGTATAAATAATTATAATTTTTTTTCGTTTGTTCACCGGAAGACATTTTGCAAGTCTTCCGGTTCACATTTTTAAATTTTTTTTTTTTGATATTCAAATTACATAATATATTTATTCTATTTACTCTATTTTAGTTAATTAATATACTTATTTTATTTACTCTATTTATTCTATAATTTGTTATATTTATTCTATTTATTTATTTAATAATAATTATTCTATTAATTTGATTTTTTATTAATTTGTTATATTTATTTACTTAATAATAATTACTCCACTAATTTAGTATTGTTTTTTTTAATCAATAAAAATAAAAGTTGTTAACTAATTTATATATTGATTGTGTTCTTTAAAGAAAGAAAATTAACAATTTAATAATATATTTATATGAAAAATAAAAATAAATATCATATTAAAATTATAATTCTATCATTTCTTCTATAAAAAATTTTCAACAAAAAATTATAATATATAACATTTATAATTATTTAAACAATAATTATTAATTTTTAAAATATTAATAACTAATTAAATCATAAATAATAACATTGAAAACCTCCAACTCCACCTTTATGGTTGCTTAATTAAATAAAAAACTTATAAAATAAAAAAATCACACCACACGTTTTCAACTATTTAACTAAATGACAACTTGGTTGTTTAAAATGACATGTCACCTTCGTGTTTTTAATTATTTAATTTAATTAAATAAAAAGTTTAAAAAAAAACTCACACCAAAAAATAGGTGTGTAATCCACTATAGCACCAAATTAATTATACATATTAATTTATTTTAATTTTTAATATTAAAAAATTTTAATTAAAAAAAATGTGAACCGGAAGACTTGCAAAAAGTCTTCCGGTGAACAAACGAAAAAAATGTGAACCGGAAGACTTGCAAAAAGTCTTCCGGTGAACAAACGAAAAAAATTATAATTATTTATACGAGGATATTTTGGTCCAAAAAATTTTTGTGTAGGGATATAGGTATAATTGTAGGGGTATGGGGTAAAATTTCTTGTACCTTTTAATCTTAATAATATAAACATTTAGAGAATTGTTCTATCCACCTTGAGAAAAACCAAAACTACCATTAGAATACGTATATATACTTCCGAACGCACCTCATATACACACAATTCATTAGTTATTGAGTCAGACCTAATTTTTATGTAAAAATTAATCCGAAAATGCATCTCCATATAACTTACGAAAATAGACCTCCAAATGCGTTTCTAATAAAAAAAATGCATCGATTTCTTCTCCTTTCTCATTTCACTTTTACTCTCTCAAACTCTCAAATTCTCCAAAATTTTCAAACTCTCTCAAACTCTTAAGCTCTCTCAACTCACTTCCAAATTCCTACTCTCAACATCCAATTAATAAAAAAGCTCAACATTAAAGTCACATTCGGTAAGTTTTTAATTTCTCTATATATTTGATTTCTATATACATGCATTTGTAGGAATTGAGCTTTATGTTGTGTAATAGGTAGTTTATATATGTTATTTAACTGAGCAATGTGTTTGATATGCGATAGTTTAAATAATCAACGCGTTTTTAGAATATTGAATTTTCATGCATTTCTGCCATTTTTTTTCCGTTCTTTCTGAGTTGCAGGTTAATACGAAAACGCACTTCCGCATTCGTTCAGAGTTTTATTTTTTAGAAATCTGGAAATGCATTTCCGTATTGGCCTTTCTACATTATTTGCCATGATTTTCATTGTGTTTCATTTGAGTTTGATTTTTTCTACTATGTAATGCTTATATGGTTTAATCATAGATATTATGTCTGTTAACCATGAAAGAATGAGGCTCGGAAGAGTGTCGTAGAATGCACTAGTTCATAGGGAAAGAGCCCGACTTTTGCAGCAACTGGTTGGTTGTAGTTCGTTAGATGTAGAAGCATCAACTTTTGGGGTTCATGCATCTCCAACTTCGTCTTTCCAGAGGAGGCAAGTGTCACCTCCTGATGCCACAAAAGCCCCACCGATCCATGTTAAAGCACCCAAGGTTGATGTCGTTCTTAGAGGGTTTGGAGGATGCCTGTACGACTTATCGCTCCTACCTCTATATGGAGATCATGTTTCCATACATGTGTAGGACATAGAGGTAAAATTCAATTGTATTCATTCTTTGAAACACATTTGTTATAATATTCGTAGTTTTTGACAATAATTTATTTTTCTTCAGGTCCGTGATGCTTTAAAATGCATCATTTATGTCTGAAAAATTGCAAGACCGCCTTAGTATCAGGAGCAGGAGCAATGGATTAACAATGTGATGTAACTATTTGGGTTGTGAGTGTAACACCCTTTTCTACCCCACAAATATAATGGCAAATCAATCATATTTATCAGAGTAAAATATTGAACGCAATACAATCATTTCAAAAGGGCGCACATTTCTCAATAATTCAAATATAGTCAATGCTCCGTAAACAACGGGTTTTCCCCAAAAATATTACTCAAAAGGCAGTGGAACTCAAAAAGAGAAAAATCCAAAGTTTTCCTTGCGCAGTAACTTAATAAAAATAACAATAATAAGCCTACCCAAGGAAACTTCGAATCTCAGTAGCAGACTTCAGAGTGTCCCACTGCAACACAACATCAACTTTTGACGGATCAACAACAATTCCTCCACTAGAAATCACATGGCCAAGGAAACTCACTTCCTTCAACCAAAACTCACACTTGGACAACTTGGCATAAAGCTTCTTGTCCCTTAAAAGCTACAATACAACTCTTAGATGTTGCGCATGTTCTTCCTCGGACATCGAATATATCAAGATATCATCGATGAATACTACCACAAATTGATCCAAATAAGGATGAAAAATCCTATTCATATACTCCATGAATACACCAGGTGCATTAGATACACCAAGCGACATCACCGTATATTCATAATAACCATACCTTGTCCTGAATCCTGTCTTCGGAATATCATCAGGCTTTACACAGATCTGATGATAACCTGACCTCAAATCTATCTTGCTGAACACACAAGCACCCACCAATTGATCCATCAAATTTTCAATCCTCGGAAGTGGATACTTATTCTTAATCGTCACTTTATTCAATTGTCGATAATCCACAGACAATCTCATGCTACCATCTTTCTTCCTCACCAACAACACAAGATCACCCCACGGAGAAACACTCGGTTGAATAAACTTCTTCTCAAGCAGTTCCTCCAATTGTTTCTTCAATTCTCCTAACTCAGATGCAGACATCCGATAAGGAGCCATCGACAGAGGACTAGTGCCCGGTATCAAATCAACAATAAACTCTACCTCACGCTCAGGAGGTAAGTCACTTACGTCACCTGGAAACACTTCTGGAAATTCTCGAACAACTGGTAGCTCCACGCTCACTGCTTCATAATCAACTTGAAGTGATGCAAATAATGAAAACATTTGAGCCTCATCTGCTAAGAGTTCTTCTACTTGCTTAGCAGATACAAACATCAGCTCTCCATAATCACCAAACTTTGAGAACCTCACAGTCTGGCTGTAGCAATCAATATGAACATAGTTGAACTCCAACCAGTTCATTCCAAGAATAACATCAATTCAATGCAAAGGTAGACAGACCAAGTCCATCACAAAATTCTTATCATAAATAGTCAAAGGGCAGCTCAAATAGACTAATGCAGTAGTCACAGAACCATTAGCCGGGGTATCGATAACCATACTCCTAACCATAGAAGATAATTTCAAATTCAACCTCGCAGCACATTCAAGAGAAATAAACGAATGGGTAGCACCAGTATCAATCATAGCAATCAATTCAAAATCATTAATAAAGCAAGTACCTCTGATCAAGTTATCCGTCTTGGGTTCTTCTGCATCGCTCAAAGCAAACACTCCGTCGTTCGTCTGAGCAGTAGTAGTAGTCTTCTTCGGCTTTTGGCACTGGGTACTGATATGACCCTTCTCTCCACAGTTGAAGAAAGTCGGAGCTTCATCTTTGCAGCCAGTAACTCTATGACCTCTCTTGCCACAACGATGACATCTCAGTACCTTACAAACTTCAGCATGGTGACCTTGCTCGCCACACTTATGACACTTGCTTGGAGCAGTAGCTGCTCCCTCACTTGACTTTTTCCCATCTGAAGTATTCTGCTTCCCTTTATCACCAGAAGTCACATACGGTTTCCCTCCATACTGTCCTTTCTCTTTCTTCTCATTCAGCAGCTTGTAGTGAGTAGATAGAGCTCAACTATCCTCATCATAGATTCTACTCTTGTCCACCAGTTCCGTAAATCAAAGAATCTGCTGGTGCCCAATTCCCTGCTTAATCTCTGGTCTCAATCCATTCTCAAACTTGAGACACTTCGACATCTCTGCGTCAGCACGATTGTAATGCAGACAAAATTTCACAAAAGCCTCAAACTTTGTTGCATACCCATCCACAGTCATATTCCCTTGCTTCAGCTCAAGGAATCCACCTCTTGCTTTCCCCGAACATCTTCAGGAAAATACTTCCTAAAAAATTCTTCCTTAAACATAGTACAAGTTATTGCAATGCCAACACCTCCCAATCTCTGAAGAGTGTTATCGCACCAGTCCTCAGCTTCCTCTGCTAGCATATGCGTATCAAACTACACCTGCTGAGCATCAGTGCATGCCATAACCCGGAAAATCTTCTCAATCACTCTCAGCCACTTCTGTGCACCATCATGATTATGAGTGCCCATAAAAGTCGGCGGATTGTTCCTCTGGAACTTCCCCAAAGCACGAAACTCATCTGGTGGTCCACCATTCTGGGCCATCACTTGGGCAAGCGATTCCAACGCATCAGCAATAACACGATCATTTCTTCCAGCCATCTGCAACCACTAACAGTGTTAGAAGAAAATAACTCATCCAACAGTATTCTCACACTATTGACTGACAGGGGACTAACAACATAAAAACTTGGTCGGACGAACCGACCTGCTCTGATACCACTAATGTAACACCATTTTCTACCCCACAAATATAATGGTAAATCAATCATATTTATCAGAGTAAAATATTGAACGCAATAAAATCATCTCAAAATGGCGCACATTTCTCAATAATTCAAATATGGTCAATGCTCCGTAAATAACGGGGTTTCCCCAAAATTACTCAAAAGGCAGCGGAACTCAAAAAGGAAAAAGTCCAAAGTTTTCCTTGAACAATAACTTAATCAAAATAACAATAATCAATAAAACATGGTTCAACTCAAAAGACCCCAACCCGATGTTACACTATCAGAGCAAGACCCTCTAAGTCAACCACAATGGCCAACGACCCAAAAACTTCAAAAAGTCATCGACGACATCCACAGTTAAACTTGGCCATCTGCACGTTACCCACGTGGAGGAAACATTCAAACAGGCAGGGTGAGTAAAACGATTCATAATAATCAATATATAAAACAACATCATTTTTATATTCAACATCATCATAATCATCAAGGAACATCAAAGGTCACAACATTATAAATTACACCAAATTGTCACATAAATGCAAATGCAACAAGACTCATGCATGTGGTACCAATCAACAAAATTCTATGGACACTGGGCCATCAACCCTCCATAGATCCATTACAATAGGATCGATTTTATACGAGAACCGGAGCACAAAAAAATACCTCACATCTGCACAATGGGACTGAAGCCACAAGAATCAAGGTCCTATACCATCCGGAATGCATATGGATGCATGATGCACACGTCAATATCATCCTCATAATAAACTCATTAGGGGCATCATCATTCATCAAAACCATCATAATAATCATGTCATCATATAATCATCAAAAACTCATGGAATCAACATCATAACTCATCATTATTACTCATAAGAATCATCATACGGTCATGTATTAATCACATATGAATCACAGTCATACTCAAGGTAATTCATCCAGAAAATTACAGCATCAAAGCATTAAGACATCACTGCACAAGATCATAATTAGCGAAACTCTGCTACGTTCGCTAGAAAGTTTGATGTGCGAGTCTGGGGCGAATGTTCGCCGTGCAAACTCGCGATTACAGCAAATTATTGTTACGCACCAGTAGAAAAACCAGCCCAAAAGTCCCTACGATTTCCTTCCCCCAAAAATATCCCTAAATCATTCCTAAAGTATTACGACAATTAAAGGCACAAAATCTACAACTTATTAGGCCAATCCCGTATCATATCCACGCCTCCAATTCCCATAAATCCCTATATTTACCACACATTCACTAGAGTTCTCATAATCAATTACCCTATACGGTTAAAATCTCAACAACAGATTTTGGCCACGAAGGCCTAATTTCCCTTCCTCCAAAATCAGCCTCAAACCTATCAGACCATCATTTCAAATCCCTCAAACTCATTATACTCACCAGAAAGGCAACAACAATTCAATACTCAAAATCCATAAACCCTTAAATCGGCTTTAAACACATTGAATCACATATTGAAAATAATGAAGGCAATACTCCCCATACTTAAACAACCTCAAAAATAGATTTGGCCACGAAGGCCTAATTTTCTCAAACTCAAAAATCTCCTAAACCCTTAAATCAGCTTTAAATACATTGAATCACATATTGAAAACAATGAAGGCAATACTCCTCATACCTTAATTGCCGACTCTAAGCCTTTCTCCTTGATTCTTAGAAACATCGCGAGCCTTGCCTCAATCCTCTTCCTTAGAGCTCTGGCCTCTATTTCTTCTCTTTTCACGGTCTAATAAGAATGAATCCTAATTCTCTCAAAATTCCTTTTTGTTAAACCTAACTTTGGGCTTTAAAATTGGGCCTTCCAACTTCACCCTCACTAACTCCTCCTCAAATGTCCATTTTGCCATTAATTCACTTATATTTATTTAAATTAATAATAATACTAATATATTCATATTATATACTATTATTTAAATAAATAACTCAAAATCCATAATTTCCAATATTAACACCAACCACCGAAAATCACCAAAAATGCGAATATTCATATTTAAATAAATTAAATAAATATTCCAAGAATTTAGGGTGTTACAGTGAGACTTATGCAAGACTGGTTATTATACTATTAACCATGGCATGTTGTAAGTGTTCGTTGAGAGATAACACTCTGAGACATCACCTTTTCATATTCCACACGGTGTGTTGTCCATTACACTAGACGATGTGTCATGCTTGCTGCATCTTTCGATCATGGGAAAAATTTTAGACCACGATTTGATTATCTGAGATGAGGCACTATAGATGATTGTGACATATTTGAGAGCTGACCTAGGGGAAGCCCTAGAGGAGATAAAAGAGACTCGATGGCTCATGCTAGGTTTGGATTTCTAGGGAAATTATATGCACAACAATTGACAGTGGCAGAGCAAGCCGATGGTGATGATGGGCAGGTTATGCAACATATATCATATGCACCGAGAGCATATCAGTTGTACTTGGTTGACACGTCCATATTTGGGGACAAGAGTTCCTATTACATGGATATTGTTGACCTTATATACTTTGCTGTTTTGGAGCGGATTCATGAGTAAAAGAGTGAGGCTACTTGTTTGGTCTACCTGTACTCCAAGTTAGCTGAAAGTTGTATGTGGAAGACCAAACAGATGACAGCTAGCGACACGTTGTTGACAGTAATATATTTGCATCCTTTATTATTTTTGTACCATTTTAATAACACTTGCCCTACACCATTACTAATAATTCATATGCACCATATATGGCTGGTCATATGTTGATACTTACTTTAAGAATATGTTCCGTGCGTGTGCATTCGTCCCGCTCAGATGGAATCAGGCGACCAAACTCTTTAGAGTGTATCTTGACCATACAATAGCATGAAAGTGAGAAAAATACACAAGAAGAGGGGGGGGGGGGGGGGTTAAATTGTGTATGCCAAATCGTTTTTACTTCTAAACTAGAGTTCAAAATCTAAGCAAAAGTTTAGAGACTGATTAACAAGTTGCAATGGATAAAATAACAAAAGCAAATAAATAGGCAAAGAACGCACATAATTTATCCCGGTTCCTCTTCAACCGAGAGTAGTTCAGTCCCCTTGCAACACAAGAGATTTCCAATATAATCAAACCAATTACAACTGCTTATACCCTCAAGTATGAGAATTTTTCCTGCTCAGACCTATAGTCTAAATCTTGATTGCTTAGATTTCAATCCAAGACTTCCTTGCTTAAGTCCATCGAATTCAAGACTTCCTTGCTTAGACCTACAGTCCAAGACTTTCTTGCTAAGATTCCTCGAATCTAAGACTTCAATGCTCAAGCACACAACACAAGAATTTATCTAAATTAACTGTTTAGAGAAGGAATAACTTACAACAACACTTGATTAATAATCAGAGGTGTTCAAATATAATACAACACACTTTAACACTAAGATTCTTAAGCTATACAAGAATAAGAACTCCTAAAGGATTAGCTTCTCTTGAGCTGATACATATGGTGTGCAGTGCGTGTATATTACAATTGTAGTCGCAGTGTTATTATCTTGATTGATCTTCTATTCTTCTGCTCCTTTTATAGCTGAAGAAATAGAGTTGTTGAAGCATCCTAACGACTATTTTCAAATCAAATATTTTTGCACATCTTATTTTCCAATAAAGTAGGTGTTGGAACTCGTAGTCAAGGAATTACCCACTGAACAAGGCCTTTATCCAGGGAACTCTTCTATGCAACAAGTATAACACAATCTTTTGGAGATAATGTAAACTACTTTTGAGTCCCGTGATTTCTGAGCTTGAGTTGTCATCCTTCTGTTTCAGAGGCAGGGTTAGCACACTTCTGATTCTGAAATATGCAAAAGATATCTTTAGGGTCAGATTCTCTCACAAGAACTTGATATGAACCGAACTATAGCTTCTTCCATGACAGAACTTGCTCCATCGAGTAAATTGGATTCTTTACACATGAACCAGCTAGTTAGAAATCCTAATTGTTCTTCAAATACTTTGTTATTATCAAAACCTTAGAGGATACATGGTATGAATTAAATTTGTCTTAACATAGAAGATGATATACACTTTCATCCATGCGTTCCTTGGACGATATAAACTTCTTCTCTGGATGGTTGACTTGTGAATCATGTCTGATGTATCCACATCTTCTTAAGCGTGCGCCAGTTAGGGTATATGTAGTTTGTTCTAAGAGACCCCTCAAATTTTGCTCATTCTACTATGGTCCACAAAGATGTAGATGCCATGTATGATGATTACCTTAATCATCTGGTACCAGATGACGTACGAGGTACCGCAGTTCCTAGCGACTGGAGAGGTGAATGCGATTGCGTTCAATGGTATTTAAGAGTGTCAGATCCTTATATGACCCCAGTTGCTTCGGGAGATCTACCTAGGTCAACTCATCACGAGATATTATAGGAGGAGTAAACTAGGGCAAATCATGATATTGACGTGTTAACTGCATGTCATCGTCTTATGGATCTTGCACGTGCGGGTATAAATAGTAGAATCTGTCTAAAAGGCTCTCCTATGAGGGACATTGGAGATACCATTCTTACTAAGGCACAAACAAAACTGTGGCACAACGAGTAATGTAGGAACACGGGGGTCTGACATACGCAGTAATATAGTATTTGTATTAGAGATACTATTATCGTTTGTAATTTATTTTGATTTTATTCTAGATTCAGGATTGATTAATTTATATATGTCATTTTCATCTTAGTTGATAAGTGTATGATTTAGTTTATAAAAAAATATTATGATGGTAGAATTATAATACATGGTCTATTATATCATTGTTTTTTTTTTAAATGGTCAGAATTTACTGTATAGGATGAATACGAAAGTCTAAATCTGTAACCTTTTAGAGAGATGCATCTCTAAACCATTTATGCCAAAATGAAAGTGTGTTAGTTAGGAATGCATGGGTTGCGTAAGAGGTGAACACGAAAGTTCATATTTTAACTATTTTCAGGCAAAAAGAGAGGTGTGACATATATCCGCATGCATTTGATGTAAAATGAATGTGTCAAAAAATGCACTTTTGAATTTGCAGGAGCATTTTCAAAATTTTCTTAGGATGCTTCTCTACCACATAGGAGGGAGAAGTTCCCCAAAATTTAAGTAAATGTCCGTATATGCAAAATAAAAATAAAAACGAAAATGAACGAGATAAACATATTTGAGAGTGCAGATCTAAAATCTTGATCCACCTTACAAAAAAAGTGCAGATAAAATGAATATGTCCGACAAATCGAACTCGTTTTCCACTGTAAATATATAGCTATAGCATATGTGAAATCATCAAATGCTATATACACACTCTTGGATCGAAGAGTGTAATATTTATTTCAAAAATAAAATAACCAACTATTAACACCCCTTTTCCACTTTCCCAACATTTCCAACCAGAATCACGCTCCTTCAACCTTAGCATTCCCTGGATTCATCTTCTTTTATTGATTCGAAACCCACACAGAATCCATGTGTATTCTATTATATCATTCAGTGTCTTTATTTTCGTGCTTTAAACTTCAAATGAATCTCCCTTATTTCATGTTTTACTATTCATGCACACAACATGTTTGTTAAATTGAACAAACTAGTCCTAACATAAAACCACTTCTTTTCATGTCTTATTTATCATCCATGCACGCAACGTGTTTGTAAAATTGAACATTCTAATCCTACTACATAACCCTATTGCAATGCAATCTCACCGGTTACGCCCTCTTCTTTTCAATCCTCCATTCTCTTCTAACTCACTTCAATCCTTTCGCCTTTCGTTTTCTACTGCTTCTTTATCAACCCCAAAAAACCAAAACTCAAAAGAAACCACTTTTATATTTGACTACCTTAATTCCAACTTCAAATTACCCAAACCTCAATCCAGTTATATCTCTAAACGTTTTTCAGGAACCACCTTCCCTCAAAACCCCTTGTCTGTAATCAACTTTTTCAAACAAATTGGGTTTTCTCAAACTCAGATTCAAACTATCATTCGTCAGAGAGTTCAATTACTGTTTTCAGATGTTGATAAAACTCTCAGGCCTAAAGTTGACCTCTTTCAACAATTGGGTTTTCAGGGTTCTGATTTAAGCGGCTTTATTTCAAGGTATCCAACCATTTTGACTGCTAGTTTGAACAAAACATTGGTTCCCTCAGTGGAAGCTATTAAGAAAATTGTACGCAATGAGAAAGATCTTATTCAAGTTTTGTGCAAATGTGGTTGGATACTCCCAAAGTACCAGCTATTTGTTTCCAACATTGCTTTCTTAGAGAGCTATGGCATTGTTGGGGATCAGGTTTTGTTTCTACTCAAACGACATTCAAGGCTTTTGAGTTTTTCACAATCTGCTGTTAGAAACTATGTTTTGCAAGCTCTAGAATTGGGTTTCCATCAAAATTCAAGAATGTTGATTCACGCGCTTCATACGATAGTTGGTTTGAGCAAGAAAACATTTAAGAGAAAGCTGGATTTAATTCAGAGTTTTGGGTTTTCTAAAGATGAGACTTTGCAAATGTTCAAAAAGTCTCCAGCTTTGTTTAGGGTATCAGACAAAAAATTAAAGGTTGGAATTGAATTCTTCTTACATACAGTTATGCTACCAAAGTCGGCATTGGCTAACCGGCCTATGATTTTGATGTATAGCATTGAGGATCGAGTGTTTCCTAGATATAGAGTTTTTCAGCTTTTGAAATCACAAAATCTATGTAAGGTTTCCAGCTTTGTTTATCTATTATGCTTGTCCGAGGAAATATTCTTGATCAAGTATATATCAAAGTTTAAAGAAAATACTGAGGCATTATTGATAGCTTACAAGGGGCATCATATACCAGGGTATAGATCTCTTGATGCTTTATTTTGCATTCATCTTTGCATGAAATTTTAGGCAATTTAAGGATTATAACTTTGTTGGTGCTTATGGTTTACCTCTTATCCAATTGATATGAGATATAGATTTTGATGTTAGCATTTCCTTCCTACCTAGATCTCTTCTATATATCCATTTTGTTCTATGCGTCATCAAAGTATGCAAACCAACAAGCCATTATCAAATATAGTTAAAAACTATAATACTTGTTTTTGCAACAAAAATTTGTACAAGGCGCATTTTAGAGTTTAGACACTACTTAAATCACCATTTTCTAATTGCAATTTTCCATAAAAGCCCATCTAAGTATTTTTGAGTTGTACTCACCATGTTATTATATGTTGAAGCTGCTATGATCTAAATTCTATTGCATTCTCTTTCATTTGCAAGTGACCCTGTACTGGTTTGTGAATACTACTCCTACACTCACTGGGCATTTGAATCTAATTTGTGGTTGTTTTTCATGCAGTGGCAGGGTGTAACGAAAGGAAGGATTGGGGTGCTCAGATTGAGACGAGGCATTGAGGCCGCATTTGAACAGTGTTGAAAGCTTTCATTAGCAGATTTTACCCAATTAATGTCCGTTGATTTTCAACTATTTTGAAATTAGTTCCATTGCTGCCTTCTGCACAATGTTTGTTTATTTTGAGAATAACTGTTAAGAGTCTTACATCGGACAATATATAGCATGAACATGTGTTTATAAGTAAGGACAATTTTCACTATACTAATCAGTTTTATAGAGTTGAATTAGACTCAACCATATTTTTTAACAATAATAGTGCTTTTAAAATGTTGGATGCAAGAAAAAAAAAAGCAAAAAAAAATACTTCTCGTTGAATGATTTTTGGGTGGGTCTTTTGAATGATAAGAAAAAAAAAAGTCTTGTCATTTGTTTCAGGTTGAATCGAGTGACCTGTTGCAAAATAATTTGATGAATGATGATGGAGATTTTATCTCGCTACCTCCAAATTATATTTGACATCTCATATTTTTAAATTAGCAGAATTGCCCCTAGTTTAAAATTGAATGAAATTTTCTTTTTAAATTTTTTATAAGCAAAAACAAGAATTGCCTCTAGTTGAAAATTGAATGAAATTTCCATTCTAAATTTTTTATAAGCAAAAACAAAATTTTCGATGCAAACAAATTTTTCGGTAGTGTATTGTAAATTTTTTGGTATATTGGAAATTTCAAAATTTCCGATAAGTTTCAATTAAATTTGAAAATTTAAAATTTACCATTTAATACTAGAAATTTCAACCAAAGTAAAATTTTTAGTATGTTATTTGTTTGAAATTTTAAACGTTTGGGATTTTGCCGACAATTTTAGATGACTGTGATTGCGTCGACAATTTTGTGTACTCTAGAGTAAATGTAAAGTTGTATAAATATGGAGTCACCTGTTAATAAAAACATCTCAAAAAATGTCTCTTCCTAAATTTTTTATTAAGGCAGAAGTATATTTCAACGGAGCTTCACTCCCCGTAGAGTTCCGACTTCTGGATGACACCACATCTCTCGTCATCCTGATGTTCAAGTTGAATGAATTGTTGCCGGATACCGAAAACAGAAAGGTGAGAAAGATTGAGTTTCGTGAATATTGGATTGATACTGACGGAAGAGTGAAATACAACCTTATTAAGTTGAAGACAGATGAAGATGTGAAAGATATTAAAAGATTATTTCGTCGTAGGATAACAAAGGAGTTGATCGAATTAGATGCTAAGATTTCAAGGTGTACCGACGACATAATTAAGATGATGAAACATCCATAGTCATCTGGTAGTGTCTAGGTGATCTTAACGGCTGATCAGAACTTCATTTGATGAGGAGGGGGTGTACCTGCAAGATACTCTAATGCTAAAGTAAGAATCGGGCGAAGAGAAGGCAAGTACAAAAAGTTTATGTCTTAGGGTGATTTGGAATAATTTTAGAATATCTGACCCTCTCGAGTGAGAGGGTTTTTATAATTCCCCCAGCGCTTGGTCATTGGTCCCTATTTTCGGGGCTAGATATTCGCTCCCAAAGAATAGGTAACTTCCAGTAACCATTCGTTGGGATGGGCATAGATGCTCAGAACTAGTCGTTGCCACGGGCAAGGACGTGGTCGCGGGCACAAGCGCCGTGATTGTTTCTGGATGGTGGAACTGTGCGTGACAGGCAGGAATGTGACGAGGGGCAGATGATCCTGGGGGTCAGCTGGTCAGCCTTCCTCGGCAGAGGGGCAGAGGAGAGAAGGATCTCCTTTGCCCTTAGCTAGCAGGGCTACCTGCTAAGGCTATTGGGTCGTTCTGGACGCAGAGAAGTGGATTGGATCATGCTTAGCCATTGGGCCAGTCCGGAACAGGAGTCCCCCAAGTCGTTTCTCCTGGGCATAAGAGTGATTACTTAAGGGTAACCCACGGTCCGAGGAAGAGTGGGCATGGTCGACGCCCGTTTATTGATATGGGGTCGCTTTGTAGTGCTCGAAGGCATCCGTACCCGGGGAATCTGGAACGTTGCCTTGAGCGCTCGATGGACTGGGAGCCCAACAGTTGATGGGACTTGAAGGAATGGAGTGCCATGTGTGCATCGAGCCATTTGCTGCATTTAATATGTAATGATGGCTTTGCTAGGATTATAATGATGCCCTACGCCGTGTGTGGTCGTGCACGTGTCCCTGCTCTGCCTATAAATAGGGGAAAGAAGCACTCGTTTCCACTTTTCATTTCTCTTTCTTATCTTGCTAATTGTTCTTGTATCCTCTGTTCATTGTCGTACCACCGGCACACACACAACGTCTAGAGCTCGCAGAGCACCTACTTCTCTTCCTCGACCACATAAGTCATCCTAACTCTTTTCTGTTTTAAGTGTTTTAGCTTCTGTTTCTCTTAGTTTACATGCGGTTAGGATGAAACTGGGTAAAGTAGGGGTGGTTTCGGCGAATGTTGGTGGCTGGCGGTGGTTAGGCCATCTTTTGTCTTCGGTGTCGTCGTCGGAGCCTCAGGAACTTAGGATTTTAGTCGATTTTGGCACCATTGCGATGACAAGTGGGTTTATCGCTGGTGGGATTCATGCGTTTTCTGGTGTACTCATGAGTTTTCTAGTGGATCTCCAACGACATTCTGGGTAACGCACCGGGGAGGATCTCCCCGTCTGGGTTTGAGAGATTTTCATGGGCGTCTCCTCGCACCGTTGCTGTGCCATTTGAGTAGGGGCTTAGGTCGAATACATTGTCCTCGAACCCTCGCACGCCCTTTCACTTGACTAACGGTAGAAGGGTGGATTTGACTTTATCATTGAATTCACTTTTATCCCCTACTTTTCAAGTAAAGAAGATGTCTCACAAAGCCGAGGACGAAGTTATGAGGGAACTGTCCGAGGAGAGCTCCTCGGAAGATAGCAACACGAATGGAACTTTCGCTCTGCAGAATGATGGCGAGACCTCTGCTCCCTAGAATGACGACGAAACTTCCGCTCCAAGTAGTACCGTAGAAGAGTGGGTCATTGTTGAGCCTATGAAGCATGCCTCCCTTTTCCCTTCTTATACCCGAGCTGCCTTCGCGAAGGTGGAGGCCGAGGAAGATTGGAGGGTCCACTTTCCTCGGGAGAACAATCGAATTTTCTCGGCATACAGGGAGAGGTTACCCATGTACGAGTACGTCTTCAAAGAGATAAGGTTGAGGCTGACTTTTACGAACTTTCAAGTAGCAGTCTTCGACCATCAGGATTTGGCGCCCTCACAACTACATCCAAACTTAATTACTTTCATATGGCCATTCGAGTTGACATGTGAATTTTTGAAGATAGAAGCCACTTTTCCCCTTTTCTTCACCGTCTTCCATCTTCAGTGCCAGGTTGCTGGCTGGCAGTTCAGATGGATCTCTCTGAAGCAAGAGAGGAAATTATTCAATTCTTTCTCTGAGTCCATCAGAATGTTCAAGGAGAAGTTCAACATCATCGAGCCCGTGTCGGAGAGGGCCACAAAATCCTCGTTCATCTAGGAGGTTTCGACAGATGAAAATGGGAAAACCCTTATCGAAGAGCAGGGTAAGGTACAAGGGCAGAGGCTGCTGAAGTTCCCCTTCTACTGGAGCGGGGACCATTTTACCTGGGGAACTGATGAATACCTTACCAATCCGAATTAGCTGGGGGAGGATGATCGGGCCAGCTACGAAAAGCTGGTGGGCTTTCTCGACAGCTTGGTCCCTGCCCAATACATGACTAAGAGCAGGGAGATTATCTATGAGGCAGACTGGGGGGGGTCAAAGTAGAGACCTGTTATATACGAAGGAGCTTCTCAAGTGTAGCACTCGTGAAAAGACTTTAGAACTTCCGGGTAGCTATTTACTTCTTAGCTTGTTTGTATTTCTATTTGCCCTGCTTACTGATGTCTGCTCATTGTTTTGCAGGTAAGATATCTTCTTCCTAAGAGCGCATGGTAAAGACCGTCAAGACGAAGCTTAAAGCGGGCAAAAAGGTCGGAAAGAGCCTTCTGGGCGAGCAAGTGGTTCCACCCCCGACGGGGTCGAGGAGTTCAACCTCCGGAGTCGCAGCTGCCTAGACTTCCCCGTTGCCGGTAACCTCTCGGGCCAAGTGTCCTCGGACAAGCGATATCCTCGACCTGACTCATAAGAGGGAGATGAGCAAGTTTGACCTGCATCAATGCTTTTACAATAGGAGTTTCTTCGTATGGCGACAGTCTACACTGAGGAGGGGGCTCTCCAAGAAGTGGAGATGAAAAAGGCATAAGTCACGAATGGACTCTAGAAGAAAAGATGAAGGCTGCGAAGGAGGCGGCAAAGAAGTCTGTCGAGGAGGCAGAAAGGATGAGTTGGCTAAGGTCACCGAGGAGAAGGACACGCTGGCCGTGTAGAAGAAAGTTGTGGAGGAGGTTGTCGCATCGCTGAGGGTTACTACTGCTGAGGATGAAAGCGATGAGGTGAAGAGTCTGAAGACTCGAGCAGAGCTTGTCGCCCGTATCAATCAGGCTGAGGAGGAATGCATAGGGATCGCCGAGGACGCTTTCAACAATTTTGTGGGGCAACTGAAGATAGTGAACCCCAGGGTCGAGTTGTCTATCTAGAGGACCAGGTTTCTCTACAGTGTGGTAGACAGCCAGATCGTAATCCCAGACTTCCTAAAATTTGGCGAGGAGCAGGGGCATCCTGCTTGGGACGAGGCTCAACCTATGGTCGACTAGTCTCTTTTTTGTTGTATTCCCGGTCTGTGTGTCGTATTCTTATGTTATCTTTTTGTATGGGGCGTGGTCCCCTTTTTATTGTAACAAGTACAATTGCGGCCCTCGTGGCCACCTTATGTTAATATTTATTTTTGGTTGTGTATGATTTGTTTTAAGTGCATGTTTTTACTTTGCTTAAATTTGCTAAGTGTCGCACATTACTCGTTACTTGTGCCCGTTGTAAGGTCCATTCAAGTGAATATTTTCGTTAACTCTCGAGGTTCGCTCGACAAAGTGATGTTTGATAGTGGGGGGAACTAGTCAATAAACCGGGGTTGTTTCCGGGCATGAGAGCGGAGCTCAGGTCGCGTTTGTGGTCTGAGTTCGCGGCGTGAACTTCTCATCGTGAGCTGGGTGTTTTGCCTTTCGTGGTACGTTGGTGAAGGAGGGTTCGGTCGAGGGACCGCTGTCGAGCAAAGGGTTTGTCCGTTCTAGAGCAAAAGTCTGCTTTGAGTCATTTTAGTATGCAACGCTTGTACTGGGGCGTGCACTTCTGGTCATTATATTATGCTCGTCGTGTCGATGTAGCGCCCCGAAGATTATGGCCTTAGCTATAATATTGTTTTAACTTCTCAGTGTTTCATGGTCGAGCGAGTTCATCCCCATTGAGATGTTCTAGGTAGTAGGCCCATTCTCTATTTTTGCTTGAACGATGGGGCCCTTCCTAGTTTGCGGCGAGTTTGCCTTCATGAAAATCTTTGTGATTTCTCCTTAGGACGATACTGCCCACTTGGAAGTCTTGCCATATGACTTTGGAATTGTGCCTAATTACAATTTTTTATTTTAGTGAGGCCTCGCAGAGGGAAGCTTCTGATCACACCACTACAACGAGATCGAGCTCCTCCCTTAGTGTCTCATTGTTGTTCTCCTCGTACAGGGAAGCTTCAGTCCTCCTGGAGGGTACTTGTATTTCGATAGGGATTACCACCTCAGTCCCATATGCTAGACGGAAGGGGTCTCCCCGATCGAAGATTCGAGCGTAGTATGATAGACCCAAAGCACGATGTGCAGCTCCTCGACCCATTATTTCTTGGTCTTGTATAGCCTCTGTTTGAGACCTCGTAGGATTTTCCTGTTGGTTGCCTCGGCTTTCCTGTTCGCCTGTGGGTGCTCGACGGACGCGAAGTGTTATTTGGTGCCCAAATGGGTGACGAACTCTTGAAACTTTTTGTTGTGAACTGTGTCCCATTGTCTGTGACGGTTTCCTGGGGATGCCGAAGCGAGCAAGGATGTTTTGTTTGTAGAAGCGGAGTATATTGTGGGCCATTATTTTGGCCTGAGCCTCTGCTTATATCCACTTTGTAAAGTAGTCCACGCCAACTATCAGGTATTTGTTGTGATTTGGCCCTATGACGAATGGTCCTAGAATGTCCAGGCCCCACCATGTGAAAGGCGCGGGGAGGAGATTTCTTTGAGCTCATTGGGCGGTGCCCAAGTGCATGTCCCTGTGATGTTGGTATTTGTCACATTTTTTTATGTGCTTCTTTGTGTCGTGTTGCATGGTCGACCAGTAATAACCTGCTCGTAGGGCCTTCCTTGCGAGGGATTTCCCTCTGAGGTGCTGGGATTTGATCCCTTCGTGGATCTCACGTAGGACGTTGGCGACCATTTCTTCCTTAATGCACTTGAGGAGAGGAATGGAAAACCCTCGCCTGTAGAGCTTATTTTTGACTTGGACATAAGAGCAGGCTCTACGTCTGACCATGCTGGCTTCCTTTGGGTCTGACGGTAGTTCGCCTTTAGTGAGGTAGTTGTAAATTGGGGTCATCTAGCAGTTGTTGTCGCCAATGACGTGCACGTCGAAGATAGTGGGAGCTTTCTCGATGCCAGGTCGAATAAGTACTTCCTGGATGACGGATTTGTTCCCCCCCTTTTTATTTGTGCTTGTTAGCTTCGACAAGACGTCTGCCCGGACATTGTGTTCGCAGGGAACATGCCTTACCTCCACCGATTCAAACTTCGTCATTTTTTCCTAGACCAAGGTCAAATACTCTGATAGGTTTCCGTTCTTGGCCTAATACTCTCCCTGTACTTGGAGGGCCACGAGCTGAGAATCTGTGCAGATTACAACTTCCTCAGCCCCTAATTCTTCGACGAGACGCAGACCTGTGAGGAAGGCCTCATACTCTGCCTGATTGTTGGAGGTGGGGAAAGATAGGGCAAGTGAGACTTCGACGAGGATCCCTTCCTCGTTTTCCAAGATGGTGCTTGCTCCGCTCCCTGCTGAGCTAAATGCTCCGTCGACGAAGATTGTCCACCTGTGAGCTCCAAAATTTAGGGAGTCAGGCAATGTCATCTCTTCCACAAAGTCGGCCAGCGCCTAAGCTTTAAGGGCTTTCCTACTTTCGTACTGGATTTTGAATTCGGACATCTCCAGTTACCATTTGAGCATTCTACCGGCCATGTCTGGGCGGCCTAACAGTTGCCTAACGGGCTAATTCGTAGGTACCACGATTGTGTGGGCTATAAATTAGTACCTTAGTCTCCTCGTAGCGTTGATGAAGGCCATATCTACTTTTCAATCTGCTAGTATCTAAGCTTTGATCCTTATAGTGCTTTTCTCGTGAAGTATATGGGCTTCTGCCCCTCGGGGGTTTCACGGATGAGAGTGGTGCTGACGGTCTCGGTCACAATGGCGAGATAGAGATAGAGGATATCCTCGTTATCTGGCCGTGAGAGGACTGGGGGTTCCGATAGCGTTTATTTTAGGTGGAGGAGGGCGTTGTCGCATTCCTCCGTCCACTCAAAAGCTGCCTTTTTGCGAAGGAGTTTAAAAAAGGAGATAACATATTGAGCAAACATGGGCACGAATTAGGACAACGATGTGAGCATCCCATTCAGGGATTGGATCGACTTCTTTGAATTCAGCATGGGGAATTCGGAGAAGGCTTTACATTTATCGGGATTGGCTTCGATTCCTCGTTCTGTTAGGTAGAAACCGAGGAACTTTCCTGCCCATACCCCGAACGTGCATTTTTCAGGGTTGAAGCGCATCTTGTACTTCATGTCTACTCGAAGACTTTATTTAGATGGAGTGTGTGATCAGATTCCTCGTGGGATTTCACGATCATGTCGTCCATATAGACTTCAAGCATATCCCTGATTTCTCCTCAGAAGACTATGTTCATCATTCTTTGGTAGGTAGCATCAACGTTTTTTGAGCTAAAGGGCATTACGTTGTAGTAATAGCTACCTGAACCAATCATGAAAGCTATGTACCTTTTATTGCTTTTGGCCATGAGTATTTGGTTGTAGCCTGAATAGGCGTCCATGAATGATAACAATTTAAAACCAGCAGAATTATCAACTAACTTATCTATGTTGGGGAGGGGATATGCATCTTTAGGGCAGACCCTATTAAGATATGTATAGTCAATACACATTCGCCATTTTCCATTAGTTTTCTTTACAGGTACAACTTTGAACAACCAAGTAGTTTACTTGGCCTCTGAGATAAAGTTTGCCTCTATGAGGTCTTTTACAGCTTGTTCAGCAACCTCCGTTTTCTCCGAAGACTGCTTTCGCCTACGTTGAGCTAATGTTCTAACAGCGGGGTCGACGGTGAGCTGGTGACAAGCCACCTCAAGATCTAGCTCGAGCATCTCTAAGACGCTCCATGTGAACATATCTGCATTCTTCTAGAGACAAGCTTTGAGCTGCTTCCTTACTAGGTCGGGGAGGTCGGTCCCAATCTTCACTCCCTTCTGGGGGTCGTCACCGAGCAGGACCAATTCAAACTCGCCATCCAGGATTGGCCACATTGGATAGGCGGTCTGGCCGCTGCTAGATGAAGTGGAGGGGCTACTCAAACATGGTTGAATCTTCTTCCCCTTTCATTTTTGGTCCCTCAAGTATTCCTCGGAGAAACGACTATCGAGGTCGATGGAGTCGACGCGGGGCAGCAGCTTCGCCTCATCAGAGCTGTAGGGCAGTGTAGGCTTGCTTGAAGTCTTTGGCCAGGCGACGATTGTGTTCAGCCCTTTTGAGGCTGCCTCGAAACACCTTCTTACTGCTTTGATGTCTCCATGCAGGGTGGCCACGAGACTCTTGGAAGTGTAGTACTTCATTTTCAGATTCACAGTTGATGATACAACTATCAGTTCGGCCAAAGTTGGCCATCCGGAAATGCATTGGTAGAGGGATTGGCAGTCAATGAACAGGAACTGCAATTTGATGGACCTGGCCGTTTCTGCTACCCCGAAAGTCCCGATCAGCTCCACGTACCCCCACAACTTTGTGACTGGCTCGTTGAAGCCCTGTAGATTAGAGTCTACGTAAGGCGTCAGGTCGGTTTCGTCCAGCTGAAACATGGAGAATAACTGAGAATATATGATGTCAACCGAGCTTTCTTGGTTGACCAGAATGCACCGAACATCAAAGTTGGTTATTTATGCTCTGACGAGTATAGGGATGCTAGAGACGGGAGCCCTGCCGAGGTGCTCTTTACAGTAGAAGTTGATGGGGACCGACTCTCCCCGAACCTTATCAAGTGTAGAGCTTCGAATCGAGCTTGTGCTGATGAGATGCTCAAACTTCCTTTTGAAAGATCACACAGTCACCTTGTTGAATCCCCTCCTGAGATGACCATGGAGGGGGGAAGGTTTCCCATGGGTTGTGTGCAGCGAAGTAAGGGGGAACACTGAGCTCCTCAAGGATGTAGAAGTATTCGGGTCGTGAGATGTTCATTGCAACCTAAAGACTGGTTTTTTTTTAGGACGGAACCTCTTCCTCTACCTTCTTTGATTCCTGGGTGTCCTTCCTAGGAGCATCCTTCTTCTTGGAAAACTGTTTCAGGTGTCCGTCCCTGATTAAGATCTCGATTGCATCCTTTAGATGGATGCAATTTCGGTCATATGGTTGTGGCTCTTGCGGAACAGGAAATACTTCATCTTATTTGTGTACGGCTTGGCTGGTATCTATTTCGAAAAGTGGACCCCTACTTGAAGGAACTCCGAGTTTGCACACTCAGAGGGAATCTTCTCTCGAGAGACAGTCAACGGGGTGTAGTTGTGGAATCGGCCAGGCCGCCCTTTATGATCCCGAGATTCCCGGGGTCATCCCGTCTTCTCTCGACTCCCCGACGAGATGTCGAGGCTTCATCGTGCTTTAAGGACCAGACATTCTCCTGGTGCCTAGAGTCCCTAGTGATTTTGGTTGCTTCTCTCTCTTCATACTGGATGTATGTCGACTCCTTGAGGAGGAGGGCATCTAGAGTTGTCAGGATCTCGATGCCAACAACCTTGGTAAATTTTGTGCGGGGACGAAACCCACACTCGAGCAAGTATTTCTTCATATCGTTGGTCATGGCAACCTAGACGACTTCTTTGTTAAATCTTTTGATTTAATCTCGAAGAGGTTCGTCTTTCCTTGAATGATGGCTTCAAGGGAGGCTTCTATCTTTGGGTGGCGATGGGAGGCGAAATTCCCGAAGAACATCCTCCCCAGCTATCTCTAAGAAGTGATGGACTCGAAAGGGAGGCTTTTGTACCACGACGTAGCTCAATTTCTCAGTATGGTTGGAAACAATGTGCATTTAACGGCGCCTCTAACGTCACGGTAATTGAGTAAAGCAACGATGTTTTCGATATGCTCATCTAGATCTGTAGTGCCATCGTATATGCCCAAGGGTGGGGGTTTCTCCAGCCCTCTGGGCAGGTGCATGAGCATAATTTCTTGGGACAATGGGCCGTGAGACTCGTCGTTGTTTCTGCTGCTAGACCTTAAACGGGAGCGGGTACTTCGTCTCGGGAGAGGACTACGATCTCTGCAGAGAGATGGACTTCATGCTCGACCCTTGGACCTGGGTAGAGGAGAACGATGATGCTCTGTCCGGAGATTTCTTATGGTCATCTTAGCCCTTGCAGAGTGCTGGCTCCAGAGAGAGGCATGGTCGCGATTTCTTACTGCTAGAAAGTCTGGCTTTGCTTGTGCTCGACGATCTGTTCCTCGTCTAGGAGAAAGAATCTGAGATCTTCAGCATTCTTTCCTTAGTGGGGGTGATCTTGGTCGGCAGGACTCTTTTAAGGCTCCAATTCTTGCGTTCTGTTGGAGGATCAGAAGATTTTTTTTTTGCTGAGGACCTTGAGTAGAGTCACAATGATCAGATCGACGTTGGGAGAAACTGAAATGGTCTGATGGTCTTCGGAGGGCTGGCCCCCAACATTGTCAGCACGATCGAGAGACGTAGTTGCGGTGGCTCCATTTCTCTGTTGATGGACTTTGATCCCAAGAAATGGGGTTGCTCCATCAGCGTCTATGTTGCTAACAGGAAGGATGGCGTTACAAGCATCGTGGACATTGTCATGGCTGGCCATGATCGGAATCTTGAAAGAACTTCTTTGGTTTTGAATTTATGGGAGAAGAAAGATGGGAAAACAGAGTTCCCACAAACGGTGCCACTGATCTTGACGGCTGATCAGAACCTGAAGTGGGCCAGAGACTTTGTCGGTGATGTTAGGCTTTAAGGATGAAGAGGGGGTATACCTACAAGGCACTCCGATGCTAAAGTAATAATCATGCGAAGAGAAGGAAAGTACGAAAAGTGCATGTCTTAGGGTGATTTGGAATTATTTTAGAATACCTGACCCTCTCGAGTGAGAGGGATTTTATAATACCCCCAACGCTTGGCCATTGATCTCTATTTTCGATGCAAGATATTCGCTCCCAAAGAATAGGTAATTACCAGAAACTAGTCGTTGGGACGGGCATAAGTGTTCGAAACTAGTCGTTGCCACGGGCAAGGACGTGGTCGCAGGCACAAGCATCGTGACTATTTTTGGATGGTGGAACCGTGTGTGACAGGCAAGAATGTAACAAGGGGCAGCTGATCCTGGAGGTCAGCTGGCCAACCTTCATCGGCAGAGGGGCATAGGAGATAAGGCTCCCCTTTGCCCTTAGCTGGCAGGGCTAAGGCTATTGGACCATTCTGGGTGCAGAAGTGGATTGGGACATGCCTAGCCATTGGGCTAGTCCGGAACACTAGGTTTTATAATTTATTATCGTTTTTTAAGTTATGTAATTCATTGGAAAATGCTAGTTAATGTTGACGTTGCATCAATGGGAGATCAAATAAGAGGTTATGATGAAGATGTCTGAGTAATATACAAATAATACATTACATATAAAAGATGTCTAAATAGGATCCCTCACGAGCTATGTGTGCAACCTGAGACAATCTAGTATAAACTTCTTTATCTGTGTTTACTAAACCTGTCGCAGTGAGAATCGGATGTCAAATTATTAATTAATTTGAATCTTAATTCATTTAGTTTACCACGGGTCTTTTAATTGTCCAAAGTAGGGGAAAAATATCGAATTATTCACAATGCGATGCAAATGCAAAAGCTTGAGAGTTAAAGGTTCGGGGGTTGGTTAAACTTAGGGAAGATGCTAGCATCCTAAGTTTCTGTAGTACTCTACAGGAACCTCTTGTTTTAATGGTGTTTATTGCTAAGGTTATCTACTTAAGGACAAAAGACCTAGTGGTTTATTTCTAAGTATACTCGCCAAGATGTTGCATCTTGTGCCTACATATCCTGATGGGAGTGGAATTAGAGTATTTGTAGTTCCCCTAAAGGGTTTGAGGAACTCTTTGACTGTTGGTCAAAGTTCCTAAGGGATAAGGGTTGTTGGTTGATTGATTCGAGGAGAAAATACGAGTTGTCATCTTAAGGGAGAACACTCGAGTTAACCACCACAACTTGTAAGAGATGGTCTTTGCATCGTCTTGAGAGAAGGGCTCAAACACTCGGAATTGTCGACGAGTATGCCACTATCTCTCTCAAGGGGCCGGAGATTTATTTCTCGACTGTCAACATGACTAACATCTTATTCTCTAATATGGGTATAGTTTGAATGAGTTGTTTAAAGATTGTTCATCTATGTTGTAAAAGAAAAAGGTCCTCCTTATGGGGTAGGATCTAACTTAACCGATCAACTTGAAAAAGATCAAGGATCGAATGGGAAAAATGGTGCAAGATGAGATGCATACACACAAGTATTAAGTTATGCGCAAATTCTTACTTTGTACGTGCAATGCGATAAAATAAAGTAGAGTAAAATAAAAGCATACACGCAGATAAAGTACTAAAACAAATAAACCAAATGTGAAAGTCGTGTGAATGTTCGAGATGAATAGGAGTTGAGAGATGAGAACGTGCACAATTGATTAAGTTAGGTGAGGTTACTCTTACGTTAGATATTTTAGCTATTTACTTTCACTACGCCAGAATTGATTTTTAGCAGCGCATACAAAGATATCGCTTTTAAAAAAAGCGCTGCTAAATAGTCAGTAAAAAAAAAGAAAAAAATTACCTACCAAAGACAGCGCTTTTTTAAAAAGCGCTGCTAAAAGGGGACCCTTAGAAAGCGCTTTTTAAAAGCGCTGCTAAAAGGGGACCCTACGAGAGCGCTTTTTTTATAAAGCGCTGCTATATGTCATTGCTAATGCACCCTATGTAAGCGCTTTTAAAAGCACTGCTAAAGGCCTTTAAAAAGCGCTGCTAAAGGTATTAGTATAATAATTTTTATATACCCTCCAGAATTGTAAACGAAACAGAACACACGTTTTTTCGTTTTCTTCTTCGTTTCTTCATTTCTCCATTGCCCTATCTTCCATTTTCGCCCTCCGTTGAAGCTTTCGTCGCCGTCCGTTTGCGCCGCCGTCTTCCATTTGTTTTCGCCGCCGTTCGCCGTTCCCTTTCGCTGCCGTTCACCGTTCGTTCTCCTCCACCGTTACGGTAAATCCACGACTGTTACGGAATTTTTATGGATTATTGTCTTAGTATTGCATTTTTCTGGATTAGATGATGTTAGTGCTACTTCTTTCTGAGTTATTGACTTGTTTTTGTTGATACCATTGATGAGCATTACTCTTTTGATATTGGCTTGAGTTTTGTATGCAAGGTGTTTGTTGAAATGCCACAATGAATTTTGAGCATTATAAATTAGTTTAGAATAATTTAGTCCATTACCAAAATTTTTGAGAGTATGCTTTAATAATTTAGAATAGTTTAAAATCATATTAATGCAATAGTTTAGAATAGTTTAGAATAATTTAGTCCATTTCCACCATTTTTGAGAGTATGATTTAATAGTTTAGAATAGTTTAAAATCATATTAATGAAATAGTTTAGAATAGTTTAGAATAATTTAGTCCATTTCCACCATTTATGAGAATATATCTACTTTTTTTTTAATATGATTTGTTTTGTTGGATTATCTAGTTTTTTTGTTTTGGTTAATTATTAATATGATTTTAATAAAATGTATATATTGTCTGTTATAGGGGTTACCTGAGAAGAGCAAGGTTGTGATTGTTTCCAAGCATCCTACTGTACAACTTTCTTAGAAGTTAGTGATTTCTTTACAGGTATTCTCTGTTTTTGCCTAACTTTCATAGTATGGATAAAAATTGGATGTCTGTTAATCGATTGTCAAAAGAGTACGAGAATGGGGTATCGAACTTCGTTAAGTTTGCTGTTGAACACGCCAAAGACCCCAGTAGGATCACATGTCCTTGCTTAGGTTGCTGTTATGGGCGTCGAATTGACGCGGTTCAGTTGAAATCTCATTTAATGAGACATGGAATTGATCGAAGTTACACATGTTGGACATTACACGGTGAGATAAGTAACGAGAATGTTGAACCCCAGAACAATACGACCTCTACTTCAAAGGACAATGGTAGGGATACATACGATTGTGATCGAGTCGAAGATATTGCAGAAGCACTTGAAGAAGATCTTAAAGATTGTCCAAAGATGTTTGAGAGGTTGGTAAGCGATGCAGAGAAGCCGTTGTATAAAGGTTGCACTACTTTCACAAGATTGTCTGCGGTATTAAAGTTGTACAACTTAAAGGCGGGTAATGGATGGTCGGATAAAAGTTTCACAGAGTTGTTAGCCCTACTTCAAGAGATGCTTCCGGAGGATAATGTTCTTCCCAATCGAACCTATGAAGCTAAAAAAATGTTATGCTCTATTGGTATGAGCTATGATAAGATACATGCTTGTCCAAATGATTGCATTTTGTTTCGAAATGAGTATGCATCATTAAACGAGTGTCCTAAATGCGGTGTATCTCGGTATAAGAAAAAGTTGTCACCAACAAAAGTCTTATGGTATTTTCCTATAATTCTGAGATTCAGACGCATGTTTCGTAGTGAAACAGATGCGAAACACCTTACTTGGCATGCAGATGATAGAATTATAGATGGGAAGTATCGACATCCGGCAGATTCACCACAGTGGATGAAAATTGATAATGATTATCCTGATTTTGGAGAAGAAGCTAGAAACCTTCGCTTGGCATTATCGACTGATGGAATGAATCCGCACGGTCTGCAAAGTATCTCCCATTCCACCTGGCCTGTAATTCTTATGATTTATAACCTACCTCCATGGCTATGTATGAAGCATAAGTACATGATGTTATCTATGTTAATTTCTGGCCCTAAACAACCAGGAAACGACATAGACGTATACCTGACACCTTTAATCGAAGACTTAAAAAGTTTGTGGGAGAACGGTGTGGAGGTTTATGATGGATATAGGAAAGAAAGTTTTAATTTGAGGGCCATGTTGTTTGACACAATTAATGATTTCCCAGCATACGGAAATCTATCGGGGTATAGCATTAAAGGTCAATGTGCGTGTCCTATCTGTGAAGAAAACACAGATTGGACGCGGTTGGAATTTGGTCAGAAGAATGTCTTTCTTGGTCATCGTAGATTCTTAAGTTCTAATCATCAGTACCGTGGGTGGAGACAAGAATTCAATGGAAATTCAGAACAACGTAGAACACCACCTACATTGATCGGCGATCAAATTTTTGCAAAGGTGAAAGATGTGAGTACTCAGTTTGGCAAGCCTTTTGCTCATACGCTTACCACGCGTGGGTGGAAGAAGAGGTCAATTTTGTTTGAGTTGCCGTATTGGAAGTCGTTGTATGTACGACATTTTCTTGATGTTATGCATATTGAAAAAAATGTATTTGAAAGTGTTATTGGTACGTTACTCAATATACAAGGAAAGTCTAAGGATGGCCTTAAAGCAAGAAAAGACTTGGTAGCAATGGGAATAAGAAATGAATTAGGACCCCAGAAGAAAGGAAATCGCACTTATCTACCACCTGCTGCATATACTTTGTCTAGAAAGGAGAAAAAGATAATGTGTAAGTTTCTGAGTGAAGTTAAAGTTCCAGAAGGATACTCTTCAGATATTAGAAGACTTGTTTCTATGAAAGACCTAAAGTTAAAGAGTTTAAAGACACATGATTGCCATGTTCTTATGGAACACTTTCTACCAATAGGTATACGTTCTATTTTGCCAGAAAAAGCGAGAGGCGTAATAACAAAATTGTGTTTCTTTTTCAGATCTATTTGTAGTAAGGTGATCGATCCTGCGATCTTACCAACATTGCAAAAAGATATAATTATTACTTTGTGTGAGCTTGAAATGTATTTTCCTCCGTCATTCTTTGACATAATGGTACATCTAGTTGTGCATCTCGTGAAAGAGACACAACTGTGTGGACCTGCATATATGAGATGGATGTATCCAGTTGAACGTTATATGAAAATATTGAAAGGGTATGTGAAAAACCGAAGTCGACCAGAGGGATGTATTGTTGAACGATACATTGTTGAAGAAGCTATTGAGTTTTGTACTGAATATTTGTCCAACGTTCAATCCATTGGCCTCCCAAAATCTGATGTTGTTGAAAAAGTAGTAGGTAAACAGTTAATTGGAAATAAAGTTGTGACAGTTTCAAGGGATGAACGGGAGCAAGTGCATTTATATGTTCTGCACAATGACATTGAGGTTGAGCAGTACGTTAAATTGCACAAGGACGTTCTCCGAGGTTTAAATCTGAATAGAAATGAAAATTGGATAGTACGTGAGCACAATCGAAGTTTTATAACATGGTTCAAAGAGCATATTTATTCAAAGTTTTATTCTGATCCCGCTTCAATAACAGAAAGGTTGAGATGTTTAGCATATGGTCCAACTTTGCATGTGTTTTCTTATAGCGCATACGCAATTAATGGATACACATTTTATACCAAGGAGCAAGATGATAAAAGTACAATGCAAAATAGTGGTGTCACTGTGCTTGCCGAATCAATGCACATTTCCTCGTATTTTGGGGTAATCGAGCGCATTTGGGTGTTTGATTATGAGAAGTTTCAGATTCCTATCTTTGGATGCAAGTGGGTTGAAAGTAATAGTGACATACGTATGGATAAGTCAGGTTTTTTGCAAGTGGATCTTAATAAGGTGGGGTACAAAGATGAGCCTTTTATTCTAGCCACACAAGCTAAACAAGTGTTCTATGTCACTGATCCGAAAAGTACGAAATGGTTTATAGTTCTTTTTTCCAACAAAGTAATCAACGATAACATTGGAGAAAAGGGGGAGGTTGATGTTGAGAATGAATCTTATGTTAGGGATGATCCAGATGAGAATATTATAGCAGACGAATCATATATTAGAAATGATCATAGCGAGGGAATTTGGATCAATCCATCCGTCCGTGTTGTTAAGAGACAAGTAAAGCACCTTCGAACTAAAAAAAGAAAAAGATGTTAAAGGTACTTGTAAAATTACATATTGTCTCATTCAATAAAATAACATATTATTTCTTATTTATACGTTTCTTATGTGTATATATATATTTCTTATTTACATATTTGAATGTCATTCATTTGATACTTTAGTTTTCCTGAATTACAGGTATATTATGGCCAGCAATAAAGATTGGAAGAAATTAAAGTAGAATTGTATAATTTGTGATGTTGAATTTCGAGTTGAGAATTGTATATAATTTGTGATGTTGAATTGTGAAGCTTTTGAATTATATATATTAAAGTGGAATTGTATATAATTTGTGATGTTGAATTGTGCATATAATGCCAAAGTGTTGAATTGTGCACATAATGCCAAAGTGTTGAATTGTGTATATAAAGCCAAAGTGCTGAAATAAAGGGCTAAATTATATAAGCAGGTATTGTAATATAAGCAGGTTTATTGAAAAATATATAAAAAATGCCATTAATCAGGAATTTTTTTTCTTCAAAACGTGCACATTAGACAGCGCTTTTATGTATAAGCGCTGCTAAAGGGGACAGAGAAACTGCTAAAAAAGCGCTGCTATAGGTGGGGAAAGAGGGGTCTAAGACAGCGCTTTCATAAAGCGCTGCTATAAGGGGGGTCTAAGACAGCGCTTTAATAAAGCGCTGCTAAAGGGGGGGAGGGGGGGGGGGGGGAGATTAGGCAGCGCTTTAAAAAGCGCTGCTAAAGGGGTAAAAAACCGCTGCTAAAGGTGATGTCTTTAGCAGCGCTTTTTCCACAAAAAAAACGCTGCCTTTACCTTTAGCAGCGCCACTTTAGGCAGCGCTTTAAAGCGCTGCTAAAGGTCTGTTTTGGCATAGTGTTTAGATTAAATAAATTCTAACGGAATTATTTTAAGAGGAAAATAAGCTAAAGGGGGAATTAGATTTTAAATAGAGGTTGATGATAAAATAGTTGAAAAGGGGACCTGATTAATTTTAGTGAGATTAATCTTAGGAGAAGTTACTTAATTAGTCTTAATAAAAGGTTTTCATTTCAAAAGGTGGATTAAATTTCAAATAAAAAATTTAACTAGAAGGATTTTAAAATATTTTAATTATCTTATTAAATAACTAAAAAAAAGTGAGATTGTTCAATTTTAATAAAAATTGTTATTATTGATTAATTATGAAAATAAGCTTTAATATTATAGAATAAGAGGTTAGTCATGATTAATTATGTAAATTATTTTTGTTAAATTCTAACTTATCGAATGACATGAGTTAATAAAAAAAGAAATGATTTTTAAATAAATAGTTTAGTTATAATTAAAAAGGGGGAAGTTAATGAATTATAAAAAGTTTTATTATAAAAAGACCAAATTCTAAGTTATTTAAAAAAAAATGTTATTAAGTGAAGTTGAGAATTACTTAGGTTTTTTAGATAGCAATAATTTCCAATAGATAAAGCATGTTAAATAAATGAAATGAGTTCAAGGATACTAACAAATTAATTTAAATTATGAAATAGCTCCCTATTAAATAACAAAAAAAAGTTAATTATTATTAATTTATTATTAGAAAAAAAAATAGATTGTTGAACAAATTATTATTTTTTATTTTTTTAAAAGGAATAATCTAAAAGTGATAAAAATAACTAGAGTGGAAATAGGAAAAAATAAAATGGTTCTATTAATTAAGTTAATTGATTAGAGGAGAGTTGATTAAATCAAATAAATAAGGTGGTTCAATTATATGAATTATTACAAGGGAGGGGAGTTTAAAAAGTTGTTAATTAAAAAATGATTAAAAAAAAGATTATCAATGATTAATTAATTAATTACTTAATTACAATAGAAGTTAGGAATTAAAAAAGTTAATTAATTATAAAAAGATTTAAAGATTAAATTATGTTAAACTTAGATTAAAAATAAAAGATTAAGTGGGTTAAAAAAACAAATTAGTGGTTAATTAATTAATTAGGGAAAATGGAGGGTTAGGCGCATGGTTGGGTGTGGGTGAGTTACGAGGGTTTACGGTGGAGCTGCGTTGTGGAGCGTTAGATGCGGATCCGTTGGAGATCACAAGGTTGCATGTGTGGGGTGCACCGTAACTATGGGGTGTGTGTGTGTGTATGTGCAGGTGATCACATTACAAAATATAATAAACAAAATCACAAAAAACCCTAAGGAGCTAATCTCCCCTCCCCACTCTCTTCTGCGCCGCCGACCCCTCTCTCTCACCATCTATGTACTTCTTCATTTTTTGTTATCCTCTTCTTCCTGCATGTGGTTTCTACCCGCTCCTCCATCATTCTTCTATCGTTTTTTGCTCTTTCCTGTCCATACAAAAACCAGAAGAATCATGTTAGTAAAAGACTCACCCTAAAATGAAGGTGACGGTGTCATTTGCAATATCCTTATGGTTGGTTGGACGGAGGTGAAACGACGGCGGTAGTTATCGCGGCTTGCGATGATGATGCGAACTCCATCCGAGCCTTGGCTATGATTACATTTTCGCGATCTGAGCTTTATGTGATGGTGGTGATACTCGCTTGTGAACACGATGGTGATTTTTCAATTTAGAAACTTTGCTACGATGATGGTGTTTTTTTCGTTGTTTGAAACTTGTTGTCCTTCTTCCTCTTTTATAATCTGTTTGGGGACTGCATTAAGTTTTATTTTAAAACTTTCCCCTTTCTAATCGATGATGTCTGATGAATATTTGGAAAGATTTTTGAGACACTTTAATTCTTTCTATTCTTGATTCACGGTTGTCTGGGAGATACAGATTTGTCGTTATGTTCTTTGATGATTTTGGATCTGTCTGATCCCTTTCCTCTTTCGTATCGGACTGTGTGTTGGATTTTTTTGATGTCGTTAAGCTTAAAGTTACTGTTGTTGCTAGCTGGATTAATGTTGGATTAATTTTTAATTAATCTTAATTATTGATGCTGGTGACGTTGATTTGCTTGTAGAATTTTGTTACTGTTGAAACCTCCCTCTTCTTCTCACGAAGGCGCTACCATGGTGGGCCTACTGTTTGGGCTTTGCTAGCTTTGGTAAAAAATTCTCTTTTTGAATTGTTGACTTTGAAATGGTGAAAAATGGAAAATTTTGACCTCTGTCCCGCGGAATTGATTTTAAAAAAAAAAGCTAAGAACAAAAATTGCCTTGATGCTTCCGAAAATAAATTGTCCCTGATTTTGGAGGCTGGAGGCGACTTCGGTTGTTGCCCTTCCGTCCCAGCCCGGTGATGAGAATTTTCTGAGGGCTGAGGCAAAAACAAATAAAACTCTTTTATTATGAAAATAACTGTTGTTCACTGTGCAGGTTCAGTGTCTGAAGGTGAATATCGAAAGCTAGAAGACCCAACAAATTAGAAGCCTTAGGACCATAGTTTTAGGAATTATGTAATCCGATAATTTTGTACATAAACTTGTAGTTCACTTCACGTAATAAAATGTGAACCATTCCCGATTAATGAATAAAAAATTATGCTCCAAAAGTCTTGATTATGAATTTCCAATTTTGATGTGCATGCTGATTTAAAAAATAGATAAATATCCATAATCGAACTCTCCCTTTCCAATTTAAGAGACACTTCCATAAATTCAACTGGTCGACACTTGAATATCTAAAATACGTCCAAAATACTGCCAATTCAATTGTAGTCTTAATTTGTGAAACAAAGCAGCTCGTAAATAATACTCGGGAAGCTTAGAATAGAGAGAACTTGATTCCTTGTTGCACGGACCAAAACAAAACCGTAATGCCTCAGAGAATCATAAAACCCAAAGTAATTCATCTCAGCTCTCCTCTAAAACAACATTCTATGACTAGGGGAACCCTTGGTAAAGACTCCGTGTCCTGCTTAAAAACAACCCAAAGATGGCTTGAAGTGCTTAAGTTAGAAACAAAAATTACCCGCTAGACGTTCCTGCACAAGCTTGTTAGTCGCAGAAAACATAAATGTTAAATTAAAGCCAAATAACGACATGAAAAAACGCGCAAAAGAGGTGGAATCTTACGAACAAAAATTAAGGTGTGACAAAACCCATGAGGTTATCCATAATAACTGCAATCATCTGGGGACGTTGTTGGTCACCAACATCAATTATAAGAGGTGGTGGCACGTCATTAACATGTACCCCAACATCACTTATATCTTCAACAGGTGGAATGATTCGAGGGTGTGATACAGTGAGGTACCTGTCGCTACTCGAAAAATGGCATCGCGCAACGACGGGGAGGCGAAAAAGATAGACAGAAGAGTCGCCACCGAACTTTATTTATCCCATGAGGGGAAAGGAAAATATCGAGAAAACCTTAAGAAATAAATGGATAAGATGGTCTCGCAACCAAGAACGGGTTCGGAAGCCGGTTATGCGAGGGGAAGGTATTAGCACCCCTCGCATCCATCGTACTCGATGGGAACCTTTTGTTTGTCGATATGCTAAAATATTATGCTATAAAAGAGTGCTTCAAAGGGTAAAGGGAAAGGTTTAGAAACGGGAAACAAGGGGTGACGAGGGAAAGAAAGGACTCGATAGGACTTCGCGGTCCTAGGCCTACGTATTCTCAACAGATATGAGAAAGTCAGAGTCGACGTAGTTCGGGAAACTACGGGTGATAGGGGGGATGTGCTCGGCAAGGATTGTGGCCCTTGTGCCTACGTATCTTTACTTAAAAGAAGTAAAGAATCAGAGCAGCCGTAGTTCGGCCTACGGTGTGTTGATGTTTTTTATGGATGATGCTATCGTGCGCATTCTAGCAGTTAGGTGTTTCGCTGCTCGCTCGTTGGAGACTTAGGCGTTACCTGTTTGCGGTAGAACGGACGTAGCATATCCTTTTTGAAAGATTGATTAGTTTTCGCCACGCGGGGCTAGAAGTCTCATTTGATTGATTGGCTTGTTTTTTAGGGGCGAGACAAGTCCTCAGATAGTAACCCCTACGGGTAGTACCTAATTCTTTGTCTCAAAGTTTTTGTTATAAAAGGTGTGGCGAACGAGGCGTCTTCGTATTGAAAGACGAGTATCAAGACCACACACACTACAGTGAGTATCCTGACACTCGGAGAAGAAGAGGTCTACACCCAATCCTCTCTTTTAATTCAATGCAAAGAGAACTTCGTTCTCTTATTAAAGATGTTTTTGGTTTTGAATGGTAAGTGCTTTGCGACAGAGAACCCTACGGTAAACGTCAGCACTCGGGATAGGAGAAGGCCTACGCCTAACCACCCCACGACCATTCAAGTTTTTGTTAAGAAAATGATTTGAAAATGCACTCGGTACAGGACCGAGGTTTTAGGTGACAAGGGTTGCGGGATGAAGTTGTGAAAGCGAGATGGTGGATAAAGTTGCGTCTTCGTATCGAAAGACGAGTGTCGAGACCACCCTCACTACAGTGGGCATTCCAACACTCAGAGAGGAAGAAGACTACACTTAATCCCCTCTCTCTAATTCAATACAAAGAGAAAATAATTTATTGAAAGATAGTTTGAAAATAGACTCGGTACGGGACCGAGGTTTTTTAGGAGAGAAAAGTTTAGAAGCGTCTTCGTATTGAAAGACGAGTGTCGGGACCACCCTCACTACAGTGGGCGTCCCAACACTCGAAGAAGAAGGGGACTACACCCAATCCTCTTATTTTAATTCAATACCAAGAACAGTTATTTTTTGAGAAAATATTACAAAATACAGCGCGCGCGAACCCTAATAGAAGGTCAACCTTCAAGTAAGTCAAGGGTCTTTAAAATCATCAATGATTTGAAATATTGTTTTATTAAATGAAAATAATTAAAATTATGAGTAATTTGCAAAAAGAATGGATCAAGAATAAGTAAGTATGCCGAAGTTATGGATTTTGAAAATTATGGTTTAAAACAATTAAATAAACTAAATAAATTAAAAAAAAGGTGCAAGGGGTGGGGATTGAACCCACTCCCTTTGGTTTCAAGTCACCACACTTAACCACCAAGACACACACACGCGTGTTGTTACAGAAGAAAGGGAGAAAAATAAAAGAGAAGGAAGAAAGATATAAAGTGGAAAAAAAAAAAGAAGGAGATAAAAATAAAAAGTGTCCTCCACTGGACTCGAACACAGGCACTGGGCAATGTAACGCACAAATTCTTACCGCTGGGGCGGCGATACGTCCAATGATTAACTTAGAAAGAAAAATATACATAGTATTCGTTCAAAGAAAGCTGGGCCAAAAAAAATAAAATAAAACAAAAGAACTTAATGCAAAAGCTGTCGTAACTTTGTCAATACCCCATGAAACTGAGCAAACCTTGAGTCTGTTCTACATGTTTTTCAGAGAGGAAGACAAATATGCTATTCAAATTTCCACATGATGCTTGTAATTAAAAATGCGAATGGAAATGCAAAGCAAAGTTATGAAATGCAATATGGAAACCAAAAGCTATGATAGACATAAACATGAGTGAACAAAGGTCTATACATGCTTGAGAATCAATATTTATAGATTAAATTCAAAGAATACAAACAGCTTTTCAATGAAACAGGTAATGATCATCAAATTTACAAATCAAGGATAACAAACTACAACAAGTTTTTACATCTAAACCAAGGCCAAAAAACCTAAACTCAAGACAGCATTGCATACAACATTCAAACTGCAATTAAGTCATAATTTCAACATGTGCTAATCAAGCAATCAGCCACTGGACTTGACAGAACTCCCAACAGTAATCAAACATTTTTTAACTCCAAGCCAAACACAAATTAAAGCACATGTATAATAGACACAACAAACTTCTAACAAAGCCAAATGTTAATCTTATACAATAGCCAATCAAAACAATAACAGTTCAGCAGCCATTCTGTCAACCTGTCCTAAAAAAAACATGTTAACCTACATGCCAAACAATAAGTTTCTGCCACAAAAGAAAAGCTTCAAATGCTAGTATCAATATGCCCAACAAAACAACAACATCATTCCTTTAAATCAAGGCCAATATGAAAAACAAAACACTTAATGACTCCTCTTTCAGACCAAAACATAATTCAAGCAGAATGCCTACAGCAATAGCAGTATCAGATTAAAGCCTTAAACAGCAAACTAATAGCAAGCTTCAAGCAATCAAACCAAATGCCAATTCAAATTCCAAACACAAACATCACATGGCATTGTATGTAAAAATAATTATGTTGCACTTATCAAGAAAAAGAGAAAACAAACGAAACCCAATGATGACAAGTATCAGCAGCTTAAACAAATGATTCATAAAACAACAATTTCCCTAGCCAAAGCAGTGTGACAGTATGTTTTATGGTGAGTGATGTGTGGTGCAGACATGTGTTTTGGTGAGAACATATATGTGTACTGCAAATGCAAGTTAATTTGGCCAATTCAAGAAAACTTGTTGCAGTAAAGTGAAGTTTAGGTCTTGAACAGCAAAACAAATAAGTAATCATGGCAGCAGAATTTCTCAAACATCAACCCATTCAAAACTGCAGTCAGACACAACAAAACTCGTGCAGGGGGGGAATCATGCTGTCATGGCAATGCAAGCAAAACAAATGTGGATTCACATATGATGTAACAGCCAAACAGGATTCATCAGGATTGAGATTAAATGGGTATTCCACTTCTTGAACAGAATGTGATGTTCAATAACCAAAACCAAACAAAAACAAATTCAAAATCAAGGCAAACAGAAATGATGACAGCAAATAGAAATCAATCAGCTTAGGTTTGTGTGTGAATGTAACATGACTATACAGTAAGCCAAAGAGGAAATCCAAAGCCAAAAGGGTGAATCCAAACTGTTCCCACTGATGCAACATCAATCCTAAGAAAAGGGAAATAAAACTGGCAGTGGAACTTACCAAGTTCAACACTTTTAAACAACCTGTACATGTTGACCCTAACTGCTAAACCAAAACTTAATAGACAACAGATAAAGATTGGTTCAACTCAAAATAAATATTCAAAACAAAACAATTTGCAAAATGCTGTAAATTCAGATATGGATACTACAAAATAACCAAAACAGCAGCAGCATGCCCTTTAGAGATCAGTATGACAACAAACTCACAGCATATTCACTCAACCTGCCAACTCAATAAGACACACACCTTGCATCTTACTACACATACAAACTTTGAATATGACTTATGCAATGCTTCACAACAAGGCAACAGCCAAACTTGACCTCAAGGCCAAAAGCAAAATAAAACTTTCAGTACTCATCAATGTACACTTGAAATTAGCAACATACAAACTAAATGACTACTGCTACATTTAGCATCCATCACAACCAGCACCACACACATAGCAAAAGGACAGCACATTTTATATTAACACAGAACCCAACATCATGACTAAACATTTAACAAGACTGGACCTTAGTAGCTCATGAACTTAAACTGGACACATAATATGCCAACCTCAGGTTCACATGACTCAGCATAACCAACACATACACCAGCAGTTGAAACAACCTTAAGACTTAAGTAAAAAAAAAAAAAAAACATGAGAAATCATCAACTTTGGGTAGAAACTAAACAGTCAGGATCAAGATATGAAAATTACACAAACAGATCTACAACAGCAAAAGGTTTTTGTAGCAGGTAAATAACATGATATTCAAAGCAAAAGAATCCACATCATGACTGCACACAAGCATGCTCAACAAAGTAGTCCAGATCCAAGCACCAACCAATCAAACAAACATCATTTACACAGCAGCCAAAAGCTAAAACTTAGCAAATAAGTTCAAACAGAAACATGGAACAAATTTAAGAACTCGAACCAACAGTGTCCTAATCAACCTGAGCCTTAACAACCCCAACATAGTTTAATCAAAGTCACTAACACACACACTTTAAAACTATCAACAGGATACAAGTAACATATCACAAGCACATTCATTTTTTTTTAGCATATATGAAGTTTGAAAACAAGCTCGGTAAAACAAATACCTAATCATGACAGATGCATATGATGAGAATAGAAACAGATGCCCATACCTAGAAACAAACACTGAATGGCCAGAGAACTTTGAAGAAAAACCCCACCTTTTAGTGCAGCTCAAAAACCAAACCCTTCAAGATGCTATTCCTCTCAAGAAAAAATGTGGCTGCTAGGGTTTTCTTTGGCTCCTCATCTTCCTTTTATACTCTCAACTCTCGAATCCAAATGCCTCCTCTCTGATTTTTCTCTCGCGTGGCTTTTCTCGTGAGGTACAGGCTAGGGTTTGTAGTGGCTGCTGTGCTTGCCCAAACTGGTGAAAGAGGCAGAGAAACACAGGGCTCGGTACTCTTGTGGTTGGCCTTGAAAAGGAAAGAGGTAGTACGCTCCAAAAATTGTTTCACCATTTCCCTCTTATCTTGCAATTTCAAACATAACTCATCCAATACACCTCTATCATCAAACTCAAAAAACAACAAATTAATCCTTGTGAAGAGGTGATTGGGATTGAGCTTTGTTTCGTTAAAAATGGCGATGTCTTGCTCTATCTTCACGCACAAAATGTTTTGCTTTTCATCTTCTGCCCAGCCACGAACAAAGCAAGGTATGTCATTAAACTGGGGTGGGATAATCAACGGATGTATCGCCACCCCAGTGGTTAAGTCATGCGCCTATTTATTCTATGGTCACGAGTTCGAAACCTGGTGGGAGCAGAATCCACCACAATTTTTTATTCTTGCGCCCTTTTGTTCCTTTCTTAGTATGTATAGTTTTCCTCTCCTATTATTCTCAAATGTGCGTTTGTAGCCAAGTGGTAAAGGTGAGGGGTGTGGAGCAAGAGGTGGTGGGTTCAAACCCCACCTTGTGCACTTGTCTCAATTTATTTTTTACTTAGGAAAATGATCTCCCTATTCTCCATATATTTTGAATACACATCCCTTTTCTTCTTCTCTTTTTTCATATATCCCTGTAAAAGTGCAAATTAAAATATGCTATGTAATGTTTTTATGCCTTATGTTGATGCAGATGAAATAAAACATGTGCCAGAGTGGTTGGCCAAATTTGGGGTACAACAGCTGCCCCTATTCAAACGGCTTGGGCCTGAAGGGATGAAAGGTAAGCGACTTTCAGACATTCAAGGTAAAAGACGGTTGAATACCCAAGGACCCAGAAATTTGACAACCGTGATACGAACTTCTGACATCGCCGCCAGGCACCCATATTAAGTAGAACGTCTGACCTCGCCGTCAGCTCCTCTAACAGCATCTAACCTTGCTGTCAGATCTCAGCGTCAAAATTATAAATCAACTGACTTTATCGTCGGTCTTCGATATTTTCTGACTTCGCCGTCAACTTTTCAAAATAATCTTCTGACCTCACCGTCCAATTTACAATATTTTCTGACTTCGCCGTCAGTCATAAATCAAGTAAACATCTGACCTCGCCGTCAATTCTCACATAACCTGACTTCGCCGTCATCTCTTAAAACAATCTTCTGACTTCGCCGTCAATTCTTAAAATAATCGGTGAAAGCATCTGACCTCATGGTCAGGCCTCGACATTAAGTCGGTAAAAAGATCTAACCTCGCCGTCAGTCCTCTGTTAAATACAAACGGATATTGAATCCAAAGATACGATCCTCCGACATTGCCGTCAAGACAAAATCCAACATCGCCGTTGGAAGAACCAAACTACCCGACATCGCCGCCAAGAACAAGCATCTAGCATCGCTGCTAAAGAATCAAACCACTCGACTTCGCCGCCGAAAATAAACACCCAACCTCGCCGCTGAATAAACAAATTACTCCGACATCGCCGCCAGAAACAAACATCCAACCTCGCCGCTGAATAAACAAATTATTCCGACATCGCCGTCAAAACAAACTTCTCAACATCGCCGTTGAAGAATCAAATTACTCCGACATCGCCGCCAGAAACAAACATCCAACCTCGCCGCTGAACGAACAAATTATTCCGACATCGCCGCCAGAAACAAACTTCTCAACATCGCCGTTGAAGAATCAAATTACTCCGACATCGCCGCCAGAAACAAACATCCAACCTCGCCGCTGAACGAACAAATTATTCCGACATCGCCGCCAGAAACAAACTTCTCAACCTCGCCGCTGAATAAACAAATTATTCCGACATCGCCGTCAAAACAAACTTCTCAACATCGCCGTTGAAGAATCAAATTACTCCGACATCGCCGCCAGAAACAAACATCCAACCTCGCCGCTGAACGAACAAATTATTCCGACATCGCCGCCAGAAACAAACTTCTCAACATCGCCGTTGGAAGAACCAAACTACCTGACATCGCCGCCAGAAACAAATACTCAGCATCACCGCTGAAGAATCAAATCATCTAACATCGCCGTCAGAAATAAACTCTCAACATCGCCGTTGAAGAATATAAATACTTGACATCGCCGTCAAAACAGACTTCTCAACATCGCCGTTGAAACACTAAATCATCTAACATCGCCGTCAGAACAAACTTCTCAACATCGCCGTTGAAGAATATAAATACTTGACATCGCCGTCAAACCTTCGCTAAATATAAGCGAGCAACAAGATTCAATTAAAATTAAGACCAACCATTGGTGAACATCACAAAATAACTCCGTTGGGGAAACACCATGAGCTGGGGCCTAGCCAACACACGGGCAAAGATATTAATCATCTGCGAGATTCGCTTGAAACAAAAGGGTAACGACCTGGCTTATGTTTAACATGCATATGTTTGAATATGACGAAATGCTCCATACGAAATGGAAATGCTTCGCGTTTGGGTAGATGTTATGCATGTAGGTAGATGCAAATGAACCACTTTAGCAAAATAAATGCTAAAGAGAAAGAGCTAGCTCCGTTGGGTCAAGGCTAGATACGCCTAGTGCAAACAAACTCATGCTGGGGAATACAAGCCTTGGATGGCCTCCGAGAAAAAAAACTTCTGGGTAAAACTGCTTTGCTAAGAATAAAACCAAACCGCTGGGGATCCAAATCAAACTCTGCTGCGGAAGACGTCCCGGGTGGCCTATCAGCCTACCACTCTTCTGGGGAACAAACAACTTGACTGGAGACAACACCTCCACTCTACCGGGGAAATCAGTTATGAATGATTAGCCAGAATAACTCTACTGGGGAAACACAGTAGATTGCTGAGGAATAGCTCCATTCTGTCGGAGATTGAATCCGCTATCTGCTAGGGATTTTGAATAAGACTTATTGGGAGCTTATCCCAAACTATCTCTGCTGGGGGATGGAGATAAACAATCTTTGAGTCAGCCCTACTCTGTGAGAAGGAAATTAACTCTGCTAATTTGACTGTGGACTAGATGAGGAAAGAATCATCCTCAACCTCTGCTTGGGGAAAGTGACAACGGCTAGGCAAATGTGTTATACAGCTGGCACCAAATTTATCAATTATGACCTTATTTAAAACAAATGTCTTGATTAATAGTTAGCAAAGCCCACAAGTTTATGTATGTAAGGTTTCTTCATCAAAAATATCAGGCGTTTCTTGCAAACAAAACGGTAAAAATTTAAAACCAGAACAAAAGCTTTTTCTGAATAGTATATTTTATTGATAAAAGGCCTGAAAATAGGCAACTTTACATTGGATGCAACTCCTGAAAAGAGAAAGTCGCGCAACAAGACAATCACAAGGAAAATATACAAAAATGTCGGCAACGTGGTACAGACAAGCACCATGTGACGACTCATCCATGACTCGCGTGGCTTTGACGCTTTCCGATGCTTTAACTTCCGAAGAGATTGATTTGAATGGTCGATCTTCGAGTTCTCCCTAGAATCCACTATGCTTGTGATAATCAATGCGCAGGCCGCAGTCATTTGCTTTAAAATCCCTAATTTTTGCCTGAATCGCCCTTGCGGGTTTTCGATTCACCAGGATACCCATTTTTTGCCAAAGTTGCCCTTTCAGGTTTTCAACTTTGCGGGCTCACATTTTTCTTATATCCCTAATTTTTGCCCGAACCTATCCTTTTATGGTCCGCCGGGATGCCTCATTCTTGCCTGGATACTCTTTTCTTTCCAGCGAGCTTTCTTAAGCAAAATATTTTTTGACCGCGTCTGCGTTCACCGGGGATGTAAAATCTTCACCATCCATAGTCGAAAGTAGCAAGGCTCCTCCTGAGAAAACCTTTCGTACCACATAAGGACCCTCATAGTTAGGAGTCCATTTGCCTCTGTGATCATTCTGCGGCGGGAGGATTCGCTTCAACACCAAGTCGCCTGCCTGGAAGCTCCGAGGTCGTATCTTCTTGTCATAGGCGCTCTTCATCCTCTTTTGATACAAACGACCGTACGCAAGAGACGCCAATCTTTTCTCATCCATCAAACTAAGTTGATTCAACCTGTTCTTTACCCATTCTGCTTCATCTAGTTTGACATCTGCCAGTATTCTTAGAGAAGGGATCTCGACCTCTAATGGCAGAACAGCTTCCATGCCATACACCAACGAGAAGGGAGTTGCCCCAGTTGAAGTACGCACCGAAGTGCGGTATCCATGTAAGGCAAAGGGCAACATCTCGTGCCAATCCTTATAAGTTATCACCATCTTCTGTACTATCTTCTTAATGTTCTTGTTGGCTGCTTCCACGGCGCCATTCATTTTCGGGCGATAGGGAGAAGAATTGTGATGCTCAATTTTGAAACTCTGGCACAGTTCCTTCATCATCTTGTTATTCAAATTAGAACCATTGTCAGTAATGATCCTTTCGGGTATCCCATATCGACAGATGATATCTCTTTTGATGAATCGGGCCACTACCTGCTTTGTGACATTGGCATAAGAGGCCGCTTCGACCCATTTGGTGAAATAATCAATAGCCACTAAGATAAAACGGTGTCCATTGGATGCGGTCGGCTCGATTTTTCCAATCATATCAATGCCCCACATGGAAAAAGGCCACGGCGATGACATGACATTCAAAGGGCACGGCGGCACATGAATCTTGTCGGCATAAATTTGACATTTGTGGCATTTCTTGGCGTACTTGAAGCAATCTGACTCCATAGTTAACCAATAATATCCTGCCCTCAACAATTTCCGAGACATGGCATGCCCACCTGCATGTGTTCCGAAAGCACCTTCGTGGACCTCTTCCATAAGCAAATTTGCCTCTTTTTCGTCCACGCATCTTAGTAGCACTAAGTCATGGTTTCTCCGATAGAGCGCACCGTCTGGATTCAGATAAAAATTGCTGGACAATCTCCTCAAAGTCTTCTTGTCTTGGGTAGATGCCCCAGGCGGGTACTCTTGTTTTTTAAGAAAGTTCTGAATGTCATAAAACCACGGTTTACCATCAGGAGCTTCCTCTACTGCGAACACAAATGCCGGTCTATCGAGCCGTGAAATGACGATTATCGGAGCATCATTCCAGAAGTTTACTTTGTACATTGAGGACAAAGTAGCCAAGGCATCGGCCATCTGATTCTCGGCTCTTGGCACATGGTGAAGCTCTACTCGATCGAAGAAAGGCAGCAACCTTCTTGCGTAGTTCATATATGGGATCAGATTAGGCTGGCGCGTCTCCCACTCCCCCTTGATTTGGTTGACCACTAAGGCTGAATCTCCATAAATATCAAGGTTCTTGATTCTTAAGTCGATTGCTTCCTCAATACCCATGATACATGCTTCGTACTCGGCCTCGTTGTTGGTACATGGGAATGTTAACCTCGCGGTGAATGGTATATGGGACCCATGGGGAGTTGTAATGATTGCCCCAATCCCACTACCGTATGAGTTAACAGCGCCGTCAAAGATTAATTTCCACTGGGAACCCAATTCCGGTCCCTCGCCCGGCAACGGCTCGTCGCAATCTTTCATTTTTAAGTACATAATGTCTTCGTCGGGGAAGTCAAACTTCATTGGCTGATAATCATCGACTGGCTGCTCTGCAAGGTATTCTGACAGAACACTACCTTTAATAGCTTTTTGAGATACATATTGAATATCATATTCTGTCAGAATCATCTGCCACCTAGCGATCCTTCCTGATAGCGCCTGCTTTTCGAACACGTACTTAATTGGGTCCATCTTTGAAATCAACATGGTTGTGTGGTTTAGCATATACTGCCTTAGGCGCTTAGCGGCCCAAGCAAGTGCGCAACAAGTCTTTTCTAACATTGAATATCTGGATTCACAGTCTGTGAACTTTTTACTCAAGTAGTAAATTGCATGCTCCTTTCTTCCAGTCTCGTCGTGCTGACCGAGAACACAACCCATAGAATTTTCAAGAACGGTTAAGTACATTATCAACGGTCTCCCAGCCACCGGGGGCATCAGTATTGGGGGTTCTTGTAGGTATTCCTTTATTTTCTCAAATGCCTTCTGACAATTCTCGTTCCAAACGACCGCCTGATCCTTCTTTAGAAGTTTAAACAGTGGCTCACAGGTGGCGGTGAGATGAGATATGAACCTTGCAATATAGTTCAATCTACCTAAGAAACCACGAACCTGCTTTTCGGTCTTTGGCGCTGGCATTTCTTGAATCGCCCTGATCTTCGCGGGATCAACCTCAATACCTTTCTCACTAACGATGAACCCCAACAGCTTTCCTGATCGTACGCCGAAAGTACATTTGCTTGGATTCAACCTCAATTTGAACTTCCTCAACCTCTCAAACAACTTTAGAAGATTCACCAAGTGCCCCTCTTCCGTTTGGGACTTTGCAATCATATCGTCGACATAAACTTCGATTTCGTGATGCATCATGTCGTGAAAGAGTGTGACCATTGCTCGTGGATAAGTTGCCCCTGCGTTCTTCAACCCGAAAGGCATTACTTTATAGCAAAAGGTCCCCCAAGGTGTGATAAAAGTCGTTTTCTCCATATCTTCCGGCGCCATCTTAATTTGATTATATCCGGAGAAGCCATCCATGAAAGAAAACACTGAGTATTGCGCAGTGTTATCGACAAGCACGTCAATATGGGGAAGCGGGAAATCATCCTTTGGGCTCGCTCTATTCAAGTCTCTATAGTCAACACACATCCTAACTTTGCCGTCTTTTTTAGGCACGGGCACGATGTTAGCGACCCAAGGGGGGTAGTTGGCTACGGCAAGAAATCCAGCATCTAACTGTTTTTGAACTTCTTCCTTGATCTTTACCGCCATGTCTGGCCTCGTTCTTCTCAATTTCTGTTTGACAGGAGGACATCCCTCACGAAGAGGCAGACGATGAACCACGATGTCCGTGTCGAGTCCTGGCATATCCTCATACGACCAGGCGAACACGTCTTTGTACTCCTGGAGTAACTCAATCAATCGTTGCTTGACCTCACCCTGCAACGTAGCCCCTATTCTGACCTCCTTCTTGTCTTCTTCTGTTCCCAGGTTGATAACTTCAACTTCCTCCTGATGAGGCAGGATGACCTTCTCCTCTTGTCTTAACAATCTGGCAAGCTCCTCAGGCAGGTTTTCGTCTTCTTCGATCTCTTCTTCGGCTTGAAAGATCGGATTGTCAAAGTCATACCGAGTCATAGACGAGTCTGAGTCGGTGGCATCTGAAATGTGCAACCTGCGATGATGATGATTTTATGCTTTTAAATGATATGCAAACAAAAACACAAACCACATTGCCATTTTATTGTTAAAGATAAAAAAAAGAACAACAAGGATCACAAAATTCTGAATGAAAAGACGCCTTTTAATTGATGATAAAAAGATCGTTCACATGCATAAAGATAGGGCCCTACAAATAAAGTCCATTATGCCTTGGGCAGAGCATATGGAAATACATTAATCAAGACAAATCAATTACTCTTCATAAGTCACTGTGATAACTTCCTCTATGCTCCAATTCTTCAAGCCCTGGCCGGGGATGCATGGCTGGATCCATGCATCCATATCACAGTCGCTGTCCCCTTCTTCGTCTGATATGGCATTAATTTGATCGAAAATGACTCCACCGCTAGTAAATTGGACAGAACCTTTGTAACGTGGAGTGCTTTGTGAAGATGATCCATGTGGGTTATATCCCAATCCGAACTTATCTTGTTTGTTTGGGACGCTCACCACTTGTCCCCATCCTTGTGTTGACCCGGATTCCACCACGGCCCGTGCTTCCTTGTATGATGACATGGCAACTTCTGGAGCTTTGACCTCGACCGGTGCCTTCTCCTTGATTTGGACAGTCTCAAAAGCCTGGCACAGCGTTTCTTGGATTTCGCCGTCAACTTCCACATATTTGAATGAAGACAGATGGCTCACCATGATGTCTTCTTCCCCGCAAACGGTCACAATATTCCCATCCACCATATATTTCAATTTCTGGTGTAAAGTTGATGTTACAGCGCCTGCTAGGTGTATCCAAGGCCGACCCAAAAGACAACTATAAGCGGGCTGGATATCCATGATGTAGAAAACTGTTTCAAACACCTCTGGGCCTACTTGGATAGGCAGAGTTATTTCCCCAAAGACAGATCTTCGGGTTCCATCGAAAGCCCGCACAACCAAATCACTGGGCGTACAATATAGACCCTGATGATCGATCTTCATCAATGCCTTTTTTGGCAACACATTCAAAGACGACCCTGTATCAACAAGTACATGTGACATCATTGTTCCTCGACATTCAAGTGAAACGTGCAGAGCCAAGTTGTGGTTCCTCCCTTTTGGCGTCAAATCGCGGTCCGTGAACCCCAACCCGTTACCTGCATTGACATGGGCCACCACGCCTTCCAACTGATTCACGGATATCTCTTGAGGTACATAAGCATTATTCAAAACTCTGAGCAAAGCATTCCGGTGAGCCTCAGAACATAACAGCAGTGACAAGATAGAAATCTTTGAAGGAGTATGTTGTAAATGATCCACAATTTTATAGTCACTTTTTCTTATTAAGCGCATGAATTCCTCCGTATCCTTCAGCAACGCCTCCTCTCCTCTGGCCTGAGAATTCTCTTCTGCTACGACCTTACCCTTACCTTTATCAACCCTTTCTGTGCTTACTTCGGGAGGTGCAAATACTCTCCCGCTCCGTGTCATTCCTCCAGTTCCTACCAAATTATCAACAGAATCCAACGGTGAACCTCTCAGTTCCTGCTTTTGGCCATTGCAGTAGACCTCGGCCCCATAGTTCCAAGGAATTGCTTTAGAACTTTCATAGGGCACGGGCCCCGCCTTTGTGAATATAATAGTGGGCCTCGCCGGAGGCGCAGAAATTGTAATTGTTTTGTATGGGATGGATATGGTGGCCACCTCATCCTTATCTTCGATGACTACCTCTTCAGCATTTTTCTCACAGATTCTATCAAATTGTAACAAACCGTCATTCATCATGTGCTGTATATGGTTCCTTAGGTTCCGACATCCTACCGGACAGATCATACAGTCTTCGCAATCCTTTCCGCAGCCTGGGAATACCCCTCCTTCTAACAACTTGCTCTTCACGAAACTTAACGGCGTCTTCAAATCCTCTACCCTGGATACCAAGTTCAGGCCTTCCTCACTGTCAATAGCATTTACACCGCCACCCTTACCATGGTTAGGCATGGGATTTCGATCCACACTTGGCGCATCCTGATTGAAATTGATAGCTTTACTATCGATAAGGTCTTGTACCTTGTGTTTGAAGGCTTTACAGTTGTCAATACTGTGGCCGGGGGCGCCAGAGTGGAATTCACACCTAGCGTTGGCGTCATATCCAGGAGGTGGTTGGCCAGTTAGAGGTGCCATTGTCCTTTTCTGGACCAACTGCAGTTGAATTAAGTGTTGTAGCAGCTGAGCGTATGGCATTGGCGGTGTGTCAAAGTGTCTATCCGCCACCCTTCTCCTATCCTGGAATTGTCTTGGTGCATAATTCTGTTGTTGAGGTCGCTGCTCCTGTTGTTGACGCGGCTGTTGCTGTGGAGGCTGTGTCGCCGGGATGGCAATACTCGCTACTTGTGACGGTTGCTGGTAATACGGTCGCTGCTGACGCTGATCCAAGTATCTCTTTCGGTTGTTAAAGCCGTACACTGCATTTGTTTCATTATCCTTTTTCTTCGCACCAAAAAACTTTCTCCCACCTCCAGATGAGGTCCCTTCCGCTGCTTGAATTTTCCCCAATTTTATACCGTTTTCAACTCTTTCGCCCGTGATAATTAAGTCCGAGAAGCTTCCTGACATGTTACTCACCAACTTCTCGTAGTAGATTCCGGGCAGCGTGGCCACGAATAGATCGATCAGTTCTCTTTCCACCATGGGAGGTTGAACCCTAGCGGCAAGCTCTCGCCACCTTTGGGCGTATTCTTTAAAACACTCATTGCTCCTTTGGGATAGATTCTGCAACTGCACGCGATTTGGTGCCAAGTCACTATTATACTGGTAATGCTGGACAAAGGCCTCTGCTAAATTCTTCCAACTCCGAATATTGGCAGGTTCCAAACCCATGTACCACTCCAGAGAAGGCCCTGACAGACTATCTTGGAAGAAGTGCATAAGCAACTTCTCGTCATCAGAGTATGCCGACATCCTTCGAAAATAGGAGCGGATATGCACCTTTGGACATGTCGTTCCTTTGTATTTATCGAAATCTGGCACCTTGAACTTTGGAGGAATCCTAAGTCCTGGAATTAGTCCCAGATTGGACATGTCAAGTCCCATAGTGTTCTGGCTTTCCAGAATGCTCTTCATCTTTTCCTCTATTTCGTCAAACCTTCTATTAGTGTCGGATCGTAACCCTCCCCCGAGGTCTCTCATGGAGAAGATGTCATCTTGTTCATCTTGGTCCCATTGAGGATTCACGCTAGTAGGTATGGCACCTGCCACAACCGGGATGGGGATCCCAGTTTGTTCTCTTCCGCCTGGAAGGTTGACTACAGTTGGGCCACCGTTGGCTTGCGAGGTTCCGCCATTAGCAGGAGGGGGAACAACAGCAGCCCCGCCGTGCAAGACGCCACTTCCATCCACCTGAGCTATTAAGGGTTGAACTAATGTCCTTAATTGGTCCTGTCCATTGGCCACCCCCTGCATCATCTCCATGAATTGTGCCATCTTCTCACGGAACTCCAAAAGCTCGGCTTGAACCTGATCCATAATTCTCTGCTGATTTCCCCGCGTGTTGTATGAGTGTTGAGAAGTCAGCTTGCTCTTCCTCTTTATCTCTTTCTCTCTCTGAAACGGCAAGCGGTGTGAGGTCGAGTTTCAGGGAATGCAAAATGATGCGCCAGTTTATGCGAATGCTCAAGAGACTTTCGAAACCTATGACTATAACCGGTATTATAGAATTGCGAATGAACAAATAATAAAGAAAACACAATTAGACCAAAAGCAAATTCTCATTAATTTGGGAAGATTCAATACAAACATTTGCTGACTATGTCGAATAACAATTCTCATTACAAGGAAAACACCAAATGACCGAAAATCAAGAGTACTAAAAACTAGAATTTCTCCTTTTGGAGACGCTCTTCAAGCTTCCTCGTCTCGAACATGAACCTCCTGACCATTTGGTCACAGAGCTGGATAAAGTGGTGAACAGAAGGGGGAATATCATTTCCTTCCAAATCTTGAATGGCGCTCTCTAACCTCCATGGGATATCACGGATCATAAGGTTGCAATGCTCCACCAAATTGTTGTACCTAGCACGGCACGTATCTAGAGTCGACTGGTAATAACAAATAGAATCCACATGGGTGTCCAGCAACTCATTAAGCTGAGCCTCTTTCTCGAGCCACTGCGCACCGTCTCTTTGCAAGGCCTCAAAATGATTCCTCCACAGAAGGGCTGTCTCTTGGGCGGTCTCCAATTCTTGACACTTGTTATTCCACACGTCAGATGTGACATATGAACCCCTCAAGGCCTCCTCTTTGAGTCTTCGTTCACTTTCCGCTAGGGTCAAGGCACTTCTTAGTTGTTCCTCAAGATTCCCAATATCAGCTTCAAGGTTCTTTCGTATTTCCTTTTTCTCGACAGAGGCAATCTCAAAGAAGTGCCATGCCCTATCACAAGAAGCTTTGGTGTCCTTCAGGCGCTGTCGGAGAGTTGTTAATGATGCGTCAGCCCCTTCGTAACCCTGTTGGTACCTGACTCTCAGATCCGTTTCTAATTTTAGCTTCTTGCTACTCTCAGCCGCTTGATCCTGTTCAAACTCCACCTTTCTTTTGTACTGACCGTTCTCCACATTTGCTTGGTGGACTTCATTCTGAAGGTCCTGATTCTCCTTAGTCAATCTCTCCACTATTAGCTTCAGTTTTTCGTATTCTTCTATGGGTACATGAGTGGGAGCAGGAGGTGCTTCTCGCATAGAGGGCTCTAAGGGAAATGGCAACGACTTTTCAGCTACTCTGGCTAATAACCACCGGTTGTATGGCTCCTTTGCCACACAGTTCTTCGCTTTTAACTCCTTCCTTCCCTTTGTATGAATCTTGCCCCAAGCCTTAGCAATCTTCCTGACAAACGCAGGGTCCTCTGATGTCGCTAGCAAAAAGAAACTCTGAACCTTCTCTGCTTCGGGCTCACCCTCCATAGCATAACCCAACTGACGTAATGCCATGACTGGGTTATAGTTAATACAACCAGCCCTACCGATCAAAGGTACATTACTGAATTCTCCACAACTGAAGATGATTTCCACATCATAGTACTCATGAGAGTACCAAGCAATATCATTAGCTTCCAGAGACATGATGCGCTGAGACCATTTCAACTCCTTCTTGTTTTCCACAAACGGTCCTTTCTTGGGCAAATGAGAAGCATACCATTTGTATAGTAGGTGAGAGCAGCATTGGATCGTTCCCGCCTTCTTTTCACTCCTCCAATGAATAGAGTGATAAACATCAGCGAGGAGTGTGGGGATGGGATTCTTCTGCATAAAGAGAACAATGGCAGTGATGTCTATGAAATTGTCCACATTTGGAAAGAGGACAATCCCGTAAATCATCAGAGCAACACTTATACCGAATTTTTCCCAATCTTCATCAACCTTGTACTGAGCGGCCTTTTCTAGCAAAAACTTCAATGGAAAACCCTGAACACCCCCTTTACTGGTTAGACCCTTCTTGACCTCTTCTTTGGTCATATGAAGAGCAAGAGCAATGACAGCAGGTTTTGGTTCTTCTTCCAAACCTGTATAGACAGGTTGGTCCTTAATCTTAATGTTCAAAATGTGAGAATATTCTTCCAAGGTGGGAGCCAACTGGTAGTCTTGAAAAGTGAAGCACCGGAGAGGCGCATCATAAAATTGAGCCATAGCGTACAGGGCCCAGGTATCAACTCTGGAGTGGAGAAGATCAAGCAGTTTCCCATATTCCCCTTGAAAGTTGATCTTGATAACTTTCGGCACGTCAATCAGAAGGTCTTGAATTGATTCCAATTTTGGTTCCCTAAACTTTATGGAATTTGTGCTTCTCTTTCTTATATCAGCCATTGAGTTCACCAATACCTGAGATAATCATAGCTTCTTAAGTCTCTTGATATGCAAAATGATATGTAATGCGATGTCTTATGAATGCATATGACAATGGAACAATAATAAGATCAACATCACAAATCCTGCAAGACAAGAACACAAGGTATCTTTCCAACGGGTGGGCAATCTACTGGTTCGAGAGGGCGTTCCAAAAGGCTTTTCAAACAAAGTCCTATGCACTAACCCTCAAAAGTTTCCCATCATAACGACTACTCGTAAGACGGTACTCCTTTCAAAAAGGATGAACACAGCGTCATGTTTTAGTGACCTTTGGAATAAGGTTCTACAAAGGTCCTCAGAATCGCGGACTCTCAAGTTGAAGATAAGAACGTCATTACGACTACACGTAAGACATAATCATTCCAACGGGGTCTCATCTGAGCGGTGGAATTCGATCCAACTCAACGAGTCCTAAGTCTCGCAAATCAGAAAGAAACCACCTCCTAACTTAGTGCATACTCGAAAGCTCGGGTAGAAAGCTTTATCCTCACAAACCAAACCAAATGAACCCAAGAAGTTAGAAAGAACATAACCATAAAATAAATAGCAAAACAAATAAAGCACAAATGCGACAAACAAAATAGGCGTGGCTCGCTTCTCCATCCCCAGCAGAGTCGCCAGCTGTCGCTACTCGAAAAATGGCATCGCGCAACGACGGGGAGGCGAAAAAGATAGACAGAAGAGTCGCCACCGAACTTTATTTATCCCATGAGGGGAAAGGAAAATATCGAGAAAACCTTAAGAAATAAATGGATAAGATGGTCTCGCAACCAAGAACGGGTTCGGAAGCCGGTTATGCGAGGGGAAGGTATTAGCACCCCTCGCATCCATCGTACTCGATGGGAACCTTTTGTTTGTCGATATGCTAAAATATTATGCTATAAAAGAGTGCTTCAAAGGGTAAAGGGAAAGGTTTAGAAACGGGAAACAAGGGGTGACGAGGGAAAGAAAGGACTCGATAGGACTTCGCGGTCCTAGGCCTACGTATTCTCAACAGATATGAGAAAGTCAGAGTCGACGTAGTTCGGGAAACTACGGGTGATAGGGGGGATGTGCTCGGCAAGGATTGTGGCCCTTGTGCCTACGTATCTTTACTTAAAAGAAGTAAAGAATCAGAGCAGCCGTAGTTCGGCCTACGGTGTGTTGATGTTTTTTATGGATGATGCTATCGTGCGCATTCTAGCAGTTAGGTGTTTCGCTGCTCGCTCGTTGGAGACTTAGGCGTTACCTGTTTGCGGTAGAACGGACGTAGCATATCCTTTTTGAAAGATTGATTAGTTTTCGCCACGCGGGGCTAGAAGTCTCATTTGATTGATTGGCTTGTTTTTTAGGGGCGAGACAAGTCCTCAGATAGTAACCCCTACGGGTAGTACCTAATTCTTTGTCTCAAAGTTTTTGTTATAAAAGGTGTGGCGAACGAGGCGTCTTCGTATTGAAAGACGAGTATCAAGACCACACACACTACAGTGAGTATCCTGACACTCGGAGAAGAAGAGGTCTACACCCAATCCTCTCTTTTAATTCAATGCAAAGAGAACTTCGTTCTCTTATTAAAGATGTTTTTGGTTTTGAATGGTAAGTGCTTTGCGACAGAGAACCCTACGGTAAACGTCAGCACTCGGGATAGGAGAAGGCCTACGCCTAACCACCCCACGACCATTCAAGTTTTTGTTAAGAAAATGATTTGAAAATGCACTCGGTACAGGACCGAGGTTTTAGGTGACAAGGGTTGCGGGATGAAGTTGTGAAAGCGAGATGGTGGATAAAGTTGCGTCTTCGTATCGAAAGACGAGTGTCGAGACCACCCTCACTACAGTGGGCATTCCAACACTCAGAGAGGAAGAAGACTACACTTAATCCCCTCTCTCTAATTCAATACAAAGAGAAAATAATTTATTGAAAGATAGTTTGAAAATAGACTCGGTACGGGACCGAGGTTTTTTAGGAGAGAAAAGTTTAGAAGCGTCTTCGTATTGAAAGACGAGTGTCGGGACCACCCTCACTACAGTGGGCGTCCCAACACTCGAAGAAGAAGGGGACTACACCCAATCCTCTTATTTTAATTCAATACCAAGAACAGTTATTTTTTGAGAAAATATTACAAAATACAGCGCGCGCGAACCCTAATAGAAGGTCAACCTTCAAGTAAGTCAAGGGTCTTTAAAATCATCAATGATTTGAAATATTGTTTTATTAAATGAAAATAATTAAAATTATGAGTAATTTGCAAAAAGAATGGATCAAGAATAAGTAAGTATGCCGAAGTTATGGATTTTGAAAATTATGGTTTAAAACAATTAAATAAACTAAATAAATTAAAAAAAAGGTGCAAGGGGTGGGGATTGAACCCACTCCCTTTGGTTTCAAGTCACCACACTTAACCACCAAGACACACACACGCGTGTTGTTACAGAAGAAAGGGAGAAAAATAAAAGAGAAGGAAGAAAGATATAAAGTGGAAAAAAAAAAAGAAGGAGATAAAAATAAAAAGTGTCCTCCACTGGACTCGAACACAGGCACTGGGCAATGTAACGCACAAATTCTTACCGCTGGGGCGGCGATACGTCCAATGATTAACTTAGAAAGAAAAATATACATAGTATTCGTTCAAAGAAAGCTGGGCCAAAAAAAATAAAATAAAACAAAAGAACTTAATGCAAAAGCTGTCGTAACTTTGTCAATACCCCATGAAACTGAGCAAACCTTGAGTCTGTTCTACATGTTTTTCAGAGAGGAAGACAAATATGCTATTCAAATTTCCACATGATGCTTGTAATTAAAAATGCGAATGGAAATGCAAAGCAAAGTTATGAAATGCAATATGGAAACCAAAAGCTATGATAGACATAAACATGAGTGAACAAAGGTCTATACATGCTTGAGAATCAATATTTATAGATTAAATTCAAAGAATACAAACAGCTTTTCAATGAAACAGGTAATGATCATCAAATTTACAAATCAAGGATAACAAACTACAACAAGTTTTTACATCTAAACCAAGGCCAAAAAACCTAAACTCAAGACAGCATTGCATACAACATTCAAACTGCAATTAAGTCATAATTTCAACATGTGCTAATCAAGCAATCAGCCACTGGACTTGACAGAACTCCCAACAGTAATCAAACATTTTTTAACTCCAAGCCAAACACAAATTAAAGCACATGTATAATAGACACAACAAACTTCTAACAAAGCCAAATGTTAATCTTATACAATAGCCAATCAAAACAATAACAGTTCAGCAGCCATTCTGTCAACCTGTCCTAAAAAAAACATGTTAACCTACATGCCAAACAATAAGTTTCTGCCACAAAAGAAAAGCTTCAAATGCTAGTATCAATATGCCCAACAAAACAACAACATCATTCCTTTAAATCAAGGCCAATATGAAAAACAAAACACTTAATGACTCCTCTTTCAGACCAAAACATAATTCAAGCAGAATGCCTACAGCAATAGCAGTATCAGATTAAAGCCTTAAACAGCAAACTAATAGCAAGCTTCAAGCAATCAAACCAAATGCCAATTCAAATTCCAAACACAAACATCACATGGCATTGTATGTAAAAATAATTATGTTGCACTTATCAAGAAAAAGAGAAAACAAACGAAACCCAATGATGACAAGTATCAGCAGCTTAAACAAATGATTCATAAAACAACAATTTCCCTAGCCAAAGCAGTGTGACAGTATGTTTTATGGTGAGTGATGTGTGGTGCAGACATGTGTTTTGGTGAGAACATATATGTGTACTGCAAATGCAAGTTAATTTGGCCAATTCAAGAAAACTTGTTGCAGTAAAGTGAAGTTTAGGTCTTGAACAGCAAAACAAATAAGTAATCATGGCAGCAGAATTTCTCAAACATCAACCCATTCAAAACTGCAGTCAGACACAACAAAACTCGTGCAGGGGGGGAATCATGCTGTCATGGCAATGCAAGCAAAACAAATGTGGATTCACATATGATGTAACAGCCAAACAGGATTCATCAGGATTGAGATTAAATGGGTATTCCACTTCTTGAACAGAATGTGATGTTCAATAACCAAAACCAAACAAAAACAAATTCAAAATCAAGGCAAACAGAAATGATGACAGCAAATAGAAATCAATCAGCTTAGGTTTGTGTGTGAATGTAACATGACTATACAGTAAGCCAAAGAGGAAATCCAAAGCCAAAAGGGTGAATCCAAACTGTTCCCACTGATGCAACATCAATCCTAAGAAAAGGGAAATAAAACTGGCAGTGGAACTTACCAAGTTCAACACTTTTAAACAACCTGTACATGTTGACCCTAACTGCTAAACCAAAACTTAATAGACAACAGATAAAGATTGGTTCAACTCAAAATAAATATTCAAAACAAAACAATTTGCAAAATGCTGTAAATTCAGATATGGATACTACAAAATAACCAAAACAGCAGCAGCATGCCCTTTAGAGATCAGTATGACAACAAACTCACAGCATATTCACTCAACCTGCCAACTCAATAAGACACACACCTTGCATCTTACTACACATACAAACTTTGAATATGACTTATGCAATGCTTCACAACAAGGCAACAGCCAAACTTGACCTCAAGGCCAAAAGCAAAATAAAACTTTCAGTACTCATCAATGTACACTTGAAATTAGCAACATACAAACTAAATGACTACTGCTACATTTAGCATGCTTTTGGCTGCTGTGTAAATGATGTTTGTTTGATTGGTTGGTGCTTGGATCTGGACTACTTTGTTGAGCATGCTTGTGTGCAGTCATGATGTGGATTCTTTTGCTTTGAATATCATGTTATTTACCTGCTACAAAAACCTTTTGCTGTTGTAGATCTGTTTGTGTAATTTTCATATCTTGATCCTGACTGTTTAGTTTCTACCCAAAGTTGATGATTTCTCATGTTTTTTTTTTTTTTTTACTTAAGTCTTAAGGTTGTTTCAACTGCTGGTGTATGTGTTGGTTATGCTGAGTCATGTGAACCTGAGGTTGGCATATTATGTGTCCAGTTTAAGTTCATGAGCTACTAAGGTCCAGTCTTGTTAAATGTTTAGTCATGATGTTGGGTTCTGTGTTAATATAAAATGTGCTGTCCTTTTGCTATGTGTGTGGTGCTGGTTGTGATGGATGCTAAATGTAGCAGTAGTCATTTAGTTTGTATGTTGCTAATTTCAAGTGTACATTGATGAGTACTGAAAGTTTTATTTTGCTTTTGGCCTTGAGGTCAAGTTTGGCTGTTGCCTTGTTGTGAAGCATTGCATAAGTCATATTCAAAGTTTGTATGTGTAGTAAGATGCAAGGTGTGTGTCTTATTGAGTTGGCAGGTTGAGTGAATATGCTGTGAGTTTGTTGTCATACTGATCTCTAAAGGGCATGCTGCTGCTGTTTTGGTTATTTTGTAGTATCCATATCTGAATTTACAGCATTTTGCAAATTGTTTTGTTTTGAATATTTATTTTGAGTTGAACCAATCTTTATCTGTTGTCTATTAAGTTTTGGTTTAGCAGTTAGGGTCAACATGTACAGGTTGTTTAAAAGTGTTGAACTTGGTAAGTTCCACTGCCAGTTTTATTTCCCTTTTCTTAGGATTGATGTTGCATCAGTGGGAACAGTTTGGATTCACCCTTTTGGCTTTGGATTTCCTCTTTGGCTTACTGTATAGTCATGTTACATTCACACACAAACCTAAGCTGATTGATTTCTATTTGCTGTCATCATTTCTGTTTGCCTTGATTTTGAATTTGTTTTTGTTTGGTTTTGGTTATTGAACAGTACCACTCCAAGTAATCATTCCCACATTACAAAGGAGTGTTGGACTGCAATTACCTGATCTCTAACGGCACGACCAAAGCTAATGAAGTTACTATGAAACCACCAATCAATTCCTATGGATGGTATATATGAAACTGGTCATGGGATACTCTGAACATAACCATATTGTTGCAAACACCTCTCAGGCAAGTGTCTAGCAACCATGGTCTACCACCGCATATAACCTAAATATAAAGAAGACTCCTTAAATTCATGGTGGACTCTATGATCAATTGTATGTCCAGATGACATGGTGTATAGTCACCACATCGAGCTTCCTCATGTACTCAATAATATCACCAAGATGTGACTCTCTGGCCCTCCATCTCCTCTGTCGTGGGGCCCTAATTGGGGAATGTTGCACCCTTCTGTCACAGATGGTGGGGAAATTCTCGTATATCTAGCTATGATATCAAAACACAGACACAATAAATAATAAATAAGAAATTTTATTCGTAAAAATTAAATAAGAAATCAACAACAAATAATAATGTCAAGTATACCTGTAACAAACTCAAATAACTAGAAAGATGTATGGTCTCAAATATTGTCATCAATCCAAATGTTGTATACAAAATGGTCAACGCAGCACACCCTGAAGCCCAACCAGTAACCTCAAGGCTACTGAACAGGCACATGTATCAGGCATCAATATAAACATCTGACTTGTCCGCAAAGAGAGTACATGCTACTAGTGTAACACCCTACTCTACCCATTTGTATGATAATTAAAAATACAAAAAATAAATACGGAAATTAATCAGAGTTACACGTGTAGGATGCCACATCATCAAACATCAACATGAAGTATCAAATCACTTCATATCTTATTCATTAATAAAAACAAATAATTTGATTAAACAACATAATTAATTCAAATGGTTTAACATTAAAACTTCAATTACATCAAATCTCCACAGAATATGTGGTTCAACAATATTAATCAAAACCAGATACATAACAAATACAATTTCAAATAATATAAAGAAAATATGAAATCCACATTCTTCCCGTGTTACCTATCAGAGCGACTCCTAAGATTCGATCAAATAGCAACACATGCTCTAAGCACTACTCATATATCTGATTATCATTACTTCCCAAGTGTCATACCCCAAATTTATCCTACCTGTTTCAAAATTTTCATTCGCTCGACTTAATTTTTTATTTACCTCGCTTGTACAGCGTAATGTATTTTTCAGCGAAAATAAACTAATTTTTTTCAAGCACCACAGTTGCTCGATTTTTGTTTGTTTTCATTCAAGTTATTTTTATATTTTCGTCAAAATGTAGAGAATGATTAATCTTCTTTTTTTAGCATATTTATTTGATAAATGGTGAATTTTTAGTCCAATAAGAGTGCACCACTTGGCATTTTTAAATATTTACCTTTATTTTTGTTTTATAATTTCATTTTTTATAATTTGTTAATATAATAATAAGGTTTTAGTATTAGAAATTAAAATTTTAATTTAGAAAATTAATTAGAATTTTATTTAGAATAGAATTAGAAAATTTAAATTAGAACTTAATTATAATTTAGAATTTTGATTTAGAAAATAGAATTAGGTTTTATAATTTAATTAATTAGATTAGAATTTTAATTTAGAAAATAGTTCTAAAATAGAATTTAGAATTTAGTTTTTTAATAAGAAATTAGATTAGATTTTAATTATAATTAGAAATAGAATTAGATTAGAATTAGAGATTTTTTTATTAGAATTATTTAATTAGATTAGAGTTAGAATGGATTTATTAATTAAGAATTAAGAGGAAAATTTAAAAAAATAGAAAATGAAGAGAAGACACAGATGAGGGATTGAAAATTAGGGTTTGGGGAATTGGGAATATAAAGAGGGGATATTGTTCACTTTCTGGAGGAATGAGAAAAAAAACCCTAAATTTGGTTTTTTCCCAAATCGGCCGCCGCACTCTTCTTCCCTTTCATCACAACAAAACCCCTCACCCATCGCCCTTTTCTCCTTCTCCGCCAAAACTCCACCTTCTTCATTAACAAAATCCGACACCACCGACAACCTCACTCAACAACGATTCTTGGCACACCCTTCCTCATCATCATCAATTTTCTAGCGAATCACTATGATGCAAAGCTTCCTCTGTCCGTTTTCTTAGCAACTCCCACTATTCAACAACATAAACTTAGTTCAGCAGCGATTACGACCACCACTTTAGCAGCAAGTCCGGTACGACGTCACCAACGGTTTCAACAACATAGAACAACTCGACAACGACATCACCAACTCACTGCTCCATTTTGAGACGTCCCTCCGTTTTTTGCTCATGATAAAATCAACAACCACCGCAGCTGACACCATGTTATCCTTCACGCTAAAATAGGATTCTCTCTATCTGTGTTTAATCTCTTGTGCAGGTATCGAGTCTGATACAGGATGGGGATCGATTACATGCAAGCTCTAATTCTGTTTTCAAATAGGCCAACATCGCCCTCACAACGGAAGCAGAACAAGCGAGCGACAATACCTTGCAGGTGGCACAATTCTTTTTGCCGTGGCGACATCGTGTTCTTGTCTTCAGTTTCACAAACAGTGCATACATTCCATTAGCATCAATAATAACACAACAAATTCCATCATGAAGATTAATGATTCTGCTTTGATCAACAACTCAGCATTAGCATTCACAACGTCGTTTCGGTAACCCTTCGACTCTGAGCAATTTTGGTGAGGTGTTATTAGGATATTAGTTTGACTGTGGCATTTAGGTTCGACTTAGGTTTCATGGTTGTGTATGTACAATGTGCTGCTTGAGTTGTTTGCCATTTTGTTTACAGGTTTTCTAATATTGAGTTGTTTGCCATTTTGTTTACAGGTTTTCTTGGTTGACTTGATGCTGCATCATAGAAACGTCGGCGTTGCTCGTCATTCTCGAGCCTGCAAGATAATGACTCTGTTTGTTAGTAAGCATCTATCATGTTGGTGTTTGTTTGAGTGGTCTTATGGCTGTTAATATAGGTATGAACATTAAGAATCCCGAGTGTTTATATCGCATATTTGTTTTACTTGATGGTTTTCCTGTGGCATAAAGATGAGTAGTGTGTGCTTGTTTTATAAGAAAAATGTTGGTGCACTTGTGGCACGTATATTTTCAACGTACAATATTTTGAAGAAACGATTAAAGTTTTTTTTAGTTAATTAATTGGTAGGCCCCAAATGTTTTCATCTCGTTTTATTCACATAGAAGTAGATTTTATATAGTTTTCTTTTTTTGCTGGTTTTGAGGATTAATAAGTCAATTGATGGTTATGCTTATTGGATTCATTTTTAAAATCTTGGACTCAAGCCCAAATAACTCTTGCTATTTACACCCATGATAACTTGATATGTTTTTATAGATTATATATTAAATCCGTTTTTTCATTTTAATTACAAAGGTCGCAATATTTGTAAATGATTTTTGTGTTATTTAATAGTTTTGTTTGCCTCAATTTCATTGCATTGTCAGTTCGGAGTATAAAATTGATTTTTTCCTTCGAAACCATACAGTCACTTGTTCGAATTCTCATAAAATGATTCTCGCATGAGTAAACTCTAAGATGATTAAGAGCTAAATTCAATTCACTTGTTGTTTTATTTCATCCCCATTTGATCAAATGTATCCCACTCCCCTCAAAGTGTAATAATTTTTAGCGCTTTTGTCTTATTTATGCTTTAATACTTTAAACTCTTTTAGAAATAAATTCTCGATTTAGTCGAGCTATTTTCTACCCTTGTAAGTCGAGTGCTTTCAAAGCCTCACCATCAACCTTTGATCACTATACGCAACATTCAAAGCTTACTCCTGGGCTTCTTTACAGTGAGACCTATTTGATCAATTATTTCTAACTGGTCATTTAGAAGACTAGCCCACTTTGCTAGTATACACGTTTAAAACTCAATTTCAAACCTCGATTCAGATCGAGTATTTTCTCAAATCAAACTAAAACACTTAACAATACTCAAATAAAATTTCAATAAAAGATGAAAAAGAGAGAGATCCAAGTCTTTGGTTCACTCTCCTGATTACTTGGGTCCGAGAAGTCTTTCTTAAGCTTCAAGTAATTGTCATCCGATCAACTTATTCGAACCGTACTCAATTCCTTCACATTTGAGGTTGAAAAAGAGAAAGCTCCAAGTCTTTGGTTCACTCTCCCGATTACTTGGGTCTGAGAAGTCTTTGTTAAGCTTCGAGTAATCGTCATCCGATTAACCTATTCAAACCATATCCAACTCCTCCACAATTAAGGTTGAAAAAGAGAGAGCTCCAAGTCTTTGGTTCACTCCCGATTACTTGGGCCCGAGAAGTCTTTCTTAAACTTTGAGTAATCGTCACCTGATTAACCTATTCAAACCATATCCAACTCTTTTACAATTAAGTTTGAAAAAGAGAGAGCTCCAAGTCTTTGATTCACTCTCCCGATTACTTGGGTCCGAGAAGTCTTTCTTAAGCTTCAAGTAATCGTCATCTGTTCAACTTACTCGAACCACATCTTATTCCTTTCACAATCGAGGTTGAAAAAGAGAGGGATCCAAGTCTTTGACTCACTTTCTTGATTACTTGGGTCTGAGAAGTCTTTATTAAGCTTCAGGTAATCGTCACCTCTAGCTAAACATCCAATACATGCAATCTCTTTCTTGCCCCCGTGCGATCGATGCCCTAAAACCTATTCAAATATATCTTATTTTCCAAACCAAAATACTTAACCAATCAAACTCTCTGTTCCCACCCCCGTGCGATTGACACTTCTCAAAACCTAATTCCTCGCCCTCGTGCGATCCACAACTCAAATAACTCCTCTCAAAGAACATTGTTTAGTCCCTTATTTTGCGTATACAAACTAGTGCTTCAGCCTCCCCTAGCGAGCAGACAAGCCAACGTTTAGCAGTTAGAATGCGACCTAAACTCTCATTCAACTCAAACACACATTTTACCAAGGACATTGTTTAGTCCCTTCTTCCGTGCATATGGACGCGTGCTTCAGCCTCCCTTAGCGAGCAGACAAGCCAACGTTTAGCAGTTAGAATGTGATCTAAACTCTCGTTCACTTTAAACACAAACCTTTTACCGTAGTTGGCCGAACTATGACTGCTCTAATTCCTCATTATGTAGGCACGAGGATCTCTATCCTTAATGAGCACACTAACAACTAACTTCCCCTTTCTCTTGCCCCGGTGCAATCGAGACCAACCTGTTATTCAAAACCTTTCCTCTCACCCCAGTGCGATTGAAACTTTTTCCCGTAGTTGTCCAAACTACGGACGCTCTAATTCTTCATTCTCTTTTGAATGTAAGATACATAGACACAAGATTGTTATGATCTTGGCGAGCCCAATTCCACAAATCCAAACCTTTCCCGTAGTCGAACTACGATGCTCTGACTTTCCCATTCCACAAGGGAGTATGTAGGCACAAGGGCCCCAATCCTTGGCGAGCACCCTATCTTAAAACCACTCCTTTTCCCCTTAGCAAGAAATTCCTTAGAAGATAAACAAGCATAGTTAACTTTCTCTCACGAATCGAATCAAGAGGTTCCCGTTGAGTACAACGGATGTAGAGGGTGCTAATACCTTCCCTTTGCGTAATCGACTTCTGAACCTAGAATATTGGTTGCGATGACCATGTTCTTATCTCTTTAAAGGTATTATCGATATTTTCCTATTCCTTCCTTGGAATAAATAGAGTTCGGTGGCGACTCTTTTCAAACGTTTTTTCCGCGTTCATCGCGAGGATCATATTTTTCGAGGTACGACACCAAGGAGCGCAGACACAACAAACAGAAAAGGGGTGAGAACTACATTCAATAATACACGGCGAAAATCACATGCTAAGGAGTAGTAATCACACAAATCACATCAATCATAAGTTATAATTCACATACAAATTCCACATCAATACTCGACTTATTTAGCCCACATTCAATCATATACATATGCAATACGACTCAACTGACACGACATAATGCATGCGGTACCATCACAATCACATACGGTTCATCCTAGAACCGGATTTCTCTTAGAATCTGGATAATTCGTATATGTTCCTCTAAACTACAACTTATCTCCACACGACTCCCACATGAAATCCGGACGAGACTAGGAACCCATCATGGATCCCCACCTAGCTCATCTCCACATAAAATGACATGAATGCATGATACAAAATTATGCACAATAATAATAATAACTCATACATAAGCCATTATCCTCAATGATCACACATGAGCCACATACTTACCGTAATTCCCTCTGGAATTACCACCATAGCCCAAAACCGTCCACATATGACATATCTTGGCACACAATCATCAAACACGTCTCATACAAACCATCACGTGAAAATCCCATATTTTATCCAATTTAATGTCGTTATTGTTTCCCCCTGTGTTCAATCATACCATCTTAGTATTACGGATTAAGAGAAATTGCATTACATGCAAAATCAGGACAAAAATCACAAAAATGGGAAATTTTCACCACAGCTCTGCCCATACGCGTATGTCCATCTCACTACACCCCAGGCCTGCTGTTGCACCTCGAAAATTCTTTCAAACATGCGAACTTTGTGCTAAAGACGCGAAATGCGGTTCGACAGAGTCGCCACCAAACTTTATTTATCCCGAAGAGATGGGAAAGGAAAATATCGAGAAGATCTTTTCAAATGAAAGGACATGAACAAGGCCATCACAACTAATGTTCCGGGTTCAAGAGTCGGTTACACGAGGGGAAGGTATTAGCACCCCTCACATCCTTTGTACTAAACGGGAACCTCTTAATTCTAATTGTGATGAATGTTAGCTAAGCTTAGTGTTTTTCTTCTCAATGGTAAATGCGAAAAGTACGATAAATGGATACATACGCTAAGGGGAAATGGATGGTTATAAGATAGGGTGTTCGCCAAGTATTAGGGCCCTTCTTCCTACATATGCTCATTTGGACGAGAATGAGAAACCAGAGCTCTCGTAGTTCGACTACAGGAAATGATGGGGGAAACAGAAGATGGAGGGAATTATGCTCGCCAAGATCATCGCAATCTTGTGCCTACGTATATTACATTCAAATGAGAATGAAGAATCAGAGCATCCGTAGTTCATGGAGACGACCACAAAAAGAGAGGGGTTGAATTGGTTTGAAGTTGGGTACGGATGACAATTACTCGAAGCTTAAGAAAGGCTCATCGGGCCCAAGTAATCAGGAGAATGAGTCAAAGACTTGATTCTCTCTCTTTTTCATCTTGAGAGAAAGTTGTGTTTGAATGGTGTTGAATGATGACTGGTTGGACGATGGTTGAATGTTATCGTGTTGGACATGTTTTAGAGGCGTCAATTACTCACACACGAGTAAGATAACTCGCATTCAAACAACTTAAGGGAGATCAAAGGTTCAATACCCCTCTTTTCACCTTGAAAAGAGTTAAATAGTTGTTAATTGTTTTGATAGTTTATTGAGAAAATCTGTTTGATGTTGGATCAAGGGTTTGACTTATATTTGCATGCAAAACCATGGTGAAATGGAAGGTTGGTTTGAAAATGGCTCGATGACGAGTTGAGGGTTTGGTTGAAAATGAAACCGGCTTGACGACGAATCAAGGGTTAGGTTATGAGAAACGATACTAGTCCCTGAGGGTGCTCATAATAACGAAACCACGATGAAATGCGAAAGTGTGTGCAATAGGTTGATGGCGAATGTAGACGAGCACTCGAATTACGAGGGGTGTTTGAAAATGGCTCGATGACAAATCGAGAATTAGTTTGAAAACGATTCAGTCTATGCTAGTCCCTAAGGGTGCTCCTATAAGATAAACCATAATCAAATAAATATGAATGCGTACGTCAAAATGGGAGAGGGGTACATGTAAGTTACACGGGATTGCACAAAATAAAAGGGTTCATTGTCAGGTAGCCCAAGAGGAAGTCGTGTGTGCGCGAAGTGTTCTAAACTATTCCTTGAACAAAAGACGGATAAAATCTCCAAGCTAGGGTTTTTGACAAATTCCAAATTCCATTGATAGGAAAAGTAACCAACAGTCAACCAATTTAGGATTTTATTGTTTCAATAATTGTTATATGTTTTCGAAAAGAATGTGAATAAGAAACGAACAATAGGAATATGATATGAACAATATGAATATGGATATGAACAATATGAATAATATGACAAGATATATAACAATATAATCAAGATAATATTAACAAGTATATGAACAAGATAATAAAATCAAGATATAATGACTGAAAATAAATCAAGAGTATATTGACTGAAAGTAAATCAAGAATATATCGACGGAAATAAAGATAGTGGTTAGTCGATTTGTGAATTGAATCGGGGCGAAATATAGTTCTAAACCATCATATCTCGATCTATGACGAAGATGAAGCTATAGGAGGTCGCACAAGTTGATATTCGTGCTAAAAACACGATGAAGAAATGATATTGAGGATCATTTTCCAATCTAATCGTGTCACACAGACCAAAAAAGAAGGCATGATCTCGTCTTAATCACAAACTTGTGTCGATTAATTGAAGGCAACCTATCACGATCCCAAAGTATAAAAAATGATCCCAATGATCATTTTCTACAGATTTGACATAATGAAGGTTATCAACCTCGACAAATCAACGTTTACGAATAAAAGACTTTCATTGATCGAAATTGAAATAAAATAGATGAAATAGATGGAGAAGAAAATGAAGAGGAAACCGGTTGTGATATCGTCTTAATCACCAACTTGTGTTAATTAATTGAGAGTAACCTATCATGATCCCAAAATATAGAAAATGATCTAAAAGATCATTCACTACAGATTTGAAATAATGAAGATTAACAACCTCATAAATCATCATTCATGAATAAAATGACTTCATGGACCAAGATTTAAAAAAAAAAAGCATAATGAGAACTAAGATAGAAATCAAATTAAAAAAAAACACAGAACAAAAAAAATCATAGAAATACTAGATAAAAAAACAGACAAAATCCAAAATAAAACTAAAAATAAAAAATAAAGAAAACTAATAAAGAAAGCCAATGAATAAATAATCTATAATAATGGGGTGCATAAAATCTGATGGTGGGTATGAACTAAGGGAAGCCACAACCAAATTAAGAATTGAGAAACACTAAACCATGGCGGATGAAGAGCACACAAAAAGATAGAATAAGAATCTAGAACCCGACCCAAAAAAAAAAAGATAGTCATGGAAAATAAAAGATAAAAACTAAAGGTCACAGAAAGAACAACACAATAAACACTATTCATCTCTGAAAACAAAAGCTTACAATTTCTTTAAAAAATTAAACAAAGTGCTTTAGGAATTCAACTCAAAGTCACAAAAAACCATGAAATGATCAAAACACCCTTCTCATAAAAATGAGACGCGGGGAAAAAGGTCGCGAGATCAACCTTGAAGCTTGTTCGATTCTAGGTTTCAGCCATTTTGTTTGCAGGTTTGTTTTCATTCTCGTCTCGTTCTCGTGCTCATATTCACTGTTCAGGTTTGTTTCAGATTTGACCTTGGTTTATGATTTTTTATCACCCTTCTCTTCTTCTATTCTCTAGGTTTGTATTTGGGTGTTTGGAATGGTCTGATTTTGAAGGTGGTTAAGGGTTTTTGTGAAGGGGGTTTGCTGATGTGTTGAAGAAGAAGATATCTAGTTATGAAAGTGGTTATGTCGAGGATTTTTTGAAGAAGATTTGAAGATGAAGGTTTATGTGGTGTTTGTTATGTAGAATGAATTAAAAGATTCAAAATGTGAAATTGGCTTGTGGTTGAAGGTTATAAATTGAAGGCTGGATATGTTGGCTCCCCAGTCCCCCAAATGAGGAGCAGAGGGTGTGTATTAATAGGATAAATTGAAGGGTGAAATAGGAATTACGAGACGAAAATATGGATGTCGTCCATAATGTTTTGTTTGCAGTTAGTGTCATTTTGATGATTTTTTCGTTGCGTTTTGATGTGCTATGAAATGGTCATGCATGGTTTAATGGCTTGCTGAAGGTTGTGAATTGTATTGGCTTGGGGTGTGGGGTCCTGGTTCACGCAGGTTATGGTGCATAGTGGTAGTGTCATGGTAGAACTGCGCGGTCTTTGTCGTATGTGTTGTGGCACAAAGAAAACATTTACGTTTTGTCAAAATCTGTTGTGTATTATTTTATGGTTCTATATGACCTTTTGCTTCTTCATTTGACAAAGAATTGTACTGTGAATTTGTAAAATTTCATTCTGAAATATTTTGAACAAGTCTCAATCATGTTTGCAAGTTTGGAAACTATGCCAGGCTTATGCGTGTAAGCTTGGAACAAAGTGACAGGCGAACCAAATTAAGGAGAGTTGCTGCAGGTTGTGAGTGTGGTAGGATATTTGTAAATGGTGGTTTGTGGGCTTGTGAAATGGATTTTTTTTGGCTTGTTTTTCTTTGTTTTTTTTGTTAGGCCATTTGTTGTAATGGACATGAAATGCAAGTTGAACCCATTGTTTTTTGTAAATGAAATGATGATTTTTTTTGTAGTGTAATTGGACTTTTTTTTATGTCATGGACTTTAATTGTAATGTATGGGCTTGTAATTTTGAAATGGACTTTTGTTGTTGTGAAATTAAACATTGTAATGTAATGGACTTTGCCAAACTTTGCACCCTCCATATTATTCTTGTGAATTTTTGTATTAAGAATGGGCCTTGAACTTGAACTGCTGAACCAAATATTCACCATGAACCCAATGATCAGGAAACTTCCTTGAGATCAAAGACTTGACCCATGAACTGCATTACCCATAATCCATAATTAGGAAATAAACTGAATCCTGATAATCTTCACCCGTGAAGCATTATGAATTTGACATAGTCTGACAACAAACCCTAATTAGATTATCAATAACCGATCACTTGAATTGTGCACACCATATCCTTGATCATGAAACAAAACTCGTCTGACCATTTAACCTTAGTCATTGCAACAACCAAAAATTGTATTTTTTTTGAATTTTCTGAATAATGGTTAGTGGATGAATGTACAAATGAAGATAATATACAAGTAGGAAAAATTTGGGGTATGACACTTGCGTATCATACAGGGCTCACCTGCTCAGGCCATCCATACGTGTATTGCCTTGGGCCTTACGCGTATGGCCAGAGAGGGTTTTCTTCTCAAAACTCTTCCAAAACTCCCCATACGCGTAATGGCTAACCCATACGAGTTTGATTCCATCCAAAAGCTTCCCATACGCGTACTGACCTTGCCATACGTGTATGGCTACTCCACCATACGCGTACCAGTAGAGGGTCGTGCTGCCTCTAGGAACGGGTGCGTATCATACACGTATTACCCCCTGGGAGTGTCCCCCATATGCATATTGCCCTGGGCGTTACACGTATTGACTTGCCATCACAGAAAAATTCCCATTTTTGCATTAGTGTGATTTTCCCCCATTTGAGCACCTCTAAGCTCCTAATTTCGATCCAAAAACAACAACTACACTAGTATATCCTTAATGGGTTTATTCAATATCATTCTTTTCAACGTTTTCTACTATTATTGTCCATTTTTGTTAACCCCCAAAAACCCCAATTTTTAAATTTGGTTCCATATCAGAACCCAGCAACAACAGTACCAAACTTGCACGAATTTTTCATTCGAAATCAACATACAACAACACATATTCATACTCACAGTTAGTATGCAGTTACAAACTAACAATAACCATCACACAATCATAGCAATTAGATCAGGAAAAAGAAGAACTTATAGACAATCCTAAGAGGGAAAGGAACCCTCACTACCCTCTCATGTTATTATCACCATTAATGAATCTCATTCTCCCCTTACCTGAATTCTGAGCTTTCTCCCTTCAACAATGGTGGAAACCTTAGTTCTTCTTACCCTAGTTCTTCTTCTCTTCCTCTTTCACATTCTAGCAGTTACTTCCCAAAACTCTGCTAATCTCTATCTAATTTTGTTTTATTCCACTTAATTAACTCCTAATAATAATATTACTACTACTAATAATAATAACAATCATAATAATAATAATAATAGTAATAATAATAATAATAACAATAACATTACTAATATATCTCATTCCTTGTTAATTAATTACCATTATCATATTATTTTAAAGTTTTATTCTTATTACTCAATTAAGGTTAATTCCTCCCTCTCACCCTTAACAATATACCCTTAATTAAGTCAATAAAATCACAAACAACACACAATGACTAAATATTTTAAATAGTGGGTTACAACTTCCCCCCCCCCCCACTTAAATTATTTTCGTCCTCGAAAATGTACCTGACGAGAACAACTATGTATATGGCTATTGCATCTTGCTCTCCAATTCCTAGGTCACACTTCCTCCAGCAGTTCCTTGCCAAGCTATTCTCACTAAAGGAATGTCTTTGCCTATTAAATGTTTCATCTTGCGATCCTAGATCCTTAACATCATCGCCTCCATGTAAGGTTATCCCGAACCTGCACTTTTTCCCTTTGAAGCACATGGGATGGATCAACAATGTAATTTCGAAGTTGTGACGCATGAAACACATCATGCAAATTCAACAGTTTGGGTGGCAGCGCCACTCTATACGTAACAACTCCAACTCTCTGCAAAATCTGATACGGTCCAATGAACTTAGGATCCAACTTCTTCGATTTTAACACACGACCAACATCGGTCACATGATTGGCCCTCAGAAACACATGGTCGCCTTTGCTGAACTCCAAGTCCTTCCTCCTGATATCATGGTAACTTTTCTCCCTACTCTGGGATGCCTTCATCTTTTCCCTAATCATTTGGATTATCTCAGTAGTCTGTTGCACAATCTCGGGTCCGAGACCGTACTCTCGCCCAACTCATACCAGCATAGAGGTGTCCTACACCTCCTACCATACAAGACTTCAAAAGGCGTCATTATGATACTAGAATGGTAACTATTATTGTAAGTAAATTCAATCAGAGGTAAATGAGTATCCCAAGCACCTTTCTACTCGAGTACACAAGCTCTCAACAAGTCTTCCAGTGACTGAATAGTCCTCTCAGATTGCCCATCTCTCTGTAGATGATAAGCAGAAATCAACTTCAAACTAGAACCCAAAGCTTCCTGCAAGCTCTTCCAAAATCCAAAATTAAACCTCGGGTCTCTGTCAGATATAATGCTCGACAGAATCCCGTGCAACTTCACTATTATCCTGATATAAATCTCAGTTAACTTTAACAAAGAGAAACTGATGTTAATCGGTATAAAATGTGCCAATTTCGTCAGTCTATCCATAATCACCCAAATAGCATCAAAGCCTCTTGCCGTATTCAGCAACCCAGTCACAAAACCCATCGCGATACTATCCCACTTCCACTCTAGTATTTCCATTGGTTGCATCAAATCGGAAGGTTCCTGGTGTTCCACTTTTGACTTTTGACAGGTCAAATAAGTATACACAAACCGAGCTATATCTTTTTTCATACCTGGCCACCAAAACAATTTCTTAAGATCCTGATACATTTTTGTAGCTCTTGGATGAATACTCAAGCTACTTCTGTTGATTTTATCTAAGATCACTTTTCTCAATTCAGGATTATCTGATACACAAATTCTGCCCCTAAATCTCAACACACCAAAATCATCTACTTTAAAGTCACCTCCTGCATCCGACCCTTCTTCGGTCATCAAATCGACCAACTTCAAATCAAGTGTCGCTACGCGAAAAATGACACAGAGTCGCCATCGAGTTTTATTTATCCCAAGGAGGGAGAGGGAAATAGCGATAAAACCTTTGAGAAAAGAGCATGGTCTTCACAACCAAGTCTTAGGATTCGGGAGTCGGTTATGTGAGGGGAAGGTATTAGCACCCCATCACATCCATCGTGCTTGATGGGAACCTTCTAGGTTGTTTATTTTGAATGGGTGTTTTAATTTAAAAGTTGCTTGCTTTAAAAGAAAAGAGGGGTTAGTTTTTTATTAGAGTGCTCGCCAAGGATTGGGGACCTTGTGCCTACGTATATTCACTTGTAAGAAGTGAAGAATTAGAGCATTCATAGTTCACGGGACTACGGTGAAAGATGGGAAGTTTGGGTGGATGATGCTAGCATGCACATTCTAGTAGTTAGGTGTATTGTGGCTCGCTCATGGAGTCTTATGTGTTACCTGTTTGCGGTAGAACAAACGTAACATGTCCTTTTGGGGTGATGAGGAATGGAGGACTAAAGGTGGAAAAGAAAGAAGAGTGCTCGCTAGGATTATTGCAATTCTATGCCTACGTATTATCAACCAGTGTGAGAAATCAGAGTAGCCGTAGTTCGGCCACTTGAGAAATGATTGTGTGTTGGTTGATTTTAGACCTTGAAAAGGGGTTTTCGGATGATGCCCCAAGGCAAAAAGAAGTTTGATGAGTTGATGTTATTTTTAGGTTTTTGAAAAGAAATTATTCTTGATTAGGATTACACAAAAGACTTTGGATAAAGATGAATGTTTCGAATAACCAAGTCGAGCGCCTTGTATTCAAAACATTCGAAACGAGTGTAGGAGGGTTCCATTCTCATTCCTTCTCCACCACCTTAAAGCCCATGTTGTATAATCCTAATCGTGTATTTATTGTGTTTTAGATTTTTTTATGAGAAAAATACCACTTGATGTTGGATCAAGGTTTTTATTGTTTGTAAAAAAGTTTGAAGTGATGCAAACAAGGTCGATGGCGACGCACAAGGCGGTCGACTTACAAGGGTGAAAATGGCTCGACAAAATCGAGAGTTTATTTTTTTGAAAATGGTTTTGGAAACAAAAGTCATAAATGACCAACAATATCCACATACAAAGACCGTACAACCACATCGGGTTAGTCGGCTTTTAAAAAAAACAAGACATGAAAAAAAACGCGGCGAACTCCTTGAAAAAAAAAGTTTTTTGGGAAAAAACTAGAAAAACTAAGGGAAGTTTGTTGGGCGAAGGTTGTAGCGAAGCTACCCAGAAACAACAAGAAGTTCACTGTGTAAACTTCCCAGCGAACACAAACAGAGGCAAAAGGAATTGAAGTTCGCTGTGTGAACCTTGCAGCGAAGCTGCCCAGAAAAACAACAAGAAGTTTGCTGTGCGAACTTCCCAGCGAACGCAAACAGAGGCGAAATGGGGAAAAGTTCGTTGTACGAAGGTGCCAGCGAACACGACAGAAAAAAAATATATCAAGAAGTTCGCTAGGTGAGCTTCATGCTGTTTTTCCCATAATACACATTTTTTATGGAAACAGAGGGGAAATGGGGCAAAGTTCGCTAGGCGAACTTGCCAGCGGACATGACAACAAACATGAGTATTTTCAACTCATGTCACTATGAAAACTAAACTATGTTCTATCTTTTTTTCTTACTTTTTACAATGGTTTCTTGGTCATATTTGAAACCTTATTACAGTATGAACAACATAAACATCACATAAAAGTAAAACATGCAAAATGTAAAAAGATAAGGGTTTGAAGGGAAGGATACCCAAGAGCTACTGTCTTCCTTTACCAATGGCTTGTGCTTTTATGGTCCACCTCCCTCTTCTAGTTTTCCATCCCTCTCTTATTTTCTCAAGGCTTTCTTTTCAAATCTCTTTTTCTGTTTTTCTCCCTTACTCTTTTTTCTGATTTTTTAATGCTTCTTGCTCTATATCTCTCTATGTCAATGTCTCCTCCTTTTGTTTGCAACCCCCTCTCTTTTTATCTCAGCACATTAGGGTTTTCCCTCCTTTCAAAACTTCAGATTTTCATTGAGAAAGGCATCTTACCACTTTGTTGATGTCACTCTCTTTCTTTCCATTTTCATGTATGTCACTTTGTTGTATTTTTCTGCACTATTGCTAGGCTTTGTCTTATTAAAGTGGTCCCAAGTATACTTGCTGTCAAACTTTGAATTTGAATATATGTTGATTTTGTGATGCATCAAATACCTCCCTTTTGAATTGTGAGGTGGTATCATGAATGTGACAATTTTGTTGTGTCCCCTTTTGCTTAAATTTGGGTCATGAATTGGTTCCTTAAGTTTTGTGACATGAGTTGTTTGGTCATGAGTTATTTCTAACTTGAGATATGAATGGGGCATGCAAGAGGCTGTTTTGGACTAACTTGACAATGTCTTGAAATTACCCATGGATAAGCACAAATGGTCTTGATTATTGCATTAAACCATAATTCTTTTCCTTGGATATTTTTAGGCTCATGTGAAGATTTAATTGATTATGAATCATGTGAAGGCATAATGTGAAACATGTAGACTTAATGAGACATGAAGGGTACCATAGCACGAAGTTGATTAGAAACTTGAATTGAGATTAGAAGTAGCTTAATTTTCTAAGCATCACTTAGAGTTGGAAACTTTGTAACACATGTGAAATTCTTGTAATATCATGAAATTTCCCTTTTTAATATTCTTGAATCTAATATTGAATTCATGAGTGATAACGCGAAAATATATCTATAAAATGACGTGTGTTTTAACTAATGCTTGACCGGTTTCACTCTGATTTCGGGGCATTCCATGCTATTTGTCTAAGTATTATGCAGGTATTCGAAGAACATGTCCAAGCAAAGCAATATGAAGAAAAGGAGCAAAAACAAGTGGAAAATGCATCAAAAACCAAGTAAAAACCAGTAGAAACGAGCCAGACTGATATGACGACCGTAACACAACTGTTACGACCGTCATGCGTGTGACGACCGTCACACAGCCATGACGACCGTCATGCAGCCAGAACGTGGCAGAATGAAGTCACGTGCAATTTCTCCCCTCAAAGACCAAAAGTGTGGCCACTAACTCCTATTTTTCTGCCTCAAACCCACTTCCTGAGGGAATAACTGTTAGATACTCTCCCTCTATAAAAGGAAGAGGTTGGGACCTGAAAAAGGGAGCCGGATTCAAGACAACGAAGTGCTGCCAATTCGTCTTCAGAGCAACCTTTCCAGTATTCTATTCTTATTTGTTTCTCTTTCCCTTATCTGCATTCTTTGATATTTTGTAATTTCTATTTCCCTTGTACGATCAATTGGCACCAAGATCAGAATCCTGCCAACATTTGTGGAGGATCTGCCCAAAGGCCAATTGAAATATTTTACAGGTTTTAAATTTTAATCGTAATTTCAGTTTTCATTATGATGCATGTTATTAATTACTGTTTTTGTTTATGTATTGCCATTTCTATTTCCATGTCTAGCTAAACTACTGTAATCGATATGTAATAATAATTCAGACGGAATTTGATAATAATTGGCGTAGTTTTTCTCTTTTCAAAAACTCAGTTATGGTTTTAGTTTTTAATCAAAATTCTAAATAAATCTTTGTCACGATAGTGAGCAGCTATTTACGGTGGTTTTGCCACGACAGTGGGAAACCATATTAAGGTACAAACCAACAAGCGACAGCTGAGGTAAGACCAGATAGTAAAAATTAGGCATTCGATTTAAAAACAGCGAAAGCGCTTTAAAAAGGATTAGAACTTAAAGATTTTCAAAAGGTAACTTTAACCCCGAACGGGATAGCGAAAGCATACGTTCCGCCTTAGAGTTGCGACTAGCGTCAACAACCATCGTGAGACAAAAGTCTTTAAATCACTATTTTCTTCTTAAACTAAGTTTGAAAACATTTAATATGCCAATAAGTTGTCAAATCCCCGAAGAACAAAATTATTGCATATCGATTCATAAATTCATATCTTAAGTAAAACCTTAGTTCCCTTTAGTTTACGCATTTATTCTGCCATTATTCAACTTGAAACCAAACCGACCTAGCTAAACACCGTAACACCCGATAACACTAGATTGATTACGAGTCCCTGTGGGATCGATATCTATTATTACTACGCGATAGACTGTGCACTTGCAGTTAGATTTGTTAGACATAGAAAGTCGCGATCAAGTTTTTGGCGCCGTTGTCGGGGACCCGTTTAGTCAATAGTGTAACCTTCTGTTACGCCGTATAAACTAGGTTAACAATTTTATTTTCCCTTTACTGGTTCTGTCGATTGTATGCCAAGTAATCGCCCACAAGGCGATATCTTAAAACCTTCAGTCGCAGAACTAGAACGCTTCTTACATTTAAGAAGTTGCATAATTGAATACCAACAAAAACATAACATTCCCGATCCTCTCACTCACATTCCCAAATCTGAAGAAGAACCAAAGATGGCTGAAGGACCTCAAAACAAACCGCTGAAGGCATATGCTACACCCTCTCAGATGGAGCCTAGAAGTAGCATTGCTGCCCCAGCTATTACTCGAAACGATTTTGAGCTAAAACCCTCATTGCTGTCAGCTGTGCAACAAAACCAATTCTCAGGAAATGCAACTGAGGATCCAAACGAACATTTAACGAAGTTTGTACAATACGCAGACACAGTGAAAGCAAATGGAGTAACTCCAGACGCAATAAGACTTCGTCTTTTCCCTTTCTCTCTTAGAGATAGAGCGTGGACATGGTTACAATCCTTACCATCCAACTCCGTTACGACATGGGAACAATTGAAGAACGTTTTCTTAGCGAGATATTTTCCGCCAAGCAAAACTGTTATGCTTAGAGCCTAAATCAACGGATTTCGACAAAAAGAGACTGAATCTCTCTACGAAGCGTGGGAAAGGTTCAAAGATATGATGAGAACATGTCCTCACCATGGTCTAGAAGACTGGGTGACGATCCATACTTTTTATAATGGGCTTTTATACAACACCAGATTAACGGTAGACGCCGCCGTGGGCGGTGCACTTATGGATAAGCCATACGAGGAAGCCTATCAACTAATCGAAAACATGTCTCAGAACCACTGCTAATGGGGAGGTGAACGCATTCCATCAGAGAAACCAGCAGTGAAAGGTGGGATGTACGAGATCAGCAGCCTTGAAAAGTTCAACGCTAAAGTAGATGCTCTAGCACAGAAAATTGACAGTCTGACCGTAAACCCCGCTGCAACAGTCGCTGCCGTAACTCCAAACTGCGAGTTATGCGGAATCGCCATTCATAATGCGCCCGAGTGCCCATTGTTGGCCGGAATCCCACCAGACCAAGTAAATTACGCTCAAGGAAATCCTTACGCAAATACTTATAACCCAGGATGGAGGAACCACCCAAACTTTTCCTACAAGAACGATAATGCCTTGCAAGCACCAGGTGCTCCGCCAGGATATCAGAAACCAGCTGCTGCCCAGACCGCCCCTAGGAAATCAAACCTCGAGTTGATGATGGAAAAATTCATAGCTACTCAAGCTCAAACAAACAAAGAATTCCTAAATCAAAACATACACACTAGCAAGCAAATTAAACAGTTGACCGGAAAAGTAGACGCTTTAGCCACCCACAACAAAATGCTCGAAACGCAAATATCCCAAGTGGCCCAACAACAAGCCTCTGTCGCTGCCCCAGCTGGAACATTTCTAGGACAGCCTGAACCTAATCCAAAAGGTCACGCAAACGCTGTTATATTAAGAAGTGGGAAAGAATTGGAGGGCCCAACAGATCCTAGGAACGAAGATTTAGTAATGCAACAGAAATCCGATAAACCAACCGAAAAGGAGTCTGAAACAGAAAAGAAGGAATGTGACGAGCAGAAAACCGCCAAAGATGAAAACACACATGTGCCTCCAGCGCCATATAAACCACCTATCCCTTATCCTCAAAGATTAATAAACTCCAAAACTTCGGGACAATTTAAGAAATTTGTCAAACTTCTGAAACAACTAAACATCACTATTCCTTTCATATAAGCGATAACTCAAATGCCGTCATACGCTAAATTTCTTAAAGAAATTTTGTCTAATAAAAGGAAAATAGAGGATAACGAGACAGTAACACTTACCGCCGAATGTAGCGCAATCATTCAAAACCACATGCCTCCTAAACTAAAAGACCCAGGTAGTTTCTCCATACCCTGCGTCATAGGAAAGTTCGTAATAGACAAAGCTCTATGCGATCTAGGAGCCAGTATAAGCGTCATGCCCTTATCTATATGCAAAAAGCTGAATATGGGAGAACTAAGACCAACTAAAATATCCGTACAATTGGCTGACCGATCAGTCAAATATCCCGTCGGAATACTGGAAAACGTTCCAGTACGCATAGGACAATTCTATATCCCAACCGACTTCATAATCATGGACATCAAAGAGGACTCTGTTACTCCAATCATTCTAGGAAGACCGTTCTTAGCTACAACCAGAGCTATAATAGACGTAAAGAAAGGAAGGCTAACATTCGAAGTAGGAGAAGAAAAGATAGAGTTCATCCATACTAAATTCTTGAAGGCACCAGCCATCGATGACACATGCTACATAGTAGATGTAATTGACGAATGCATACGAGAATTAGAAAAGGAGGAAACTACATATTCTGAAATCATGAAAATCCCGACCCCTGATATTCATGAAGACGACAACTGGCATGCACCATACAAAGATGATAGTCTGAGCGAGATCTTAGCACTCACTCCAAATCACATGCCAGGTCCAAAAAACCCAGCTTTAGAACTTAAAGAGCTACCAAAAACTCTCAGGTATGAATTCCTTGATACAGAATTCAAAAGACCAGTAATAGTAAACGCCAACTTAGGACAATTAGAAACTGAGCGATTATTAGAAGTCCTGAGGAAATACCCAACTGCGTTAGGCTATAATATAAGCGATCTAAAAGGCATAAGTCCCTCCATCTGTATGCACCGTATCATGCTGGAGGAAGACTGCAAAACTTCGAGAGAACATCAGAGAAGGATAAACCCGATCCTAAGCACTGTAGTCAAAGACGAGGTGAAAAAGCTACTAGACGCAGGAATCATATACCCAATCTCCGACAGCCAATGGGTCAGTCCAATACACGTAGTACCCAAGAAAGGAGGCGTTACTGTAGTAAAGAATGCGAAAGGCGAATCGATAACCCAAAGAGTAGTGACCGGAAATAGGATGTGTATCGATTACACAAAACTAAATAAGGCAACTCGGAAAGATCACTTCCCTTTACCATTCATAGACCAAATGTTGGAGAGACTGGAAAAACATTCATACTTCTGCTACCTAGATGGTTATTCGGGATTCTTTCAAATCCCTATTCACCCCGATGACCAGGGAAAGACAACATTCACCTGTCCCTATGGTACTTTTGCCTACCGCCGAATGTCGTTCGGACTATGCAACGCTCCAGCAACCTTTCAAAGATGCATGATGGCAATCTTCGCAGATTTCATAGATGACATCATGGAAGTGTTCATGTATGACTTCTCTGTATGCGGACAAAGCTTCGAAGGCTGCCTGTCGAATTTAGAAATGGTACTCCAAAGATGCGCCAAAGTGAACCTTGTCCTTAATTGGGAAAAATGTCATTTCATGGTCCGACAAGGTATTGTTTTAGGACACGTCATCTCTGAGAAAGGGATTGAAGTTGACAAAGCCAAAATAGAGATCATAAAGCATCTCCAACCTCCGAAAATCGTACGAGAAATATGAAGCTTCTTAGGACACGCTGGATTCTATCGGAGATTCATAAAAGATTTCTCGAAAATCACAAAGCCTCTTACAGGTTTGTTAATGAAAGATGCTGAGTTCATCTTCGACAAAGAATGCTTAGAGGCATTCGAAACTCTAAAATCTGCACTTATCACCGGACCAATCATGCAACCCCCAGATTGGCGACTACCATTCGAAATCATGTGCGATGCGAGTGATTATGCCGTAGGCGCAGTTCTATGACAAAGGAAGGATAAGAAGATTCACGCTATCTACTACGCTAGTAGAACATTAGACCCTGCCCAAATGAACTATGCCACAACAGAAAAGGAACACTTAGCAGTCGTGTTCGCTCTTGACAAATTCCGTTCCTACTTGGTAGGAGCCAAAATAATCATATACACAGCCCACGCTGCCATTAGATACCTAATAAACAAAAAGGACGCTAAACCCAGATTATTGAGATGGATCCTATTATTACAAGAGTTCGATTTAGAAATTAAAGATAAGAAGGGGACCGAGAACGTAGTTGCGGACCACTTATCCCGTATAGAGGGCATAAAACAAGAACCAGTGCCTATCAATGACGACTTTCCTTACGAACGTCTGATAGCCAAATTGGAAAGCGATATGTCTAACTCTACTTCGGAAGAACTGGAACTGGAAAAAGCTGTGGAAGCTGTCTATGCCCAAGCCACTTTGCCGTGGTTTGCCGACATCGTTAATTACCTGGCCACAGGCATGCTTCCACCGGACCTGACTTATCAACAAAAGAAGAAATTCTTCCATGACTTAAAGCACTACTACTGGGACGAACCTCTACTCTTCAGACGAGGCGCCGACAACTTATACCGTCGTTGCGTCCCAGAGGAAGAAATAGAAGACATCATCACCCAATGCCATTCAGCACCATATGGTGGTCATGCCAGCACCTCAAAGATGTGCGCTAAAATCCTACAGTCCGGCCTATTCTAGCCCAGTCTCTGGAAGGACGTCCATACCGCGGTACTAAAATGCGACCGGTGCCAACGCACCGGCAACATCTCACGACGCAATGAAATGCCCCAGAGAGGAATCTTGGAAGTAGAAATCTTTGACGTCTGGGGAATCGACTTCATGGGACCATTCCCATCTTCTTTTGGAAATAAATACATATTCGTCGCTGTCGATTATGTATCGAAATGGATAGAGGTCGTTGCCGCTCCAACTAATGACACGCGAGTAGTCGTTAAACTCTTTAAAAACGTAATCTTTCCAAGATTCGGTGTGCCTAGGCTCGTCATTAGTGATGGTGGCTCGCATTTCATATCGCGAATCTTTGATAAACTCCTTTCCAAATACGGAGTAAAACACCGTGTAGCCACACCGTATCATCCACAAACTATTGGACAAGTGGAGGTTTCGAACAGGGAGATAAAACAAATTTTAGAAAAGACTGTCGCAACCTCTAGGAAAGACTGGTCATCAAAGTTGAACTAAGCTTTATGGGCCTATAGGACCGCCTTTAAGACACCGATAGGCACCACACCATTCAAACTAGTTTACGGAAAATCATGCCACCTGCCGGTAGAATTAGAACATAAAGCCTTCTGGGCTATTAAGACACTAAACTTCAACTACACTGCGGTAGGCGAAAAGCGTATCTTGAACCTTCATGAGTTGGAAGAGCTATGATTAGACGCGTACGAGAATGCACGCATCTACAAAGAAAGGACCAAGAAATGGCATGACAAATGTTCAATCCGGAAGCAGTTCAGAGTGGGAGACATTGTACTCCTATTCAACTCCAGATTGAAACTATTCCCTGGAAAACTAAAATCTAGGTGGTCTGGACCTTTTGAGGTTACCAAAGTCCTAAAGAGTGGAGTTGTTGAAGTCACAAATCGAACCAACGCACCGTTTATAGTAAACGGACAACGTTTGAAACATTATAATCAAAGTGAAAACAACGACCACGTGAGCAATATGAAATTGCTCGAGATCCCCGACTAGCTTATCTCCAAGCTATCGCCAGGCTTCTGACGTTAAAGACAGCGCTGGTTGGGAGGCAACCCAAAGTTTTCCTGATTTTCCTTCTAAATTTATTAAAACTATTCTTTTTATTAACTTATAATTTCTATAAATTTCTATTATCTTATTTTCCATTATCTATATTTATTTTATATTTTTCTCTTTTATCACTTTTGTTATTTTTCTTAAAATTACGATCTGAGTGAATGTGCCTTTTTTCCAGGATTTTAAAAGTCATTCTACTTTTCTTCCATTCTATCCGACTAACGAGTATGACCGACATTGACGTTACGACTGTTGTGTTTAAAGGACGAGCTCAGCAGGCCAGATTCGAGGCACTGACTCAAAGAAACTTTGCTTCGACTCTGTACAACGATACACCAACCACGGACAAGCTAGGAATTCAAGATAGCATTCAGTACCTTTTTAACCAATTAGGCTGGGAGCAAACCGCTCTCAAGACCCGATTCGCTACCTTCCGCGAACTGACACTAGAATTCCTTAGCTCCCTAAGTTACTTACCTGAATATGGATTTGGATCCACTAAAGAGTTAATAACCTTTAGAATGTTTGGAATAGACCAAACACACAACCGTACCACGTTAGCTACCATCATAGGCTTCCCTAGCAATCCATTCGTGTTTACTGCCATTGAAGAGGATTTTGATCTCGAATTAGACCAATTCTGGGGTTCCATCACCGGAAACTATCACCCAGAACCGAACGACATGCATAACCATGAGATACACAATCCAGCCTTCCGCTATTTCCATAGGATATTATCCTATACCCTCTTTGGTAAGGAAGAAAACATCACAACAGTCTCAAAGGACGAGCTGTTCATCCTTTTCTGTGCTTCTCAAGGCCGCCCTGTAAATGCTGTCCCTTTTATGATGAGGGCATTTACACGCATCAATCAGGATCCGCACTCACCCATTTTAATAGGAGGCCTAGTCACCATGATCGCCCATGAAATTGGTCTGAGGTATTACCTGAACAAAGTCGTCCGTTTCGGTAACCTCAGAGCAATGGACATCCAGTTCTGCTTCAACAGACGCATTCTAGGTACCTTAGGACCAGGAGCCTACGAATACCTAATAGCTGATCAACCTGTCCACCTCTTCACATTGCCCAACCATGAGCTAACCAGTATCCATAACAAAGATAATTGGCTCTATGAATTGGACGAGCCTATGGGACCTCCATCACCTCACTCCACACCCCAGGCTTATATGTATGACAGTGATCAAGTCTCTGAAGCGCATGACTATTTATACTACCAAGACTATGAGTCCGAAGTAGAGATCGATCCTAAGACCCCTCCTAACTACCATAATTTTCCTGACCCCACGCCTGAACAAAACACAGATAAGCTCGACATTGTTCTGAAAACTGTAGACAACCTCAAGTTAGAAGTAACCACTGCCAAAGATGAATTAACGCAGCTTCATATAGATTTCGTTACCTTCATGGACTTGGTTAGCGACCAATTTAATACCGTTGTTCAGCAGGTCAACAATTTGAAGAAACCAAGGGAGTGATCTTCTAGTTTTTGCTTTAATTTACGTTTACTGCATTTTACATTGTTCACATTAGTTCATTTTGCAACTGTTTACTCTTTTTGGATATTGTACTACCATACGCTCATTTTTCGATTTAATGTTATTTTCATTTCAGTACTACCATTACTTATGTTTCCTGTTCATTTTTAGATTGTCATTATTCCATTATAACTCATATTTCCATAATTTCCACTGTTAAATCGCCCAACAAGCAAAATTCTGCAATTCTGCAGACTTTGCTGATGTGACGGTCGTCACACTTCCACCACGGTCGTCATGCGTGTTACGACCGTCACAGACCCCTGACGGTCGTCATGCAGAAAAAAACCCCAATTCTGTTTTAAACAGAGCTGCGCCCCCCCCCCCCTTTCCCTCTCCCCTAATTTCCCACTCTCCAATTCTCAAAACCCTATCAAGAGCTCTGAATCCCCCATCCAACATCTACCATTTTCAGCATCCATTCACCATTTTACAGTACCCACTGCACTCCCCCGCATCACCATTCTCTGAAATCCCATAATCTCCATCCTCTGCACTTCTCTCACAACAATGGCCGGTGCTAACCCCGAATTCAGTGACATCACCTTCCGCGAAGGAGAGGCCGGTGAACGGCAGCAGACGAACTTTCTCGCATTCCATCAACGGTCGCTACAACCGACCCGGTATGCTCATCTGAATTCTCTGACGGAACTCGGAATCCTCGACGGAGTCACTTGGATGTTACAGAGAGCTGGCATCTGGCATCTCTGCACCACTCCCCAGCCCACCTACGAGCAACTCACGCTGGAGTTTCTCAGTTCTTTCGCCTACACAACATCATCCGGCGATGCCAACCAACTCCACGGTGCCGCCTGCTTCCGGATGTTCGGCACTGAATATCAGGTCCCCCAGGACCGCATCGCCGTAATCCTGCAGTTCACCCACAGCGACGATGCTCACCACCGCATCTCAGACCAGTTCTACCAAGAGGCCTTCCCTCTCTGGAACAGCCTGACCGGAACCACTCCAGATAGCTGGGACACGCTAAACGCCACTCATATCCATAACCCAGCTATCCTCTACTTCCACCGCGTGTTGAGCAACACCGTATTCGCTCGTGACAGTAACCATAAGGTCAACTCGAAGGAGCTGTTTTTCCTCCGCTATGTGTTCGCTTCAGAGCCGGTTAACGCCGCCCCGCCTCCCACCTCATCAAGGCCCACCGTGATGGCCGCTATCATCCTGTAGTGTGTGGCCGCACTATCCAGAGCATCATCCTGCCTTCCCGCACTACCCAGATGCATCCTGAGGATAGAGCCAACTGGCTCTTCGACACCGCTGCCCCTGCTTCCCTAACACAAGACAACATCCCCGAGCCCAGGGACGAAGTTCAGGAAGAGCTCGACAGAGCCGACCAGCCTGAGCCTTCACACGCAGCTGCTGCCGCTGGCCCTTCCACGCGCCGCCGCCCCCGTCCTGCCACTGATGACACCTCCGCGGCCCTCCTCCGCTGCATCGAGCAACAGAACCAGATGATGCTTATGATGGAGCAGCAGAACCCCAGGGCTGAGGAATTTGAAGCTTGGCAAAGAGAGCAGACCGGCCAAATCCAGCAGTCTCTGCAGATGATGCACGACATCCATTCCGGCATGACTGACGTGATGGCGCACCTCACTGTGCGAGTCGACGGTCTCCGGGATTACATCTTCCACACCGGGGCTCTGAACCTCGCCGCCCGTGATCCCCCAGTCAGAGGTCGAGGCAGAGATAGACGACGAGGACGGGATTAGTAGAATTTTTCATTTTTGCCATTTTTGTTGTTTTTTCTGTATTTCCTTTGTATCTCCCTTCCGCATTCCTTCAAATCAGTGGGGACACTGATTGAGATAGTGTGGGAGCGGATTGTTATTTCCCATTTCATTTCCCTTTCTCATGTTATTTCCTATTGTACTTGTTCTTTCGAATTTAAAGAAATTTTAACTTTCGGTTTCGGCAAATAAGCGCTTATATATATATATTTATCTCCGTTACGTAAACTCCCCACGTTTCATATGACTATACAAAGAAATCTTTAAGCATCACGAGGATACGCCAAAGTTCAATCAAGTATGGAAATCCCGAGAAGAAAATTTGTACAACTCCATTACCGTCCTGACACCTTAGACCTCCAGTTTATGCGAGTCCGTTTCACTACCTACCCGCACCGAAGTTTCAAGCTCCTACTCAAACGTAGCCCCCAGTAGTTTATACAAGCAGTCAGCACCATCCTAAATGCTTCTAAGCGATGAAACCGATGCAAATAAGTGTGTGTGATCTCTAAATCAAAATGAAAAAAAAACCATGAAGAAGAAAAGCCATATAGCATGAGTATAGAGACATGTTCCTTCTAAGTTAGGTGCTCCTCACCCGAGCATTTAGCCCAACGGTACAGAAAGTCTTTGGAAATCAATAGCATAAGCTTATGTGCAAAGAAGAATCGAGATAGAAAAGATATCATAGCCATTAACAGGTTGACTTGCCATGAAAGTATACGGATAACGGGCTTAATGTGACTGCGCCAGAACAAACCGGGTAAAACTTGTTGCAAGGGACTTGACGCCAAGCTGCAGTAGCATGATTGGAACTGGCTTGCATAAAAAGGAGGCCTTCGAAGACTTACAACTCAGTGTCACCACCGTATGTGTGTTGTTTCGATTTTTGTCTTGGACTACCTAACTTGTAATTTGAGAAAAACCTCTCGTAAGGGAGGAGCGTGCCGCGTGTTTGCCACATTTTTCTAACTTTTACTTGAGGACAAGTAAAGATTCAAGTTTAGAGGAGTTTGATAACGCGAAAATATATCTATAAAATGACGTGTGTTTTAACTAATGCTTGACCGGTTTCACTCCAATTTTGGGGCATTCCATGCTATTTGTCTAAGTATTATGCAGGTATTCGAAGAACATGTCCAAGCAAAGCAATATGAAGAAAAGGAGCAAAAACAAGTGGAAAATGCATGAAAACCCAAGTAAAAACCAGCAGAAACGAGCCAGACTGATATGACGACCGTCACACAGCTGTTACGACCGTCACACAGCCATGACGACCGTCATGCAGCCAGAACGTGGCAGAATGAAGTCACGTGCAATTTCTCCCCTCAAAGACCAAAAGTGTGGCCACTAACTCCTGTTTTTCTGCCTCAAACCCACTTCCTGAGGGAATAACCGTTAGATACTCTCCCTCTATAAAAGGAAGAGGTTGGGACCTGAAAAAGGGAGCCGAATTCAAGACAACGAAGTGCTGCCAATTCGTCTTCAGAGCAACCTTTCTAGTATTCTATTCTTATTTGTTTCTCTTTCCCTTCTCTGCATTCTTTGATATTTTGTAATTTCTATTTCCCTTGTACGATCAATTGGCACCAAGATCAGAATCCTGCCAACATTTGTGGAGGATCTGCCCAAAGGCCAATTGGAATATTTTACAGGTTTTAAATTTTAATCGTAATTTCAGTTTTCATTATGATGCATGTTATTAATTACTGTTTTTATTTATGTATTGCCATTTCTATTTCCATGTCTAGCTAAACTACTGTAATCGATATGTAATAATAATCCAGACGGAATTTGATAATAATTGGCGTAGTTTTTCTCTTTTCAAAAACTCAGTTATGGTTTTAGTTTTTAATCAAAATTCTAAATAAATCTTTGTCACGACAGTGAGAAGCTATTTACGGTGGTTTTGCCACGACAGTGGGAAACCATATTAAGGTACAAACCAACAAGCGACAGCTGAGGTAAGACCAGATAGTAAAAACTAGGCATTCGATTTAAAAACAGCGAAAGCGCTTTAAAAAGGATTAGAACTTAGAGATTTTCAAAAGGTAACTTTAACCCCGAACGGGATAGCGAAAGCATACGTTCCGCCTTAGAGTTGCGACTAGCATCAACAACCATCGTGAGACAAAAGTCTTTAAATCACTATTTTCTTCTTAAACTAAGTTTGAAAACATTTAATACGCCAATAAGTTGTCAAATCCCTGAAGAACAAAATTATTGCATATCGATTCATAAATTCATATCTTAAGTAAAACCTTAGTCCCCTTTAGTTTACGCATTTATTCTGCCATTATTCAACTTGAAACCAAACCGACCTAGCTAAACACCGTAACACCCGATAACACTAGATTAATTACGAGTCCCTGTGGGATCGATATCTATTATTACTACGCGATAGACTGTGCACTTGCAGTTAGATTTGTTAGACATAGAAAGTCGCGATCAATGAGTCTTGAATTTGGAATGATGGGTCTCCCTTATGCCATTGAATTTGAAATGAAGTCTTGAATTATGAACTTGTGATCTTGACTCATGCTTTAAAATTTTGAACTGCACTTGATCAAGAATTTGAAACAAAGTTGGATGAAGAAAACTTGAATTAGGTATTGCAATTCATGTATATTAGGAATATTGATCTTGAATATACTAATATTTTCAAGTAACTTATCCTTGAAGGAATCTACATGAGTAGACTTTCCAACTTGAAACAAACCTTAGATGATGAACCTTTTCTTCCATGTAGTCCAATGATAGGCAAATTATCTTATTTGGAATGGAAAACGAAGAACTGACCCAATCCTTCCCTTATGAACCCACGTGCTCAATATGCAAAAGAACGATGTATGATATGACGAACACAGGGTATGAAAGGCTAAAGGTGAAAATGAGGGTGTGACATCAAGTTTCTAGCTCTCTCTAACCTCATTAAGGAACCCATTATTAACCTTCAGCATAACCAATATCACACTCTCAGAAGTCAGTTCATAAACCATGCTCAAGCCTCTAAATTGTTCAATTAGATCCAACTCTTTAATCATCAATGTCGACATATGAATCGTCTTCCGACTCAAAGCATTTGCCACGGTGTTAGCTTTACCGGGATGGTAACTTAAGCTAAAATCACAGTCCTTCAATAATTCCAACCATCTTCTCTGTCTCATATTTAATTCTTTTTGGTCAAATAAATATTTTAAACTTTTATGATCACTGAACACTTCAAACCTCGACCCGTACAAGTAATGTCTCCAAAATTTCAACACAAAAACCACTGCATCTAACTCAAGATCATGAGTAGGGTAATTTAGTTCATGTACTCTCAATTATCATGAGGCATAAGCCACGACCTTACCATCCTGCATCAATACTCCGCCTAAACCCATTTTAGACGCATCGCAATATACCATGAAGGGTTCATCTGGCTTTGGTAGAATCAATATTAGTGTTGTAGTCAATATCTTCTTCAATTCACAAAAACTTTCTTCGCACAAGATATCTCACATAAAGGCTTGTCCTTTTATAGTCAATTGCGTCAGAGGAAGGGCTAAATTAGAAAACCCTTCAATAAACCTGCGGTAATAACCTGCCAAACCCAAGAAACTCCTAATCTCTGTCATTGATTTCAGAGGTTCCCACTGAAGTACAACACTCACTTTGGATGGATCCACTGCTACCCATCACCGGAAACAACATGTCCCAGAAAACTCACCTCATTCAGCCAAAACTTGTCGCAACTGCGAAAAACACCCGGCAGAAAAACAAAAGAGTCGCCACCGAACTTCATTTATCCCAAAGAGAGGGAAAGGAAACGATCGAAGAAAACCTGAAGAACATGAAAAGACAAGGTCATCGCAACCAAATCTTGGGTTCGGGAGTCGGTTACGCAAGGGGAAGGTATTAGCACCTCTCACGTCCATTGTACTCAACGGGATTCACGTTTGTTGTTTAATTAAAGGGTGTGTTTATCTATAAGCTACTTCTAAATGGAAACAAGAACAAAAGAAAAAGAAAGAGACTCGATAGGACATCTCCGCCCTATGCCTACGTATTCCCTCGTGTAATGGGAAAGTCAGAGTCAACGTAGTTTGAAAAACTACGGGTGATGGGGGGAATGTTGCTCGCCAAGATATCACCGTCTTGTGCCTACGTATCCTTATTTGGTATGAGAAATCAGAGCAAACGTAGTTCGTGTAACTACGGGTGAAAAGAAAAAAGGGTGCTCGCCAAGACTTCGCCATCTTGTGCCTACGTATTCTCATATGGCATAAGAAATCAGAGCAAACGTAGTTTGGGTAAACTAGACCACAGGGTAGTTAAGTGTTTTTTATGAGCGACGTTAAGTTCCTGTTCCAGCAGTTAGGGTTGACGCCTGTTTGCGGTAGAACAGAAATGTAACGTACTCTTTTCTGAAAACGAATTTGACACAGATCCCGAAGGATAAAGTGTTTGAATTTTGTTTATGAGTTTTAGCGAAGTGAATTAGTTTTCTTTGTGATTCATGTTGCACTAAATACTATAACATAGGAACGAATGTGTCGCATATCGCCCAAAGAGCATACACTAAACACTCTAGATAAGCGAGAGAGGACCCCTCACTCATCATTTCCCATGTGCTTAAGGCTCGTAGCGTACAACGTTCATCATATTTATTAGATGGGTTAGAATGTGTTCTGAGAAAAGAGATGCACGAAAGGTCTAAGGGGAAACTCGGCCCTAACGTTGTCATGCAAAGTGGTCCTAAAGTCGGGATGCGAAAGGAGATTCTATCCTAATGTTAGCATGCAAAAGATGGACCTAAGGTTGAGGTTAAAAGGGACTAGCCTATATGTTATCATGCATGGGTTAAACTCCTAATGTCTATCCTACTCCAAATTTAATTGGAAATTAAATTGGAATAAGACTCCTAAGGGAACATGCAAAGGAAAAGCAAAAAACAAGAAAGCAAGGAAAAAACAGCAGCTACAACAGCGCCTCCTACATAAGACAGCAATAAAATCCAGCACACAAGCAAGACAGCATACAACAACACATGTTTCAGCACAAAAACAGGTGTGAAAAGCCAGACAGCAAGCAAGTAAAGCAAAGACAACATGTAATTCAAAGTATGGACAATTGTGGAAAGTAAGGCAACGAGCATGTTTGAATGCAATTAATCAAATGCAAACAACAATCATGGATAGACATTACACAAGTATGAACATGCTTTGACAATCAATCATAAATTATCAACAATATTGCATCACCAATAAGCGACAAGATCAAGTATGCATTTCCATTTAAAATGAACGATCGAACGATCAAACAAACACACAACAAAGCAGAATCGGAAACAAAAGCAATCATGCATCACAATATTCAGCAACATAATCATCAATGATCAACAATTAACATACTATAAATAAACAAGTGTATTAATCATTCATCAAATAAATCACATGAACATATTGAACATTCAAAATGGAAATCAAAAGTTGCGCGTCGAAGAATCGAGATCAAACATTCAAGAACAAAAATATATGTCCAAAACAATTCACATAAATGCATCATATTAATCTTTGAAGTTTACATGTAAAAAGAAACTCAAACAAGCAAAAAAAATGCAAAAAAATAGGCAATCTTCCCAGAGTAACGAGTTACCCTATATAAGGTAACCGGTTACTTGATGAAAAAAGGCCCAGAAACGTGAAATTTGTACCGAGTAACCGGTTACCCTATATAAGGTAATCGATTACCACTGAACCAGAAGCAGAAAATCAACTTTTAAAATTAGTTTTTAGTATCCAACAACTTATCCAACCACTCATATGAACATGTTATCAATTAAGCACGAAATTAACATCAAAAATCAGTTATCAAGCATCATGTAAACACAATCAAACATTGAAATCACAAATTACAAAGATCCAAATCAATAAAATAGATCAAAAAGCAATAGAAGTCATAGATCTATATTGTGATTATGCAAATAAGCTTAAAATTGAATTAGATCTAGAATTACCAACCTTCAAGGCTGAGATTGGCCTTGATAATTGTTGATTCACTTGAAACTAACAGATCCGAGCTAGAAACCTAGAGATTCTTCAAGATCCAAGAGTTTCCTTGTGGTAGAAATGAAGAACAAGAAAGATCAAGCAAAATAATCCATAAAAAGCACTTTCAATCTAGCTTCCAAATTCAGATCCAAAACCAAATGAAAATTGAATGGTGAATTGAAGATAATGGAGATGAATGATGAAGGTTTAGCTCTAGATTTCTATGAGTCCAATGAAGAATCAAAGAACTCAAGTGAAAGAGCTTTAATGGAGGTTTGGGATTGAAAAAGTGGAGAGAAAAATGGGAGCAAATTCTCAAGAGTGAGAGTGAAATCTGAAAAATGAAGGTTCTTTTTGTAAGGTTTGGAGCAAACTCACTTAAATAAGCTCTAGGTTTGGGATTAAAATGTGGTTTGGAATGTGGATTAGCATTTGGAATGGAAATTAGGAGTAGAATTAGGAATTGAGTGTTTAAAATTTGGAGAGAAATGGTAAAAATTGAAACAATTCTAGATCCTTCCAAATATGATCAAGTGAAATCAATGGTTAAGAATGATTGGAAATTACACATGCTGAAAATTCAAATTCTTTGGCCAATTTCGTTTGAAGTAACCGGTTACCCTACATGCAGTAACCAGTTACCACATTTAAAAATGCCCATATTGGCACCGTGTGGAGGGAATCCTGTACAACTGCTCGTTGCCACCTGTTCTGAGCTCCATTAAGCATCTGAAACTTACTCTTGAATATTATAACTGTGAGAACGCCTGAGATAACTTGTGTATTATCTCCTGAGCTGAAAATTAACATGCTGAATAAAATAAAATTGACTGCTCGATCGATGGGCAAAATAAATGCCTGAGTCTCTGATGCTTACTGTTTAAACTCTTACACTAAAAGGGAACCTTGAGCCACAGAAACACCTTGATCCCATGCCTCAAGAACAAATGCTATGATATGCAGAAATACAAAATGCAAAGAAACAAATGCCAATAAACGTTAAAACGAAAGGAAAAATTTTCGGGTGCTACAGAACTCACATTTTGAAAGTTTTGCAAATAACGTATTATCTTTCAACACTTGCAATGAAATCCTCAGATGCTCTACATGATCTCTTTCTGACTTAGAATAAATCAAAATGTCGTCAATAAAAACTACCACAAATTGATCTAAGTAGGCATGAAAGATACGATTCATGTACTCCATAAATACGCCTGGCGCATTGGACACTCCAAACGACATCATAACATATTCGTAATGTCCATATCGAGTTATGAAAGCCGTCTTCTGAGTATCATCCTCTTTCACCCGAATCTGATTGTAACCTGATCTCAAATCAACTTTAATGAAAACACGAGGTTCCACGAGTTGATCCATTAGGTCATCAATTCTTGGAAGCGAAAATTTGTTCTTGATAGTGACCTTATTCAACTGACGATAATTAATGCATAATCTCATACTACCGTCCTTTTTCTTAACCAACAACATCAGTTATCTACTCCCTGAGAAGCAACCATCAACAATACCTGATCGTCTTCCCCCAGAGACATTCCAACTTGAATAACGGATAGGAAACTCAAATTAGCCTCCTCTTCAGATGTAAGAATTTGCATTGACTCATCAAAACAATATGTAAACACTTGGCTTAACTCCAAACAATTCACTGTGCACACCGTCTAAGCTGGCAAGACGCATATATTCCATCTAACATGACCCCGCCTACTATCAACAAGAGATTAAGGGTGATCGGTTCCTCAATTTGTCAATAGACAACCGTCAATCATTATGGGGCATAAAACATCTTTACTAAGCTATAATAGCATCCAACGACACACTAAGCCACCACACCACACTTGAAGCATCCTGGAGAAGCACAAGCTTCTCCCCCACTTGTTCCATTTCCAACCTGCAAATGGAAAACAAACAAGCATCGGCCGTGTTTTTACACACATGTCACATATTAGGGAACAGCATGTTCCAAAGAAAATACCATTTAGAAAAACACATGACTATACTCACTCTATAGTCAGACTCTACTAACTATATTGGCTGGAAGGATCGACTTGCTCTGATACCAATTGCAACACCCTACTCTACCCATTCGTATGACAATTAAAAATACGAAAAATAAATACAGAAGTTAACCATAGTTACACACGTAGGATGCCACATCATCAAACGTCAACATAAAGTATCAAATCACTTCGTATCTTATTCATTAACAAAAATAAATAATTTGATTAAACACCAGAACTAATTCAAATGGTTTAACATTAAAACTTCAATTACACTAAATCTCCACAGAGTATGTGGTTCAACAACATTAATCAAAAATATTTATGTAACAAATACAATGTCAAATAATATAAAGAAAATATGAAATCCTCATCCTTCTCGTGTTACGTATCAGAGCGACTCTTAAGAGTCGATCAAATAGCAACACATGCTCCAAGCACTACTCAAATACTTGATTAACTGTACTCCTCAAGGAGCACAGACACAACAAACAGAAAAGGGGTGCAAACTACATTCAATAATACACAGCGAAAATCACATGCTAAGGAGTAGTTATCACACAAATCACATCAATAATACAGTTACAACGCACATACAAATGTCACACCAATACTTGGCATATTCAGCCCATATTCAATCATATGCATATGCAACGCGACTCAACTGACATGACACAATGCATGCGATACCATCACAATCACATACGGTTCACCCTAGAACCCGCTTCCCGTCGGAATTTGAATTAGTCGTATACGTTCCTTTGAACTACAACTTATCTCCACACGACTCCCACATGGAGTCCGGACGAGACTAAGCACCTACCATGGATTCCCACATAGCTCATCTCCACATAACATGACATGAATGCATGACAAAATTATGCACAATAATAATAATAACTCATGCATAAGCCACAATCCTCAATAATCACACGTGAGCCACATACTCACCGTAATTACCTCTGGAATTACCACCACAGTCCAAGACCATCCACATATACAAATCTTGGCACACAATCATCAAACACGTCTCATACAAACCATCACGTAAAAATCCCATATTTTATCCCATTTAATGTCGTTATTGTTTCCCCATATGTTCAATCATACCATCTTAGTCTTACGGATCAAGAGAAATTGCATTACATGTGAAATTGGGACAGAAATCGCGAAAACGGGAAGTTTTCACAACAACTCTGCCCATACGCGTATGACCCTGCCCCATACGTGTATGATTGTCTCCCTATGCCCCAAGGCTACGTATCATACGCGTTGGGCTCATCTGCCCGGGCCATCCATACGCGTATTGCCTCGGGCCTTACGCATATGGCCAGAGAGGGTTTCTCTTTTGAAACTCCTCCAAAACTCCCCATACGCGTAATGGTTATCCCATACACATATAGCCCCCTCCAAAAGCTTCCCATACACGTACTGACCTTGTCATACACGTATGGCCACTCCACCCTACGCGTATCATACACATACCGGCAGATGGTCGTGCTGCCTCTGGGGACAGGTGTGTATCATACGCGTATTACCCCCTGAGAGTGTCCCCCATTCACGTATTTCTCTGGGCATTATGCGTATTGACTTGCCTGCATAGAAAAATCCTCTAGTTTCACATCAATGCAATTTTCCCCCATTTGAGCACTTCCAAGCTCCTGATTTCGACCCAAAAACAACAACTACACTAGTCTATCATTAGTGGGTTTATTCAACACCATTCTTTCATCACTCTTTTCAATGTTTTCTATTATTATTGTCCATTTTCGTTAACCCCAAAAAAACCACAATTTTCAGATTTGGTTCTATATTAGAACCCAGCAACAACAGTACCTGCACAAATTTTCCATTCGAAATCAACATACAACACAAATTCATACACACGGTCAGTACACAGTTACAAACTAACATTAACCATCACACAATCATAGCAATTAGACAAAGAAAAGGAAGAATGTACAGATAGTCCTAAGAGAGAAAGGAACCCTCACTACCCTCTCATGTTATTATCACCATTAATGAATTTCATTTTCCCCCTTACTTGAATTATGAGCTTTCTTCCTTCAACATTGGTGAAACCTTAGTTCTTTTTTCCCTAACTCTCATTTTCTTCCTCTTTCACGTTCTAGCAGTTATTTCCCAAAACTCTGTTAATCTCTCTCTAATTTTGTTTTTATCTCACTTAATTAACTCCTAACAATAATATTACTACTAATAATAATAATAATAACAATCATAATAATAATAATAATAATAATAATAATATATCTCATTCCTTATTAATTAATTATCATTATCATATTATTCTAAAGTTTTATTTATATTACTCAATTAAGACTTACTCCCTCTCACCCTTAACCACATATCCTTAATTAAGTCAATAAAATCACAAACAACACGCAGTGACTAAATATTTTAAATGGGGTGTTACAACTAGCGGCAACCTCATAACTTCCAACTGCTACAAGCTCGTTGTACATCTTTCGTAGCCAAGACATACGAAGGTGAACGTCATTGTTGATGCCAAACTTCTTCTGCACAACCGCCTCAGAAACTCTAAAAACTCGCGCAACAGTCATATATGCAAGCGACATGCTAAAAACATGAGTCGTATAAAATCTGCCGACGATAGGGAGATGGAACAATGAGGAGACATCATCCAAAGTGATAGTCATCTCCTCAAACAGAAGATGAAATGAAGATGCCTCATTGTGCCATCTCTCAACAAACACAATAAGTAGTGGAGCGTCAAGCATGGTGAGAGAGTAGTGGGAAAAATCAATGAGCTTGAACTTCTGTACAAACTGATTGACCTGCTCTAGCATCGAAATCTTTGGGAAGTCTTTCAGCTTCGACCCGTGCAATGTCATCTTCAGTGTGGGACGGTCCTACGACAAACAAATATAAAAAAAATAGCAGTTAGCTTTCATGACACAATAATAAACAAATTAAAGTTAAACATAAAATACATATGCATCTCCCTGTCATAGTCGTAACGCCACATGATTAGCATACTCAATAAGTACCGACCGATCAATGGGTCATCTAGGGAATCCTCTGTCAGTGCGTATAAAGGACTCGATCGAATGAGCTGTAACCTCTATGTCAGCAGTAACATATGGGACAAGATCAATAACACCAACATCTGGCTACACCACCTCAGTAACCACTTCATCAATAACCTCCTCGTCAATAACAACCTCCTCAGTAACAACTTCATCTGCAACAGTAGCATCTGACACTCCCACCTTATCTCTGAACTACTCGACTGATCTTACTTGTCGGGGTCGAGTGCTACGAGGTGTGTGAAACTGACTCTGCTTAGTCAACCGTTTCTGGTGTGAACTGGTTGAAACTACTCGTTCAGTTTGTATCTAGGAAGACTCATCCACACCAACTTTAGCCTGGTCTTCCGCTCTATCAGTAGCTTTGTATGCAATAGTGTCGGATATGCTTCTATATTTCACTGCAAAAGAAGGAAAAAAATAGCAACTATCAGAAATTTCAGAATTTCCGGTAAAAAAACAAATTTTTATAACTACCGAAAATTGTGAAATTTCAGGTAGAAAACAAAGTTTTTATGACTTTCAGATTTTAGAATTACTGGTAAAATAAACTATGTTTTTATAACTTTCGGAAATTCTTGAATTTTTGAGAATTTCCATGGGATTTTGTATCGGAAATTTTGAAATTTCCAATTAAAATGTTAGAATTAATATCGAAAATTTTGAAATTTCTAGGGCAAAATCCCGAAAATTATGACATTTACGGTAATAAACGTATTGTTTTCCAAATTTTTGGTAGTGTTATTCAAATTTCCGATATCGCCTCAGACTTTTGAGATTCGCATGTGGATCCTGTAAATTAAAAAATGAGTGAAATGATTTTGCAAGAGCATTATTGTCTTTTCATATGCAATGGGGGTGTCAGGTTCAAACAGGGGTGTCAACTTAAATGCTTGTAAATCTAATGTCAAAAAAGAAGACTAAGCCTGCAACATATGATAATAAAAGACTTGTTTAGAAATAGTTATTTCATCAGAGACTTATAATTTATTTTACTATTTTATAGTTTATTTTTCAGAAACTATTTTAAATAGCATTTTAATTTATAGTCTTTTTCTTCCACTTTTGTCATTATTTTAACTAAAATCCACTCCTACCTCTTATAATTTATTTTAATTTAAATAAAACAATTATATATTAAAGATCTTTTATTTCAATTTAATTTATCAATTAATTGAACCGCTAATTTTATTAAATAATTTAATTAAGTCATGGACTATCAATTATAAGATACAAACTGTCCATCATCTGCTATAAATTATAAGTTAGTCATCGGTCATTAAAGATAATTATAAGTTCTCAACCAACTTATCAACCATATGTAATTTTTACCAAACTTAGCCTTACTTAATTTCTCATTTTCACTGCATTCACATTATTTTTTAAATTTTGGTGGAATAAAATAGATATTTTTATTTTCAATTATAAGCTGTTAAAAAAAGGAAACGTTCAACATTCAGTTACATTCCCGCGGACAAATAACGAACAATCCCTTTACAGTTAGATCTCAATATTTGAACAAGTTCTCATTACTATTTTCAATTTTGCATATTTATTTTAATTTATAATTAAATTAAATAAATATTTGTATATACTATTACGACGATCACAATAAAAAGCAACTGAAATTAGATGGTTCTGGAACGATCATGAAACAGCTTTGAATCAAAGAACTCTCTAGACACACTCATGTCGCTCCTTTTTTCCTATATAAATACACACACGCGATCGCTAATGCAATATTCAGCAATTTCATAAACACAATTCGAAGCTCATAAATCATTTTCTCGTTGATTTTCATCGATGGAAGAGGATTTCGATTTTTCAACTGCAGGCGACATGGAAACTCCGGAGGAAGAAGAGATGGTGAGTCCGATCCACAAGGTCGGTGAAGAGAAGGAAATTGGGAAGAATGGTCTGAAGAAGAAGCTTGTAAAGGAAGGTGAAGGATGGGAAACTCCTGGTAATGGAGATCAAGTTGAAGGTAATTCATAGTTCAAACGCTATTTCTAATAAAGAATTGGATTGATACGTAATAATGTAATGTGATTTTGATTGCGTTTGGTTTTTCTTTTTGTAGTGCATTATACTGGAACGTTGCTTGATGGAACCAAATTTGATTCTAGCCGTGATAGGGGTACTACTTTCAAGTTTAAGCTTGGTCAAGGTAATGAATGATTATCGTTTTATCTTCCTGATCCAATGATTGAGATTGCTTCGTTTCATTGTTATGCTGAAGTTGATTGCTGGATTGTTATTGCTCTTTGTCGAGGACAGGCGAAGTGATCAAGGGATGGGATGAAGGTATTAAAACCATGAAGAAGGGTGAAAATGCCATATTCACAATACCTTCAGAATTGGCTTATGGTGAGTCTGGATCTCCTCCTACTATTCCCTCGAATGCGACTCTTCGGTTTGATGTGGAGCTACTGTCTTGGACAAGTGTTAAGGATATTTCCAAGGATGGAGGAATATTGAAGAACATAATAACTGAAGGGGAGAAATGGGAAAATCCTAAGGATCTTGATGAAGTATTTGGTAAGCAACTTATTTTATTGTCCTCTTTGAGATGAGGGAATATTTGATCATTATTATCTTATATTTTGCTGTACTTTTATTTTTATTCTTTCTGCAGTTAAGTATGAAGCTCGTCTTGAAGATGGGACAATTATTTCAAAATCGGATGGAGTGGAGTTCACGGTTCAAGAGGGTAAGTTTCATACTTCAAACCTATAAATTGTTTGGGTATAAAAGATGGTAATTGACTAGGATGCATATTTCTTTGATACAGGTTATTTCTGTCCTGCTTTGGCCAAGGCTGTGAAAACAATGAAGAAGGGAGAGAAAGTTCTCTTGAATGTTAAGCCACAATGTGAGTCAAACTTTTGTTATTATTAGAGTTACGTAAATACATGTTTTGCTTGCTTGTGTAAGTTTTTATTGAGTTTTATAAATTTTGCAGATGCGTTTGGTGAGAGTGGAAAACCATCGTTAGGAGATGATGGCGCTGTACCTCCAAATGCTTCGCTTCAAATAGATCTAGAGTTAGTCTCGTGGAAGACTGTATCTGACATTTCTAAGGATGGGAAGGTCCTTAAGAAGATCTTGAAGGAAGGAGAGGGATATGAACGACCAAATGATGGAGCCGTGGTTCAAGGTACAGTTTTGCTAATAGGAGTTTTTCAAAGTTTGTGTTTTCTTTGTTTCCTTGTATATTAATTATATTGGATTGTAGTATTGAATAGATGCATTATTTTCATTGATTCAGTGAAACTTATCGGCAAGCTAGAAGATGGAACTGTCTTTCTTAAGAAGGGTCATGATGATGATCAGCCATTTGAGTTCAAAATTGATGAAGGTACTCTTAAACAATGGTTTTAAGTGTAACTTCATGACTCTTAAAATAGCTAAATCCCTTTAAATAAGCTACTACAATAATATACTAATTGGTATCTTCCATGTATCGTGTAGAGCAAGTAATTGATGGACTTGATAGAGCTGTGAAGAATATGAAGCAAGGGGAAATTGCATTGGTGGTCATACAGCCCGAGTATGCTTTTGGTTCATCTGCCTCCCCTCAGGAACTGGCTACTGTTCCTCCTAATTCCACCGTTTACTATGCAGTTGAGCTGGTTTCCTTTGTAAAGGTGAGAAATCATGCCTTAATTTTCTTCGGTTTTCTTATTTTGGCAAAGGTGGCGATATACTTAGATTACTAGAAAGCGGTGTGCAGGAAAAGGAATCATGGGATATGAATACTCAAGAGAAGATTGAGGCAGCTGGAAAGAAAAAGGAAGAAGGCAATGCGTTGTTCAAAGCTGGTAAACATGAAAGAGCATCGAAGAGATATGAAAAGGTACACTTAAAAAAACAGAAAGACCCCAAGTTACTCTATAAGTTACAGGGCTGTGGTAAAAAGTGAGTCAATTATACATGATTTCCTTTTCTCTTTATGTGTGAATAGGCCATAAAATATATTGAGTATGATTCCGCCTTTAGTGACGAGGAGAAACAGAAGGCCAAATTATTGAAAATTACATGCAATCTTAATGATGCAGCCTGTAAGCTGAAACTCAAGGACTACAAACAGACAGAGAAGTTGTGCACAAAGGTTAGTTTATGAGATTTTCTGTTTTTTTGTTATTTTAGTTGAACTCTAGAGGAAATGAAGTGAAATCCATTGATTGACCTTATGAGAGGTTTGTCTTACCGTGTAGGTGTTAGAGCTTGATAGCAGGAATGTAAAAGCACTATACCGTAGGGCACAAGCATATATTCATCTGGTTGACTTGGATTTGGCTGAAATGGATATCAAGAAAGCTCTTGAAATTGATCCAAATAACAGGTACGGTCTTGGTCTCGTGTACGGTCGGTCCTATATTGTATATGCAAACATTAGGTATCTTGTTCTAAATGGACAACTGAAGAAACTGTCCCAGTTAACATTAGATATCTTGTTCTAAATGGACAACTGAAGAAACTGTCCCAGTTCAAAATTTTGTTTGAATAAATCTTTGGTATGTGAATGTTTCCAGGGATGTGAAGATTGAGTACAAAATATTGAAGGATAAAGTGAGAGAGTACAACAAGAAGGATGCACAGTTTTATGGAAATATATTTGCGAAAATGAATAAAGTAGAACAAGCAAGAACTGCAGAAGCAAAGCAGGAACCTGTTGCCATGGCTGTGGATAGTAAAGCTTAAAGTAGGACTTGGGAGCTGGCGTTGTTATGTTTGAATCAATCTTTGCAAAATAGCACTAGCATGATATTGCAATTGCTGAATGGTCTTTTTCTAGCCTCGGTCCTAAAACTGTTTCTTGTTCATATCTGTGTGATGTGGATCATGCTTTTAGTCTTCATTGCACCTTAAGCCTTGTAGAATGATGGTTAATAAGAAATGAAGCAATTAAGATTTGGTAATTTAAGTGTCTCTTTTACTCTTAATTACTTTAAGGTTGCAACATTACCTTAAGGATACAATAAATTTATGTTTTTCAACAGTAAATTCAATAAAAGTTATAAAAAAAAAAAGTCATTAATGCATATGGAATATTGAAAATGAGTTTATACTAAAAGAACAAGAAGTCTCAAAAATGGTCTTACTCCATGACTTGAAGGTATGAAGGAAATGCTTACGTAATAATTTCTCGAAAAGGAATGAGTCATATTATTTTGCTCTTGAAAATAAGCAACTTAGAGAGATGAGATGTGGTCCAAAAAGAAAATGGAACTCCAAAGGTGATGGTACCCTCTAAATATCTTATGATTCTTTTTTACAACAAACTAATGAAGTTCAAGGCTATTAGACATTAACATAAATTGGCAAACATGGGATATACATAAGATATCTCGTACGAGTGATTAATGTAGTGACGATCTCTTTTCTAACATGCACGTCATCAAAAAGGCTTGTGCACTAGAGGAAAGAAGCAGGACAAGGACTGCGGCAACATAGCTACCATTGACTATTGAAGATATATAGAAATTGTTGTTACAAGTGGATGGATGAAAGAGCAGAGGAGTTTTTTATGAGACTTTAGAAAGAAAGGTCCCGGCTAGAATATAAAGAAATGCTATCAACAAGTTCCTGACATTGATGTCCACCAGTTATTTTCTGTCACAAAGTAATAAGACTAAAGCTTCGTATAGTTTATGGTTGATTGTCTTGTTATTTATTGAGTCAGATAAATATAAATATTAGGCTTTGGTAAGAAATGATTTTTCCTTGCTTTTATTCTTCATCACAACTTTTGCCAATTAGTTATAATCTGATATACTAAGTTAATACAAATTGGATTGAAAAGTATAAATCTGTGTATTGTCCTGGATTATTTCAAAAATAAAATTTTCTCAATCACAAGTATTATATTGAAACGGATAATTGACCATGCATGTGGTCATTGAATATGGAATTTCAATGAATATATAAATCTCTGTACACGGGTGTATATTTATGGTCTACACTGGGATTCACTTTCTATATAACACTGGCAGTCCCCTCTCGTGAACCCTAAATGTTCACAAGTAACCCCACTAAACACACTCTTATCATAATAGTTGCACATGTTACTCCTTGGTTTAACTTCCTTTAATGGGGAGGTAGAATAAACACTTTCTTGGCGTAACAGAATTCACTGGACAATGGAAGTGGCCCGGGTCCTCGTCATTAACAACAAAAGTACATTTTGAACTAAGAGTTCAAACTGTTCAATTATTGTTGCCAGCAGTAATGCAGAGCTATAGTCAGGGTTCCATCATCACCATTGTCAATTAAGTTATATATACAAGCTTGATGATCATTGTCAGCTCTTCTCTGTTACCATATTGCTTCTCAAGCATACATGCATTTTTGAAGTAGTTTATATCTCAAGGAACTTCCACTCTCTTTGCCAATCCCACTTCAAGTTTTTTGAGGAAAGGAATCCTCATCTTGTTCATTGAACTCAATATTTCATTAGCCTGGCTTTCCATTCCTGTGGATTTATATAAATATACAGCTACACTCATGACGAACCCGTCCCCTTTTGTTGATTTGTGTATACTTTCAAAAAAGTTGATTCCTTCTTCCAAGAGTCCATATTTCAAGTAGCCTTTCAGAATTGTTCGGTTACACATAAGATTGGGAATTAAACCAAAAGTTGATATTCCTGAATATACCCTCCTGGCTTCATCAATCATCCCGGCTTTTATGAATGCTGAGAGCAAAATATTAAAATGGATACAGGATGGTGAAATGCCCTTGCTTTGCATAGCATATATGGTTTCCTCAGCTTTGAAGTAATTTAGGCTTTTTGTATATGCTTGGACTAGTGAAAGATAGGTGGAAGTATCGGGCAAACAACCTTGTCTCTGCATGGCCTGAAAAAGTTTCTCTACTTCATGATGAACTCCAGCATTTGCATATACGTTTATCATAATATTATAGCTGATCTGTAACTCCCGGCAAAGGTAAAGAATTAGCTCCAATTCTCTAAAACAGTCATTATTTTAAAATTCACAAATGTAAAATATGTCATTATTTTGGGTCATAACATAACTCAAGCTTTTAAATAAAATTAATTCAACAACAGCTATAAAAGTTGCAAAGTATATATACTTTACTCTTGAAAATATAGTTAAAATTTTAACTTTACCTTTCCAGGTTTAATTCCTTCTTCCTGCATTTTACTAAACAACTGTGAAGCTTCGTGTATCATACCTACAAAATACATAATTATGAGCTTTCTTGTGACTAAGTAGAGCACTAATCACAGTATGTTTGCACTCTCCATTGCATGGAAATCATATTGGATACAAAAAAAAATATTATGCAGGAGAAAACAGGTAGAATGAAATTTTCAAGCGCAAAATTGTATCTAGAATTAGGTAAAATGGTCCACTACCAGCTTTCCCATAATAGCCTATCAAATTCATATATGCTTTTTCACCCAAAGGGCCACCTAATGAGCAAGCTTTGTTGAACATCTCCACAGCTCTGTCCAACTTTTGATATTTTCCGTAGACACTGCATATAATTTAACATTGGTCAAAAAATTAGCAACCAAAAGAGTAGATACAAAACTTTTATTGGCGGAAGACAACTTATAGAAGATATAACCTTATCATAGTATTATATGTTTGAATTGATGGAGTGATGCCATTGGTACACATGAGCTCAAAAATACTAGATGCAAAATGCAATTTTCCTATAGCACAAATAAACTGTATTAGCAAGCTTGCTGTTTTAACTTTATCTTTCCTATGTAAGCAGAGAGCTTGAGATCAAACCTGCTTCAAGCATGGATTTGATAAACGTATTGTAAGCAACAGTATCAAGTTTTACATTTCCTTCAAGGCTCTGAGAGATGATATTCTCGGCTTCCCGATGATTTCCTGATTAATAAGTACGCATACAATCACCAGTTAAATGTTAAGAAACTGCATGCTGAAGAGAGAAGCAACAAAAATAATTGATGTTCCTGAAACTTCCCAACTGTTGTACAACTCTTTCCAATCCAAAAAAGCTATAGGTTTGCATACAAAAAAGCTATGTAGTAAAAGATAATAACTCAAGAGTTGTTAATTGTTATAGCATATCCAGTTCATTGGTAGAATTATGCGAGAGAACAAGGTGTTGCATTTCAGGTTGATATGATTCAGATACTAGTTTAGTTAACTATGGCCATACCTTGATTTGTCAAAGCATTTACAGCAATGCTAATACCAACAGCACCTAAATCATGTCCTTCCTCTGTTGCTTGCTTATATAACAAATATGCTTTGTCTTGTTTGCCGCATTTGGCATATGCATCAATCATAGAGTTATAAAATAGTTTATTATACGTTGGAGAATTTACATATTCTGCAAAAATATCCTCAGCTTGTTTGAGCATGTGTTGATTCCCGTAATGCCTAATTAAAGAAGCTGCAGCGACTTCTTCCATTCTGCAGCCAAGGGTAATCAATTGATGGTTGAGGGATTCTGCTTTACTGATCTCTCCTGGGGAAAAAAAGAAGGTTGAAAATAGAAACATCAAAAAAAATATCACAGAAAGAGGTGCGATCAATTTCAAAGTAGAGATATACCGTCTTTAGTCAAACTAATGATGAACTGACAAACAATATTTGATCCCCCTGCACAACCCAGCAATAGTTTCAGTAACATTTTTGTCTTACTGAAGTTGTTATTTGTCAGATATACATGGAGCATCATCCCAAGAGCTGTAGTATCAAGTTTGTCAGTGGGCTTCGTGGTAACTAGTTTATCATCAATTTGCAAATCCTCGTCATGTTCACAAAGAATCCAATAAAATGTCTGGAAGAATTTACAATTTTTGAGAGATTCATGCTTAACCATTTGATTTGTCAACTGCTCAGCTTCCGGCAGCATTCCCTCCTTGCAATAAACCTTCATGACTATCCTGTAAAGCTCCTCATCAAATTGTGTCCCGTCCTTCCTTATTCGAAAAATAAACTCCTTTGCCTTGTTCATCAAATTAAGTCCTACATACAGACTAAGCATATCATTACATGAACCGGCATCGGGCCGCCCTGTCTTGCATAGAGCTAAAAAAGTTCCTTCAGCTGATACTACATTTTCTTTCGTCACGTAACACTGTAACAGGACAATATAAGCAAATCGAGAGAACCGTAGGTTTCTAGACTTCATGAGTCCAATAACTTCTAAAGCTTTGTCGACATTTCTTGAAGCAAGATGGACTTGTGCCATTGCCAAATATGTCTTCTCATTGGTCAGTAGGCCTTGGTGCTCTATCTTTTCAAATGTTTTGCAAGCATCCTCGTATAAACCAAGCTTTCCATAAACTCTTATAAGCAAACCATATATGACTTCATCAGCTGGAGTTTTGTTTCTTGCCATTTCAGAAAAGAGAGAGAGGACTCTAGAGTAATCCTCGTATCTGTAATACAAAGATATAAGGGTAGCGCAAGTGTAATTACTGGGAGTTACTCCATGAAACCTCATATCATCGTACAGTCTTTGCACTTGATCTCTGTTTCCATTATTAGCATTTAAATTTATGAGTAAGTTATAAGTTATTTCCTCGGGGACAAATCCACTATTCTTCATCTCATCAAAAGTCTCGAAAGCATCGACGTGCAGCCCTTCTTTGACAAGAGAACTAATGACTACTGTATAAGTAAAATAATTAGGTCCTACCCCATTTCTTACCATATCCCTCCACACCAGAACAACCTCTCTATGGAGTGATTTCTTTTGCAAAGATGATAGCATAAAGTTGAAGACAGCAACCGATAGAATTATTCCCCTTTCTTTCACAGCCGAATAGAAAGATAACATGGACTTATGGCGCCCCCATCTCGCATAAGAACAGAGCATGGTACCACAAGCCACTTCATCTGGCTCACAACCTGCATCGAGCATCTCCAAGAAGATTTCTTCCGCCAGATTAAGTTTTCCAACTTGCCCATATAGGCGCAACACAATAGTGTAGACAATAACACTCGGATGGTAGCTCAGCTGTTGAAGCATAGGACTATCAATATACAGGATCAATTTCTATACAATGAGGCCAAACAACATAAATAAAACAAACTAGCAATACAATATTATCAGCACACACTACGGTCAAGTGAAATTTACGTGATTCCCATCATATAAGAGTAGGTCCCATCAGATAAAAAGTGGGTTCTGTATATTTAGTGGGCAAAATTACATTTACGCTTTGCGGTCTTTTAAGTTTGATCTTTATTTCGGATTGGTTCTTTAAGTTTCTTTTATTTCGTATTGGTCTTTTATGTTACATTTTGTTTGCACCGTTAGCATTTTTAACAAGTTTGGTTAAAAATGCACTGTGTGACATTTTAATTTTGAGATAAGCCACATAGACATATCAGATCCGTCCATTTCCCTTCTCCTTACACTTTTTTTCATTTAAATTTAAATTATGAAATCAAAAACCTTAGAACCAAAGAAGCAAATTTTTCGCAACAATTTCTTTAATCAAGAGTGATGATTCAAATTTAAGAACCTAAAACAATGAGTCGTTCATCTCTAGTGTTAATGTGAGATGAATGGGCGCATGAAGATCGCTCATCTCTAGTTATAGAACAAAAGTTGGGTTCACACAGTCACGAAATGTAAGATAAAGGACAACAATGAAAGAGGGGCATAATTGAAAGGATAGCAGTGTAATAGAATGTAACATAAAAGACCAATACATGACAATAAAAGATTTAAAGGATCAATCCAAAATAAAGATAAAATTTAAAGAACTGCAGTCATACTTTTGCCTCTTTACAAAGACCATCATAAATTTCATCATGTCTAAAAGATTGTAATGCTTCACTCCTCAAAATAAAATGAGTTATGCATGTAATTTAACCCACTATATAAGCAATTCTAGCCCCAAAACAGATTCTAATTTGAGGCTTAGATTAATAGATTCAACGAAAAGAAAGCAATTCTAGCCTCACATCAACATTGCCCAACTCACTTTACTTGAATGTATTCAAAGCTAAATCACTTTACGAATAACGTTTTTAATCAAAATCAGTTTCATTTAAAATAATTTTTTGTCACCACGGAATCACTTATGTTTAATCAGTTTGGGTCTTTTCACATCAAACTTGTCTTTAGACTATAAACATCTAACCATAAATCACTTAAGTTCAATGCTAACCAAATCAAATATACAAAATCAATTTATTCCAAATAAGCACTCACTAAAATTGATTTGACAAGTTCGCAGAATGTCTATTGAACTTGATTTTGTCTCTAAAATTGATTTCAAAAATTTTAAATTTTAATTTCAAAAGTGATTTCTAAATTCAAATTCTTTGTTCAACTCACTTTCACGCAATTCGTGTATGCATTCAATCATAAATTATTTCATATTCAACTCATTTTTAACTAAAATTAATGTTTGCCACAGCAGAATTATCCAATCAGAGAGAGTGAGAGAGACCTGCATTTTCATCCAGCCAAAGAAATCCCTAACTTGTCTCCACCCCTTTTGCTCCTTAAGCACAACACACATCTCCTTGAAAGTAAGCTTCCCAACAAAAGAACCCATAACCACCCTCATATCATACTTTCCATCAGACAATTCAGAAAGAGCACGAACCTTCTTAATTGCAGCAATCACGTGTTTTCCATACAGCTGACCAGTACGATCATCTTGCAAATACTGAACCATCTGTTCAGGAGTTCTCTTAATCCAACGAGGAGTTTGAACTTTAGGACCTTGGTTCCGCCTTAGAGTGCTGAGATACCGAGCTTTACCCTTGATTATGCGGCGGGCGTTGTCGTCGGAGAGAGGGGCTTTAGGTCTGCGGTGATTTGGTTTGGGTTTGGTTGGGTCGCCGGTGTGAGGGGACCATGGGTCACGGTGTACTTCATGGGATGGGGTGTAACTGCAAATGGGACGAATGGGTTTGTTGTAGTTCTTTGTCTTCGTCTTCTTGGTGTGGTGTGGAGGTGACAGTGACGTAGAGAAGAGGAACGAGGATTTCAAAGACTCCATCTCCGAATTCAAATTTCACTACCAGGTGTTAGCGAAAATGTGGATATCAGAAGAACTATGCATAACAACCGCGAGAAAGTGCTCTGTTTGCCTTTTGCTAACGACTAGCAATAAAATAAGAATGAATGGGTAATTGGTACTTGGTACTTGATATTTTTTAGGGATAAATATGTTTTTAATCTTTATAAATACCTTTCAAGTTTAGTTTTTATAAAAAAAAATTTTAAATTTTGATTCTCTTAAAGTTTTCCGTAAAATGGTTTCTTCCGTTAGTTTTCACTAACGGAAGCTTATGTGTCATGTCACATGTAATTACAACTTTGATTACGTGTGATATGTGTTATTTCAATTCGCTAGCGTGGAAAATGCAGATAAGAAAATCTTGTAAACGTTAGATAAGTCAAAGGAGGTCAACTTAAATCTTGTAAACGTTAGATAAGTCAAAGGTGGTCAACTTACCCTAACAGAAGGTGCGCAGCAGTCAATGAAAAAGGAGTATTGATTCACACAAGTCTGGGAAGAACGAACATTCATTCGCGCAATTCATAGAAGGAATTGTTTGTTTGTTGTGGTCCTAAAGCGACATCTTTGGAGTGATCCCAAAAAGAAGATATTGAGATGGTGAACAAGTGGTCCCAAGTAAGATGCAATTGTCTCCTTTATGTTCCATCATTTGAATATCATATGTTTTCCTTTCTCAGTGGCCCCTTTCCTTATTCAATTTGGTATTTTGTTGTATATTAAGTATTTGTTCGCCTATTGTAGAAAAAATTAGGGTAAATCATTTTTACATTGAAATGGTAAAATTTAAACCTAGGTTAAATGTTGTGTATAGGAAATGGATAGTTTCAAGGTTGTTTTTTACTCAAAGGGTCATTTCGTAAAAGACCCTAACATACGATATGAGGGAGGGGATATGTATGCTTTTAATGGTCAAGACCCTGATTATTGGTCTTTCTTTGAAGCATGTGACCTAATTAAGTTGATTTAACCTCAGTTTGATATAGTTAGTGTTGAGATGTGGTGGAAACATGAAGAAAGATCATTTGAACACGACTTAAAATCTTTTAAGGATGATGGTAATGCCTCTGAGTTAGCCATGTATGCTATAGGAAATAAGTCTGATATTGAGATATTTTGTGAGCTCAAATTTGTAGAAGATGATACCTTTATGGATAGGTTTAGAAAAAGGGGAAAGGGGATCAAATATGATGAAGATGTTGACATGTTGGTTGAAGAAAGTGATGATTATAGTGATGAATCTGTTAGAGGAGTTCACTTTAATGATAGTGGGGGGGAGAGGATGAAAGGGTTTGATGAAGTGTTCGATAATGGAACTAAAGTAAAACAAAAAGATGGAGTTGCTGCAAATGAAGAGGACATTGCTCATGTAGAAGAAGATGTTTATAACTGAAGAGATGGGTAAGGAATATGTCATTGAGGATGTCTACATGACTGATGAGTTAGACAGTTGTGATGATGATGACAATTGTGATGCAAGACCCTGTGTAATCAGGTTTAATCAAGAAGAATCTTTAAGCAAGGATTTTGTTTTCAAGGTGGGAATGAAGTTTTCTTCTTTGAGGCAGTTTAAAGATGCCATCTTGGAGCACAATGTTTTGAATGGTAGGGATGTTAAGTTTGAAAAAAAAATATGCTAACAGATGTAGCGTAGTTTGTAAGGATAAGAAAAAATGTGATTATACAGTGGTATGTAGTAGAGTTTTAACATCCACCATATTTAGGATTAAGACTTTGTTTGCAAAGCACAAATGTGGAAGACAGTTCTTCAACAAAAGTGCCCAAGCAGAGTGGGTGGCCAAGGTAATTGTTGATGGATTGAAGAATAACTCTAGGATGAGGGTAAGTGAGGTAATAGCAAATGTCAGAAAAAGGTATCAAACAGAAATTCCAGGTTGTTGAGCATTCAAGGCAAGACATATTGCAAGACACATTGTTGAAGGAGATTCTAGCAAGCAATTTAGTCTTTTATGGTCCTATACTGCTGAGTTAAGAAGGGCTTCAGCTGGGAAGACTTTCAAGATCAACACCAGTGTTCCTAGTCCTGACTTAAAACCAATATTTGAGAGGTGTTATATGTGTTTTGATGGGACCAAGAATGCCTTGAAAAGGCATACAGACCATTCGTTGGTCTAGATGGGTGCCATTTGAGAAACAAGTATGGTGGAATTTTACATATATATATATATATATATATATATATATATATATATATATATATATATATATATATATATATATATATATATATATATATATATATATATATATATATATATATATATATATATATATATATATATATATATATATATATATATATATATATATTTGTTGTCGTTGAGACTGAATCAAAAGATTCTTGGAGTTGGTTTCTAAAATTGCTTATTGAGACATATGAGATGGCAGGTGGTGTTTCATCTCTGACCAACAAAAAGTAAGTTGCACTTACATCAATATTTTCCATATGATAATTTTTAATCAATTGAATGTACTAACGCAAATAATATTTTCTTGGTTTAGGGTCTTGTTCAGGTTTTTGATGAGGAGTATCTTGCATATGAACATAGGTTCTGTTTAAGGCACTTGTATGCTAACTTCAAAAGAAATTTTGGAGGAGGAACCTTGTTTAGAGACCTTATGATGGCTGCAGCAAAAACAACTTATTTTGAGGCGCATGAGGCTAGGGTGCTCATGATCAAGGAGGTCAGCTTGGAGGCTTATGAGTGTTTAGAATCAATTCCCAAAATAAAATGGTGTAAGCATATTTTTCCCTTTTTCTCAAAGTGTGATGTCTTGATGAATAATTTAAGTGAGTCTTTCAATGCAATCATTATGTTACAAAGAGACAAACCAATCATTACAGTATTTGAGTGGATTAGAAATTACCTAATGGGGAGGTTTGCCACACTTAGAGAAAAGGTAGAAAGTTATAAAGGTCAAATAATGATAAAACTCTTAAGGAGGCTAGACAGAGACATTGAAAAAAGTGCTAGTTGGATAAAAACCTATGCTGGTAGGTTAACCTTTCAAGTCACACATGTTTTGTTCATTGATAGTTTTATAGTGAATTTAGAGAAACACTCATGTTCATGCAACTTTTGGGATTTTGTTGGGATTCCTTGTAGACATGGTGTGGTTGTCATACATAGGAAAGTGGATGACCCTGTGAAATATGTGCATAAGTGTTATCACAAAAGTACTTATGAGAAATGTTATAGTGAAGTTATCACCCCTTTGAATGGCCAAAAACATCAGATGAAACCACATTGCCCCCTATGTTCAAACGTGGTCCAGGTAGGCCCAAGAAACTTAGAAGGAGAGAGCCAGATGAAGTGAACCAGACAAAGTGGCAAAGAACCAATACAAGTCATATGTGCAAGGCTTGTTTTGAACTAGGTAACAAGAAAAGGACATGCAAGAAGAACAAGCAGATTGTGGTTGTTCCCTCTAGTAATACCACACAGGCCACTCGAGACTTGCCCACCTAGGCCACTCAAGACTTGTCCACTCAGGCGACTAAAGACTTGCCAAACCAAGCCACTCAAGACTTACCTACACAAGCAAGTCAGACTAGCAAGGTTAATTTGGCACCAAAAAAAAAAACGGTATTGTTTAACTTAAATCTGACATTTAATGATTGTTTATCTATGTATTTTGTGCAATGGTATCAATGTGAATTATTTGTTTGTTTTATGCAGGGGAGGCCTAAGGGATCAACCATCAATTGTACATCGAAGGGAGAAACAAAGAAGACAAAGGTGAAGGAGGGAATAGTCAGAGATTCATCTGTTAATGTGAAACAAGTTGTAATTGAGGAAGCTGCTGTCATGGATGGGAAATCAAGTGTCAAAAAGAGAGAGTCAACTGTCAAGGTGGCAAAGTCAATTGTCAAGGTGGAAAAGTCAACTGTCAAATAGTGGAAATCATGTGTCAAGGACGCAAAGTCAAATGTTAAACAGGAAAAGTCAAATATCAAAGATGCAATGTCAACTGTCAAAGAGGGAAACTCAAGTGCAAAGGAGGAAAAGTCAGGTGCCAATGAGGGACAATCATGTGTCAATAAGGGAAAGTCGTGTGTCAGGGAGATAGTGTCATGTGCCAATGAAGGAATGGATTATGTCAATGAAGGAAAGTCAAGTAAGGCTAATGAGGGAAAGGCTAATACTAATCCAACTGATGATATGGCAACTGATCCAACTGACATTGAACAATGAGAGCCAACTAGTCCAATTGATCCAACTGATGAAATGGTAACTAAACCATGTGAGCCAACTGACAATGTTACACGTGCTTCATTGGATGAAACTCTGGATGCATTATTAAGAGGTGATGAGGTTTTGGATATACAACCTTTAAGGGTTGACAAATCACTTCTCAAGGCAACTGCACCAAAGCAAAGTAATGTCAAGGTTTTCTTTGGTAAGCAACCCAAAGTGTGCAAGAATAAGCCTTTCAAACCACCTGGTATTAGAACAAATCTTTTAAGATCAAGTTCAAGTAAACCACATAAGTTTAAGACCCAGAGCAGGTACAAGACACAGACCAGTGTTGCAGCAGAAAAAAGGCATAGTGAAAGATTTAGGACCTTGAAAACAAACAACATTCCTGGCCCTGGGAAGAAACCCAATGACCCTTTGGATCTAATTGAAGAAGACAACACCAATGTCAAAGGTCAAACCCAATGAAGCATTAGTTTTCAGCAGATGAATTTGTTTAGGAACAAATATTTTGATGTAATGTACTTTTTTGCATAATGTGGTGTAATGATGTAGCCTTTTGAACAAATCATGTTCTTTTGATGTAATGTAATATTGTACTGATGTACTCTTATGAACCTTTTATGGCATGTTAAGTTAATGAATTTTGTTGTACTCTTAATGTGAAATCTTTTAATCAGTTTCTCAATGTTAAGTTTCTAAATATGAATATTGTTGTACTCTCAATTTTAAGTTAACGAACCTGTAATGTTGTACTGATGTACTCTTAATTTGAATTCTGTTAATCTGTTGATCAGTACTCTTAATTTTAGACATACAGAACAATACTAATTAGCTGAAACTATGTCCAATTTTATAGACTCATATTATATCCATTTTATAGGTTAGGTTGTGTTAAAACTATGTTCTACAACTGAAACTACATATTCAACATACCCATTAAACAATACTAAATGAATTACAAATAGAACATACCAATTTGTATTTCAAACAAAACTAATTCATGTTACATTTAACAACAGATCACTTATACAAGATTAACAGTTACATAATCACTACAGATGATTACACCTAATCAACAATTACACCTAATCAAAAATACAAATTGAACAAGACTGAAACTACAACACATAATGTCTTCAGTTTCCCCCAAAATGCCTCTGCCTTAATCTCCATCTTCAACCTCTTGTTCTTCTTCATGGATGATTCGTAAAGCTCTTTCAGGGTTTCTAAAACTTGCATTTCCATCACATTACTATCGTCTTTCCTCCATTCTGAATCCACGTATTCCTCATCATCCTTTACTTTTGCAATTTCATCATCCCAAATAAATAAATTGCAAGTTCCCTCGTTTTTCCAATACGGACACCTCCAAAACAGTCGACCTTTGTTCTTTCCATTCTTGCACATGTATGAAATAATAACACCATTGCATCCACACCTTTTCCCTCTATGATTTGTCACATTCGTCAAATAGTAAGAAACTCATTTGCTTTACCTAGATGAAGATGAAATTTTTCTGAGATGGCCGAGGGAATAAGAAGAAGAAGAAGAAAAACGATAGGAAGGAATAAGAAGAAGAAGAAGATGAAGACGGTGAACAAAGGGATTAGGGTTCACACGTTATTCCTCTACTATTTGATAACAAAACAATCATTCCAACTCAATCAGACGTGGCAATGACAAGGATCCCAGTGGCATGCCACATCACCCTCTGTTAGAGGAAACTAATGGGAGGAGTCATTTTTCATGACGAAAATCTTTATGGGGACCATTGTTTGAAGAAAAAATTTTAAGGGACTATAATTGAAAGTTTTCATATTTATAAGGACCTCATACATATTTAACTCTATTTTTTATTAGTATATGAAAGGTAAAAATAGATGTTTGAATTTTGCGAATTTGTAATACATTGTCAAAATAATCTCTATGATATTTCACTTTTTTTTAAAGTAAAATGTTTTCTAATAAAATATCATTGAATTGATTTTTAAATCATGTTGCTAAGTAAATATATATTTTTGGCAACAATGATGGCTTAAAATTAATAGGACAATTATTGAAAAGGATCAAGTAAGGGTCAGTCGACTAAGATTAGTAGGACAATTGTGGGAAATGATTAAGTATGGATCAATTATCTTAAAGAATCACGACAACCGCAACATGTTCTTTATGTTTCTGATCAGCTGAACAAGTGATCAGGTGATGTCACATTTGTGTCAATGGTCATGTTGTTGCAATCTCTTATCATGCTATTAGCTCTACGATTTTTCTAGATGTGAGAGAAGTGTCTATAATGCTATTTTGATGCATAAGTTAGACAATGAATAAAGGATTGTATGATCATATATGAGGTGTGACACCCCATTTATATAGGCATTTAACTATGTTATGCTACATGCAATTTCTATATTTGCTTAGGTGATTTCGAGGATCGTTAGTGGATAAGTACGAGCTCATTAGCATAGTGAACTCAAAGATAAGTGGTGACTCTTGCTTTATTTGAATATGTTATATGTAGTCTGAAATTGTGTGAGCATGTTAGTGTTTATAAATACCTAACTGGTATGTGCATCAGTTCACAAGGATGGCCTCGAGGGTGAGTTATCATGTTATGTCATCTTATACTGTCGAGGTGACCACCTTAAACAATAACTTTGGGCTTCGTTATTAAGCTTGTTCAATGCCCTATAGTGTGGATTTTCTTAATGAATGATCCGTTATTTATTTTAGGTTGGGATGCTTAGGCCCATACGGCAACACAAGTCCCATAAACCCTTAGTTTTTTTAATGTGTGATGGGTTTAAAAAGTATTAAAGTGAAAATTTTGAAGAAAAAAATTGAGATAAAATATATTCAAGCTAACGTGCATCATCAATGTAAATGTACAAATATGACACTTATGCTCCCCCTAAGCTTGCAACTCATTAAGTGGTGAAAGTCAAAGAATTATTATAGGTTTCAGTGACATTATTTTACATGCTTTCTTGGTTTTAGTTTTGAGATGTGTGTGTATGTGTGTTGTTTCGATTGGTTAACATAATGAAGGGACCGTTACTTTTTAAAGTGTAGTCAAGGCCATTGTATCTTTTGAATTTGTATGACATCACCAAATCACAATGAGTGAATATGAATCCTTTACATTTGTTGGTGGAACCTTGTGATTAAACGATTTGCATTCCTTCTTCTTTCCATTTTCCTTATTTAAGATTTCATGCTACTTGTATGAACTTTCAAGTCTTTCCCTCACTAGCACACCTTTGTGTTTCATTTGTTTAATGATACGTTTGATCTTTGTTTAATTATTCTTGTTTGTTAATAGTATAAATAGTTAATTCAAATGTAATTGAACACATCAATTCCAATTGGATGATATTTATGCCAAATCCTTTGACTGAGGCCCTATTCTCTAAGGATTGGAAGGAGGTAACCCTAGTTTCCTCTTCTGGTACACATGATGTAGGGTTACGTCCAAGTGTTTTAATTTACTTGTCTGATAAGAACGTTATGATATAGATTTATATGGGTGTGATTTTGTGGAAGATAATAGAATAAATGGGTATTTTATATGTATAAAAAGAGTTTCCTGTGTAGAAATTTTCTTGAAATTGAGTTCAATCTTAGGGATGAGTACTAGTTTCCCAAATTAATTATGACTCTCATGAAGAATATGATAATGATTATTTCAAAAAGGATAAAGATGAGTTTAATTTTTTATGTTTATAACATTCTAATTACAAAGATTGATTTTCACCTCCCATTTTCTAAATTTGAGTGTTATGTTATGCGATGGCTTAACATTTCTTTTTCTCAACAGTTAGACCTTTGTTAGGTTCTTTGAGTTTGTATGCAAACAATTTAGGGTTTCTTACTTTAATTCTATATTTATTTTCTGTACTTTTAAAGTTGATGGTAAGGTCGGTATGTGTTCCTGCACGATCATCCATTTCGAGGTTCTCTGTGTGTGTGTGTGTGTGTGTGTGTGTGTGTGTGTGTGTGTGTGTGTGTGTGTGTGTGTGTGTGTGTGTGTGTGTGTGTGTGTGTGTGTGTGTGTGTGTGTGTGTGTGTGTGTGTGTGTGTGTGTGTGTGTGTGTGTGTGTTCGCTGTATATCATGTCATTTTCAGTAGGTGTAAGAACACCATAATCCAAAGATGGACTAACTCGAAGAAAGGCCCCATCAAGATTGCCATCTTTGGCAAAAATGGAAATAATAGAAAAATTGACAGAGTTCACCTAAGAAGGTTGAGCATTCTTCTGGGATCTGTGAGCACTCCTCTGTGATTTTTTTACCTATATTGCACTAACTTTTCAGAAGCAGTGGAGTAAAGTATCTAAATAATAAGCTAACTGCTAAATTGAGAAAATGACTTAAAGAAAATGATGCTGACTCTTCAAGAACTATATACTAGCATGCAAAAGGAAATATACTTTATCTAGTGTGTTAAATCACTCACACACAACACTCAAGTGTTTTCGTTCCCGAGTCATAATGATGAACTTTTAGAAAGTTTTTAAAGTATGGAGCATTAAATGCATGAATCCTCAAGAAACTGAAATGTTTCTCGTTTCCTCTTCCAAAGACGAGCAAGAGATTGGTCGGAATCAAAGGCTAACGCGACAAACTCCAACCTTACTACACATTGGCAAAGGCTTAGGGGCGAATTATTTTGGGTCGACTGTAACACTCTGAATTCAATTAATTTAGTTGCATTTTATTTAAATTATTTAAATTAATTTATATGTTTTATTGGGATAATTGGAGAATATATGTATTTTGAAGGGCATTGGAGAGAATTAAGGGAATTGTAGAAATTAATTGAATTATTTTAATTAATTTAAGTTGAGGAGAATGATTAAAATAATGTGATTAGGAGAAATTAGATTTAAAATAAAAATAAGAGAAATAATAAGTTTTGGTGTATAATTGAATTATTAGAATTAAATAATTAAAAATAGAGGAAATCAAATTTATTAAGAGGAGCAAGAGCAATATGGGAAGTAGGAGAGCAAGTTGAGGATGATAAGGGAAATGAAATAATTAGGGGATTAAGTTTGTCTTAAATAGAAAAAGTGAGGGCTAGACCTTTTTACACAGCTTGTTATTTTAGAGAACAGGAGAGAAAAAAACAAGAGAGGCAACCTAGGGTTTGGGAAGAAAACTCCACTGTTGAGGAGCTTAGGAATTGCATTGCTGAAAATCTAAGGTAAGGGGGGAGATTATTCTTCTATGGGTGTATACTGTATAAAGGGTAAAAAGGGATCATCACCCTCCTCTAGGTTTTTCTTTTGATTTTATCAATGTTGATTTGTTCATGTGTTCTTGATGAAAATTATGTCAATTGTGCGTCTAATTGTTATGATTCATGATTTAATATGTGCATTATAACATGTTTAATTGTGATGGGATTATTATATGCTGTTAAATTCATGATATGATGTGCTTGGATGTTATAATGAAAATTGGTTTAATGTATGTGGGTTAGGGATGGGAAAGATGAATTCATGATATGATGTGTTTAGATGTTATAATGAAAATTGGTTTGATATATGTGGGTTAGGTAATGTGGATGATGAAATTAACCTGTTGAAAATTGGGATTTTTAGGATTTTGGTTGATGTCAATCGATTGATATGTTATACCAGATAACTAAGGCATGGTTATTTTGGTAATTTGAGTGTGATTTTTGAGTGTGTTCTGATTCACACGTATGTATTATCCATGGAAGGATATTTTGGGAAATTATGTTTTGAAAAATTATGATGTTTTCTGAAAAAGGATTGTCGAGCCTTTTTAGGAAACTTTATATTTTATTCCTATTTTTGTGCAGGAAATTGTGCTTGTGATTCCAAGCTGATTCCTGATGAATTGCGCCTCAAGAAGCCCAAGTCTAGTAGGTTTGAAGGCTATTTAAAGAAGACTTAATCTTAATGTAACGACGACTTTCACTTGTGTAAAAACTATGAGAAGTTTTAGAAACTTAGGTTTTGAGAGTCTCTTGTGTGTGACTGTGTAAGTCATCCTTTGTATCTTTTGATGCATCGTGGTAGACATATTGTTGTTGTATGTTGTTCTCACTCTGAAGCTTTTAAGCAATGGAGTTGAGTATTGTTCTTGGTTGAAGTTGTGAAGCAAAACCGAGTATTGTATTTGGTTAAGAGCCTTGACCTTGTATTGTAGTAGAAAGGGGGTAAATCTTTCTTTTTGGTGGCATGGTCATTGGGATTATGACTGCTTGTTAGGAAGTGAGAGGGGGATCTCATATCTAGATGGTGATTTCTATGTAGAAGTAGCATAAGGCAGTGATTAGGAAAAAAGTTGAAAACTGGCGAGTTTAGCTTTAAACTAATGTTATCATAGTGGATTTTCTTCCTGGCTTGGATGCCCCCAGATGTAGGTGAGTTGCACCGAACTAGGTTAATAATTCATCGTATTATTTATCATTCTGCAATTTATAATTTCTGTGTAATTAAAGACTGATAATGTTGTTTCTGTCAAACTTAAGATGTCACAACATCTGTCTTGACATTGTACTTTGATGTTGGAACATCATAATCTCCATCATGTGTACCATGTGCTAGAAAATTTCAACCCCTAAGTAAGATCCATGTCGCCCTTTGGGGCAATCAAATCACTAAATTCCCATAAGTGATTCTTATCAGTCCCCCTCACTGGGGAAGCGATAGGTATACCCCTAGTGAAGGGTCGAAAAACAATCATACAAAAATGGCTATGGAGAAAAATGGTAAATAATGATTAGTATTAAAGACGCCAAAGGGGCGCCACTATCTTAACGATTACAAAAATCCCTCGAAGGGGCGCCACTATCTTAACGATTACAAAAATCCCTCGAAGGGGAAAGGAAAAATAATGAAAGGCCACCAAGGGCCAAGAAACTTTACAAGAGAACCCAAAGCATCAACTCTCATCCTAAAATTCCTCATTCTTGATGGTATCCTTTGGCTAAAGAGCCTCAGACTCACCTTTTTCTATCGTCACGCCATCAACCTGTGTGTCACGGGCGAGAGCAAACCTTTAGGCTTTGGAAGGGCCACCTTATATTCATCCATTAACTAGCCATGTTGTCCGTAGATATTAACACACCATCATAGTGACGTTCTCAATTTAATCAAGAGGTAAACAAAGAAGGATTGGAGTGTGCAGTGAATTTGGTCGATAAATTGAGAGAAGTCACCCATGTCTGAGAATTCTCCTCCAACATATAGCCACTAGAAGGATATGCGAGAAGGCGGTCTGGTCTTAAAGTAAGTAATTTTTCCTACACAACAGAGAAAACTACAACCTAACTGGGAGGGACCCTATCACATATTCCAAAAGCTTTCTCGTGGAGCGTATAAGTTGGAGTAGTTAGATGGACATCTCAACCGAAAACGTTGAACGCCCTCCATCTTAAATATTACTACAGTTAAATTATTTTTATTTCTTAAGACATAATTATTGACCTGTTAGTAGTTTATTGAATGTTTATGAACAACAAGAATATTTTCTCAATATTTTGTGCGCTGAACTTTTACTGGAAGATCATTGTTGCCTCTTAAGGCAATATTATAAATGTTGGACCTTCACATGAAGATCCTTGCCGCTCTTAAGGCAATATTATGAATGTTGGACTTCCACAAGAATATCTTTGTCGCATCTTAAGGAAATATTATGAATACTTGACTTCCACGTGAAAGTTGTTGTCATCCTTCGTGGCGATACGAATAGGCCTAACTAAACTCCTCGTCTGAAAGACTTAGAATTTGCTCGGGCAAAACCACACATGCATATCTCACCCTAGAGGTGCGATTGAAGTCTAGCCTAATAGACTCAGTTAAAAGTTTTGTTTAAGTGCTTGATAGAAGTCCCGCCTAAGAGTTTCAACGTCTTGCCTAAAAGACTTATACTCTCACCAGCCATGGTCAATACAACCTTGCATGTGTGACTAAGAGTTCCCATCATGCATGCTATCTAATTTCTCACCCAAGGGACTTAGAGTTTCCTCCGGCAAGATCCAATATATAAATCTTGCCTAGAATGCGTTATTAAAGTCTAGTCTAAGAGAGTTAGTTAAAAGTCTTATCTCAATGCTTGATAGAAGTCCCGCCCGAGAGGTCCAACGTCTTTCCTGAGGGACTTATGGACTCAACAATAGGCTCGACGTAACTTCACCAGAGATCCTAAAACCTAGTCGATCTGGTTCATCGTACATATTGCCAAGAATTTTAGAAACTTAGGGCTTTAGGATACTCCAATTCTCTATGATCTAAAATAATTTTCCCTTCATCAAAAGTCCATGTGCTTGAGGGACTATGTAATGTGATAGTTGTAAAGCCTCTGATAAATGTGGGTGCTTTGCAGCCCTTAGGAGATGCGATGAACATATGTCTCCCTATAGAAGATATCGCCTTGCCGCAAGTTCCCCACTCGCCCAATTATGAGAAACATGGGAAAAGACGCTCCTTGGTAAAAAAAGAAGTCACACTACTACAAAATATATCTTTCTTAACATGTTATTATCTCAGCTATTCAATCAACCAAAGTAATAAATAATATTTAGGTGTTTGCATTTTTTTTATTCTATTAAAAGACTTTTCACAACAATCCTTAATAATAGTCGTAGTAAAAAGTCAGAAGGTGTCACTTTTAACCACGATTAGAATTTCAACCGTGGTGAAAAGTGGCGTCTAGTCATGGGTTCAAATCTCATCACCAACATTTTTTATTTATTACTTATTTTTAATCCACTTTTCACCGCAGTTGGAATTACAATGGCGATGAAAAGTGGCATCTGGTTATGGGTTTGAATCCCAACACTAACATTTTTTATTTTTTACTTATTTTAAAGTCCTTTCTCACCACGGTTGAAATTTTAACCGTTGTAAAAAATGGCGTCTTTTTATTTTTTTTAAAGATATATAACGTTTTTTGTTCATTCACTTTTGCCTTAGACGTATTTAGTCAAACTTCATCTTCTGCCTCCAAACTTCTTTCATTTGCAAAACATTATTCCTCCACTAAAGCAAACATGAAACATCATTTCTTCCATAAACAAAACTAAAGAACATTTCTTCCATTAACGAGTTTCAGAACTCCATTGTCTCTTGTCCAAATTGAACGAGGCATGAAAAAACATGAATTCAATTTATCAATGTTAGTTGTTGTTGTTGTTTCAAGTAAGATGTTCTTGTTTAACAATTCTATTTATTTATTTTGTTCTTGTTGTTTTTATTGTTATTGTCGTTCTTGTTGTTATTATTGTTCCTGTTGTTATTTTTGTTGTTGTTATTGTTGTTCTTGTCGTTGTTGCTGCTGCTGTTGTCATTGTTCTTGTTGTTTTTCTATTGTTGTTGTTGTTTTAAAAATATTTAATATTATATATTGTGATGAAAGTTATCATTGTAATCAAACAAAACATGTGACAAAAATAAAAAATTGGATTGATTGACATTTCACCGTAATTTTTTTTTACCGTTATAAAAATATTACACACATATATATTTTTTACAACTAGAAACTCTCAAATTATTAGTGATATTTTTTGTTAGGAGAGATTCAAATAATATTTGAATTTTCTTCCAATATCGATACAGCTAAAGTTTTACATAGGGAACATCGAAACAGCTAAATTTTACATACTATCTTCATCTTAAAAAGAACAGACAAAATGGCAAGTGAATGCGTGGCAGTCTCACATGAGCGTGAGTGCTTATGTGTCAGTTTCTGGTAATCACAGCAAACCACGTAGCTCTCGTTCCCGCATAAACCCATACCGTGATGATACCATATATGATCTATCATCTATCTGCACACTGCATAACAAAGATCCAAAGAAAATCATAACATCTCAATTTCATAGTTCATGGCGGCGGCGGCGGCGGCGGCGGTAAGATCACCGGCGACATTAATGATGATATTGATGGCAGCATGCATAGTGTGCAGTACAGCGTCGTACAGGCCTCGCATGGTGGGTGGTAAAACAGAGATCGCAAACGTGAGGACAAACAAGGAGGTACAGGAGCTCGGAAGATTCGCGGTGGAGGAGTTTAACCGGAGTGTGAAAGTACGGAAAGAAGGGGAAGGGGAGCTTAGGTTCGTGGAGGTTGTGGAGGCGCAGCAACAAGTGGTTTCTGGAATCAAGTACTATATGAAAATATGGGTTACGCAGGCGAAGAATGATGGTGCTGAGAGTGAGGATTCGGCGATGTTTGATTCGGTGGTGCTGGTTAAGCCATGGCTTTCTTCCAAACATCTTCTCCACTTTGCCCCTTCTTCCCAATGATCATTAATAATTATGAAGCTTTCTTAGTTATTAGCAGTTCAATAATGGTATGTTATGTGATATACATTAGCACTAGAAGTTCTACCATGGCATCCATCATGTACTAAATCAATTTTCAAGTATGTTAATACAATCTCTATCAATCAATTTAAATAATTACTCCCTCTGATTATCATAAGAGTAATATCTATCATACTTATATGGATTCATTTACTATAAGAGTAATATCCATCATATTTATATGAATTTTTTCATATAAGAATTTTAAAATGTGTCATATCAAATCACACTAATTTTCTTAATTATATTGGATGATGGTGCAAAATCAGTTTAAATTAATATTGCAATGTCATTTAATTATCCAATTGACAGAATAGCATAAAAAACTAATTTAGTTATCCAACATCTGACACAATAGCATAAAAAAAAAAAAACTATATAGGAACTTTTTAAATTTTACCAATAGAGGGGAATCTTGACGGACTATCATTTTAACCTTCTTCAATTGTCTCTCTTATTTAACCTTGAAAGAAGATCTTTATCATTTTCTTTTTTCTTGTCCTTTTGTTGTTAAGTGTGGGAAGTAATTGAAGGGTGGCTAGTGATGGAGCATATTGTGGAAGATTTAATCATTAATCATGCGGAAAAATTTCTGTCAAAATGAAGGGTAAAGCAATTAACAATAATACTTGTGGCATCGGAGAAACAAAGTCATTTTTATTAACAATTTCGTGTTGGATTGTAATAGGGTTGAAGAATAGATAATTGGTAGAGAAATCTATTAGAATACCTTAAATTTGTGAATCAATTTACTTATTGAAAAAAAAATCTATAACATATTGCAATTTTAAATAGCCTACATAATAATAATTTACCAATAATAATTTACCAATAATTATGCTCTAAGATTTTACACTTTTAAATAGTCTACGTAATAATAAAATAATAAAAGTAGATAATTAAAAAAATAGTAATCATTTTTATATTGAAAAATAAATTTTTTAATATATATATATATATATATATATATATATATATATATATATATATATATATATATATATATATATATATATTTGAGTGGGTCCAAACCTGTCTATCCATCAGGTAAGGCTCAAATTCCACAGTGTCGGCCATGGGTTTAGACATACAGGGCAGGCACTCTCCTCGTCGAACAGAACAACACGTTTTTCACGTGCTCCTCCCGCGGGAACACGTTATCAGGCAACTACCCACCTTCAAAAGAGTAAGTCAGCCTATCTTTCGAAGATCACAAAACAGTTGATCTAAGGCGAAGACCACGTGCTGGTCTTCACTACGCCACGTCAGCCCTAACAGTCACTTGGGTTGGACCTGGCCATCCAGCCCAACGCAGGTGACCGTTGACCCTGCGTCGGGGTCTCACTATAAATACCCTCTTTTAGAGGGTCAGGTATTCAATTATCTATACCTAACTTCTATATTTGCTCCCACTCTGGTCCCTTACTCACTTAAGTATCAGAGCGCCTTGTATGTACACCCCCTCCTCCTCCCTACCTCCGGTGAGCAGCTTTCAGATCGACGACGCATGGCGCCCCAACAATCTCTTCTGATCAGGTACGATCAATGACACCGTCTGTGGGAAACTAAAGCTTCCCCGTTCCTCCTAGCAGAAGAACCAAAACTTCCAACTTCAACTTTCGAGATCATGACTAGCCCACGTCACGATGATGTTACCCACAATTCCGCTTTCACTCCAATCACCAACGGCGGCGACCAGGCTGGGCCATCCCACGCCCGTGAGGGTGACGTGAGGGACGGACGGACTGCCTCCCCTTCGTCCGAGGACGCGGCACATCACGTCACACCTCGAGCACCAGCTGGCGCGGACCCAACAATGACTGCCCTCTTCGCAGCCATAAACCAAACCAATCTGATGTTGTTCCAATATAACGAGCACATCGGTATGCTGGAACAAGATACCCCGTCTCGCTCTCCCCCGCGGAGAAATCAACGCGAAGACTCTCGGAACCCCTCTTCTCGTCAACGGGGGTGTCGACCACAACTGGAGAGGCCCCAGCCGGGGGCCTCTAAGAAGAGCGTCCGATCACCTCCCCGAAAGGAGAGGAGTTCCTCGGTCCCAAGAGCGAACAGACCGGAAGCCCCAGACAAGAGGTTGAGAGGACGCAATCAAGCCCTCGGCACAACCCTTCGCCCTCGCGCTCCCTAGTTTGCAGTGACGAGGATGATTACAGGACCCCTCTTTCACGGCAGATCATGGAAACCCCCATACCCCATGGGATGGAGAAGCCACCAGTACTCTTCACGTATGACGGCACCTCGGACCCGGACGACCACCTGGAAGATATCGAGGTCATGCTCGACTACAAAAACATTCGAGGAGCCATCAAGTGCAGACTCTTCCTGACGACGTTAAGGAAGGGAGTCATGGCTTGGTACAAAATCCTGGAGCCTGAGTCCATCACGTCGTGGAGGGTCCTAAAGGATCTCTTCTCGCAACATTTCACGGCGCCCCGACGCCATCCGAAGACGGAAGCCGCCCTGGACACAATCATCCAAGCCCCGGACGAGCCTTTCAGAAACTACATCGAGAGATTCACGAGGGAAGCGGTCCAAGTAACGACTTTAGACGACATGAAGCATTACCTCATGGAGCAGGGCCTACGTCGTGGCTCCAAATGCTACGAGGCCGTGGCGATCCACCGACCAACCACCCTGTGAGGCTTCCTCGAGAAAGCTCGCCACTACATCCGGTACGAGGAGACCGAGACTGTTAATTCTGCCCGGGACTCTCGTAACCGTGAAACCCCCCGTAGGTCTCGAAAAGAGGGAGCTCCAACCCCCCAGCGTGGGGGAGACCGACGACGAGACAATCGTCCCCGGAGCCCCGAGAGCAGAAGGGCTCCGATGGCCGCTTCATCGAATACACATCTCTAGTCACTTCCCGCGAGCGCATGCTGGCTAAGTGCGCCAACTCAGAGTTCGTCCGGGGAGGTGTTCGTTTTCCCAAACCGGCACCCCCAAGGAGAACGTGGACAAGTCCAAATATATATGCTTCCATCGGAGCCACATGCACGTCACGGAGGATTGCATCCACCTGAAGGACGCAATCAAAATACTCATCAAGGATGGTCACTTGAAGAGATACACTAGGGGAGGAAATGCCCCTCGAAAGGAGACCCACGAAGCCAAAAAAGTCGAGGACATCCCTCCTCCCTCCAACGAATTCGAGCTGCAGGTGGCCCTCAACATAAGTCGGTCTGAGGACTGGTTCTCCCTAACAGAACACAATCTCCCTACCGGACACCCGCTGCCCGAAGAGACAATATGCCTCATCAGCTTGTGGGAATACTTCCCCACCGCGATGGTCATCTCAGGCGGGGCCCCGAACAAGCTCTTCATTGGGTCTGTGAAGAGGAAGTTTGACGAGCCGATGAGCAACAGCTCCAGAAAAATGAGCACGCTCGAAAAATTTCACGGTCAGTCTAACCCGATCTTGTATTATCTCGAAGAGCTTCCCGAAGGATCCCCCAACTCCGCCATTCCCCTGCTAATTCGGGCACAAATGGCAAACTTCGACGTCCTCCGCATTCTGGTCGACGGAGGGAGTTTGGTGGATATCATGTATACCCATCTATTCTCGACGCTGCAGTTCGACGAGACCAACCTAACCCCCTATGTCGGCTCCAACCTCCAGGGGTTCAACGGAACAATGAAAAGACTGTGGGAATACGTGGAGCTCAAGGTCACTTTCGGGGCACAGGAAACGGCCAGGGAAATCAACGTCCGCTTCCTGGTCCTCGAGTGCCCATCCTTGTATAACTGCATCTTAGGTAGGATAATGCTGGCAGAGCTCACCGCGGTACCATCGACAGTACATCTAAAGATGAAGTACTATACCAGGTTGGGAGCCATCGTCACCCTCAACAGGGACATAGAAGCAACCTAGAGGTGTTTTGAGGAAGCAATGAAGGGCCTCAGCATGATCAGCATCCTACCAAAGCGACCGAGCCTCTCTTCCTCCAGAAGAACAGGCCAAAGGACCACGTCGACGCCGTGGACCTCGACTACCGCTTCCCCGACGAACAGGAACACAAGGACGAAGCCGAGCATGCTCCTTCAACGGTAAACGGGCAGCTCTTCCACCCAACGTGCCCCATTCCAGACGGGGACTTCGAGATAGTAGTCCTCGACGAAGATGCGACAAGGAGCGTGAAGATTGGAGCATGATTGCCCGACCTGGTGAGGAAGCAGCTGAAGGCCTGCCTCTGTGAGAACGTCGACCTCTTCGCCTGGAGCGCCGCTGAGATGCCCAGCCTTGACTCCGATGTCTCCTGCCATCAGCTCTCCGTCAACCCAGCCGCAAAGGCCATAGTATAACATAGACATATGCAGTCCCCCGAAAAGTCGGCGACGGCTGAAAAACTGTAAAAGACCTCCTAGAGGAAAATTTCATTTCGGAAGCCCGGTATTCAACCTGGCTATCCAACGTTGTACTTATTAAAAAGTCAAATGGAAATGGAGAATGTGCGTTGATTACACCGGTCTCAACCGGGCTGTCCCAAGGACGCCTATCCCCTCCCCAATATCCACAAGCTCGTCGACAACTCGGCGGGCTTCAAATTGATGTCCTTCACGGACGCCTACTCGGGATACAACTAGATCCCCATGGCCGAGGTCGACAAACAGAGCACGACTTTCATGATCGAGTCGGGAAATTATTACTACAACGTAATGCCCTTCGGCCTAAAGAACGTCAGCGCCACCTATCAACGAATGATGAACAAAGTCTTTTGGGGAGAGATTTGCGACACGCTCGAAGTCTACATGGACGACATGATCGTCAAATCGCGCACTAAGGTCGACCACACGGCCCACCTCAAGAAGGTCCTCGAGACAGCGAGGAAGTGCAGGAAGCGATTTAACTCAGACAAGTGTGCCTTCAGTGTACGCGCGGGGAAGTTTCTTGGGTTTTACTTGACCGAACGAGGGATCGAGGAAAACCCAGACAAATGTCGGGCCTTTTCTGAGATCGCGACATCGAGCAGGAAGAAATCGATACAATCCTTGAACGGGATGCTTGCTTCTTTATCCCCTTTCGTTGCCAAATCCGCGCAACATGCCCTCCCATTTTTCAAATTGTTGAGGAAGGAGGTCGCGTTCGAATAGACTGAGGAGTGCGAGAAGGCCCTCATCCACCTCAAATGTGTTCTGTCGGAGCCACCGGTCCTGACGAGACCTGACATCGAGGAAACCCTCTACCTGTACCTGGTCGTTTCCACCGAAGCCGTGAGCATCGTACTAATCCGGGAAACCTCTGATGGACAAAAACCGATCTACTTCACAAACAAGGCCCTCCACGGGCCCGAGGTGAGGTATCAGCAGATCGAAAAAGTCTCCCTGGCCCTCATCGACGCGGCCAGGAGACTCCGTCCCTACTTCCTGGCCCACACCATCATGGTCAAAACCGAGCAGCCTATCAAACAGCTGCTCGGCAGACCCAACATGGCAGGACGCATGTTGAAGTGGTTGCTGGAACTCTCCGAGTTTGACATTGTCTATGAAGGCAAGAAAGCCCTCAAGGCGCAAGTACTGGCGATTTCATCGCAGAGATGACACCCACTGTGAAACTGACCCCCGGAGCCCACAAGTGGATCATCTTCGTCGATGGCGTTTCGAGCTCCTAGGGAAGCGGCGCGGGCATCATCCTAAAAAACGAGGAGGGTACGGTAGTGCAAGTCTCCCTAACCTTGGTCTTCCCAACAATGAAAAATCAGGCCGAGTATGAAGCTTTCTTGGCCGGACTCCGCCTGACTGAAGACCTCAGATCCAAGGAGATAAAAGTCTTCACAGACTCCCAGTTGGTCGCCTCCTAAGTCCAAGGCGAATACCAAGCGAAGAACGACAATCTGGCTGAATATTTGGCCCTTATCAGGGAGAGGATGAAGAGTTTCGACTTTGCGGAAGTACAACATGTTCCACAAAAGCAAAATACTCGGGCGGACGTCCTCTCGAAGCTAGCAAGTACGAAGAAAAAAGGCGGGAACAAATCTGTTGTCCAAGAGGTCCTCGCTTGTCCCAGCACAGAGTTGGCGAAAACAACGTTCGAGGTCAACGCCATTGGGGAGAGCGACTGCTGAATGACCCCGGTCCACGCCTACCTTAGCACCGGTCACCTCCCTGATGACGCAAAGGAGGCCAGCACTGTCAAATGTCGAGTCTGCTCCTAAGTGCTGCTCAAAGTGAGAATGTACCGAAGAGGCTTCTCGATCCCTCTCCTCAAATGCATTGACAAAGCCCAGGCCCCGGGCATCCTGCAAGAGATCCATGAGGGTATCAACACTCAACACTTAGGGGTAAGGTCCCTCGCCCAGAAGGCCCTCCGAGCAGGATACTACTGGTCGACGATGTAGTAGGACGCTAAGAAGCATGTGAAGAGATGCGACAGATGCTAGAGGCACGGGGACATGCACCTCGCCCCTTCGAGCGAGCTCAAGACACTTTCCTCTCTACTTTCTGGCCCACACCATCGTGGTCAGAATTGAGCATCCTATCAAATAGCTGCTTGGCATGCCCGACATGGCAGGATGCATGTTGAAGTGGTCGCTGGAACTCTTTGAGTTCAACATTGTCTACGAAGGCATGAAAGCCCTAAAGGCACAAGTACTGGCTAATTTCATCATCGAGATGACGCCTACCACAGAACCGACCCCCGGAGCCCACATGTGGATCATCTTTATCGATGGTGCTTTGATCTCCTCGGGAAATGGCGCGGGCATCATCCTCGAAAATGAGGAGGGTACGGTAGTGCAAGTCTCCCTAACATTGGCCTTCCCGACAACGAACAATCAGGCCAAGTACGAAGCTTTCTTGGTCGGACTCCGCCTGGCAGAAGACCTCAGAGCCAAGGAGATAAAAATCTTCACGGACTCCCAGCTAGTCGCCTCCCAAGTCTGGGGCGAATACCAAGCAAAGAACGAAAATCTGGCCTAATATTTGGCCCTTATCAGGGAGCGGATGAAGAGTTTTGACTATGTGGAAGTACAACACGTTCCACGTGAGCAGAATACCCAGGCAGATGTCCTTTCGAAGCTAGCAAGTACGAAGAAAAAAGGCAGAAACAAATCTGTCGTCCAAGAGGTCCTCGCTCGTTCCAGCACGGAGTTGGCAAAAACAACGCTCGAGGTCAACGCCATTGGGGACAGCGACTGCTGGATGACCTCGGTCCACGCCTACCTTAGCACTGGTCGCTTCCCTAATGACACAAAGGAGGCCAGCGCTGTCAAACGTTGAGCCTGCTCATATATGTTGCTCGAAGGAAGAATGTACCGAAGAGGCTTCTCGATCCCTCTCCTCAAATGCGTTGACAAAGCATAGGCCTCGGGCATCCTGCAAAAGATCCACGAGGGCATCAATGCTCAACACTTGGGGGAAGGTCCCTCGCCCAGAAGGCCCTCCGAGCAGGATACTACTGGCCGACGATGCACCAGGACACTAAGGAGCATGTGAAGAGATGCGACAGGTGATAGAGGCACGGGAACATGCACCTCGCCCCTCCGAGCAAGCTCAAGACCCTCTCCTTTCCATGGTTGTTCACCTGGTGGGGTATGGACATCCTCAGTCCGTTTACCGTAGGCTCCTATCAGAACAAATACCTGATAGTCGGCGTCGACTATTTCACCAAATGGATCGAGGCCAAAGCTCTGGCCAAGATCACGGTACACAACATACTCCGCTTTTACTAAAGGAACATCCTCACCTGGTTCGGCGTCCCCCTGACCATCATCACCGACAACGAGACGCATTTCACTGACAAGAAATTCCGAGACTTCGTGACCAAGCTCGGGACGAAGCATCACTTTACCTCAGTCGAGCATCCACAAACAAACGGTCAAGCGAAGGTCGTGAACAGGGTTATCCTCCAAGGTCTAAAGAGAAGACTCGGGGACGCCAAGAAAAGATGGATCGAGGGCCTACCAAACAACACCCCACTCGACCACCAGAGAGACCCCTTTTCGACTCACCTAAGGAACTGAGGCGGTGATCCTGTGGAAATAAGGGAGCCTTCCAGAAGAATCGAATCTCCCCTCGAGGAGGAGACCAACGACGAGGCCCTCCGAGAGGAACTCGACATGGTCGAAGAAATCTGGTCGGGGGCAGCTCTACGCGAAGCCGCGCTAAAGCATAAAATCGCCCTTCGATATGATAGCAAAGTCATAAGACGCGATTTCTAGGTCAGGGACCTGGTCTTGCGAAGAAACCAAAAATAATCATGCGAGGGTAAGCTCGCCGCAAATTGGGAGGGCCCCTATCGAGTCTGGGACAAGACGAAACACAGGGCCTATTACCTCGAAAACCTACATGGGGACGAAATTGCTCCACTATGGAACACTGAGAAGCTCAAAAGATACTACAGTTAAACACTGCCCGCGACGAACAATGTCGCAATCACGGGAGCGTAACCTGGTACCACGCACCTCTCAAAAAACTCAACGAAAACAAACGCCTTCTCTTTTGTGTGTGCGAGCAGAGCATTCTGTTCGACGGGGACCCCTCAATCGAGAGCCGCCACCGCCGTACCAAGATGGCAGAACACCCAGCTCGCGATGGGACAATTCACGCCGTGGAGAGAGGGCCGCGATCGCGGCTCCTCTTCGTAACCGACTAGGTAACAGTCCCGGTCAACCCGTCCAGTTCCCCACACTACCGGACACAACTGATAAAATGTCGAGCTACACTCCCAACAACATACAAAAACAAAAATCCATACAAACATACAAATATGCCAACATGCAAACATGAAAACGAGCACACACTTAGCAAAAAGTAAAATATCATTACATAATCAAAAGGGGCACCAGTCCAGCAGTCGAAAATTACGTCAGACGGGCACGCAGGCCCAACAAAACAACTAAACAAAAGCGGGAACGTAGGCTTAGAAACTACGGGCACGCAGGCCCGGAAACAAGAAACCTAGACTTCTGGTTGACCTCCTTCGACCTCATCAACAGGAATTACATCCTCATCTTCCTCGGCACTGACCACAACCACCCGTCCGTCGATGACCTGGTGGAAGGGCCCAGTCCCCTCAGTGATCAGAGCGACCTCGGGATTCACGACCCTGAGCTGCTCCACAACGCTGGAGAACCTGACCTCAACGACTCCTAAACAGTCTTGCTCGAGTTCACGAAGTCTGCCTAGCAAATTAGCTCGGGAGGGTAAGAGCCTCTCCTCACCAGTCTCGTCCTCGACAGGATGGAGGGAAGCCTCCAGCTCCTCTACCCGAGTCCGCAGCCTCGACTGCTTTTCCTCGGCCGCTTTCAGTTGCTCCTCAGTTTCAGTGCCCCTCTTGCGCTACGCCGCCACCTCCTCCTTGCTCAGATCCAGCTCGGCCACCAGTTTTGTCATCCTCGGCTGAGCAAAAGCAAGGTCTCCTTGTAGTTTAGCCAGCTCGATTGAAGAGCACCCCTCGTCGCTTAAAACCAAAGCGGTCGAGAAGACCCGCATTATCACGGCCAGGTCCTCGGTAAGTATCTATCTTTGGGCGTCCCGACTTGCCCCAAGAACCGCCTTCGCTTCTGAGGTCGACACCACAAGCGACTTGGCCCCATGGAAGAACCCGAGATACTGGTGACAAGGAGGGATAAGAAACCCCTCCTTGGAACCACCCTCCGTAAGGTCGACCACAACTTCAGGCCCATGAACCCTCACCCGCTTCGCGGTCCCTTGTGACGTGGGGGAGTGGTTGCCCTGAGGAGAAGACGAGGACCCCTTTCCTCCCTGGACAGCAGGGGGATGCTGCATCACTTGGGCGACCCTCCCCTTTTCGCTCTTGGCCGCGACCTTGGAGACCGCCAACTTCCTCACACGCTCCTGCACGGACGACATATTTCTTGCAAAAACAAAAGAAAGGATTAGCAAAAACGAGGACAGAGCGGAGACCAAAGAGTTGGGCAAAACACCGCCCAATACCTAAGAAACAGAGAGCCTCCTCGTCAGACGAACACTCGAGCAGAGCCTTCATGTTGATCAAACTCGCCTACTGATGAACGTTCCCTTGACTGGCAAGGATGAAGTTACCATTGGGCGTCACGAGCTTTACCGGGGTAAAGTTATCCACGAAGGACACTAGCCTTTGATAACCCACCTGGTCCTCCTCGTCCATGGTCCTTGCTCGCACGATATAATGATCTGTGCCATTTATGAAGTGTTCCTCTGTCCAGTCTAAGGGTATTCTCGGCACCATAACTTCCTCTAGTTGCCTGTTCACTTCCCGCGCTTCTCGTCGGTACAAAGAGGTGCATGCCTCGAAAGAGACAGGCCGGACCATAAAGAAACACGCTTTGAAATCCCTGACAGATTCCATGTACGCCTGGAAGAGCCTCCTCGGCTACTTCAATGACACCCACCCTTGTCGGCCATCCACCGTCTTCCTCTGCAGGTGGAAAAGTCGAAAGAACAGCGTAAGGGTGGCCCTGATCTCCAAATGCTGATAGACGAGCTAGTACGCCCGGATGAAGGCTGTATCATTGGGGTGCAGTTAAGAAGGGGCCAGCTTCATCCAGTCGAAGACGCCCAATTGGAAATCGGTGAAGGGCAGCCGAAGACCCGCCTCGCGGAATCAGAATTCTTACATGGGAAACCTCATCTTCCCGTAGCTCGAACATATTCGATGATGGTCTCGCGGCCGATACGCCTGCCAGCTCACTGAAGAGCCCTCGCAACGGTCCTCAATAATCATGAAGGTGCCGACGTCGTTGTCGACAAAGCAGGGTGTCGTGGTTAAAGGTTCCTCTGCAACCTAGTCCTCGACAGAACGAGTTTGCCCCTCGACAGCCAGAGACTCTGGCTCCACGTCGACTTCCATGATCCCCTTTGCCTACGAGGTCATGTTCACATGAAAAGCAGAAGGAAATGGTGAATTCTACGTTTCAAGATCAAATCATCCTTCCATCACAAGTCAAGTGAAAGGGCGATGGGGACGACGACCACAACTTGGCGGCGGCTCGTGTTCCCGCGACGTCCATCTCCACCCAAGCTTTCCTCCCCGGGGCATTCATCTAATCCTATCCGACGTCCCCGAGGCATTCATTCAATCCTATCCAATGTCCCCGGAGCATTTATTTGGACCCATCATACCTCCCTGGGGTATTCATCTAACATTATGCTACATCCCCGGGGTATCCATTCATATCATTCATTTGTCCCCGGGACGTTCATCCTAAAACCCTAACTAACCTCGGGGCCTTCATCCCAGGAAAAGGGGATTCCTCCGTATTCTCCGGAGAACCCCCGCTCTCCTCGGGGCATTCATCATGTCCCCGACAAAGGGTGCCGAAATTAAAAAAGACGGAAGAAAAGAAGTAGAAAACTTACTGGGACAGTAGAGACGGCAGAATATGCAACGGACGGTACGACGACGGTAATGGGCAACTGCGTGTACGGAGAGCTAGCTATCAGGTGCGAAAGCAAAGGAATACGAAAAATAGGAAAAAGGCAGGCACCTCCTATTTATAAACGCAACACGAGACTCGAAGCTCCCTTAGGCACTCGACTGCCCTAGGGTAGCCGCACTAAGTGGCACAATGATTTCCAGACACGTGGCCACCATCGTCAGTCGCGTCGCTTCGTCCTCCCCGTCGAATATGGGAAGGAGAGCGTTCGATGATCTTCCCCCTCCTCGACCTGATAGCTCGACAAATCCAAGATCCTTATGCCTTAGTGTCCTCGACACGGCAATCCGACAAGTTCTCGTCTTCGCGCCTTCTCTGTCCCTGACACAGTTATCGTCAAGTCATTGCTCCCTTACCTGGGAGCTACGACTTGGGGGGCTCCTGTTCTGGAGTGGGCCCAGACTTGCCCATCTGTCGGGCAGGCCCAATCCAACACTATTTGGGGAAGACCCAATAAGGCCCAAATCCCATAGTATCGGTCATGGGTCTAGACACACCGGGAAGGCACCCTCCCCCGTCGGGCTGAACAACACGTCCTTCACACGTACTCCACGTACTCCCTCCACAGGAACACGTCATCAGGCAACTACCTACCTCCGAAAGAGCATGTCAGCCCACCTTCCGGAGATCACGGGACAGTTGATCTAGGGTGAAGACCACATGCTGGTGTTCACTACGCCACGTAAGCCCTAGCAGTCACTTGGGTTGGCCCTGGCCATCCAGCCCAACGTAGGTGACCGTTGGCCCTGTGTTGGGGTCTCACTATAAATACCCTCTTTTACTAGAGGATCAGGTATTCAATTCTCTACACCTAACTTCTGTATTTGCTCCCACTCTGGTCCCTTACTCACTTAATCATTGGAGTATCTTGCAGGTACACCCCCTCCTCCTCCCTACCTCTGGTGAGTAGCTTTCAGATCGACGATGCGTGGCGCCCCAGCAATCTCTTCTGATCAGGTATGATTAAATGTATATTTTAAAATCGACAGTTTTAAAAGGAAATGAGTAATAAATTATATAGTTAGCAATGTTTCTATATTTCTAATCCAATAAATCAGTGTCAATAATTAAAAGAAAACCATATTTTTAAGGAAAAAAGGTATATATTTACGATGTAAATTTATTTTATACTGTCAACCAACGCCGTGCTAGATTTAGCCAAAAAGATAGGTCGCGTTTTTTAAAGGTTTTTTGAAGCCCGACCCGTGCTAAAATATACGGCTTATGGGTCAGACCCATTTTGACAGCTCTAGTTATACACCAAAGGGAATAACTGATCCTATTTTCGTCTCCTTTTATTTATTAATTATTTATTAAGCGCTTTAATATTTTTTTCCTAATGGTTTTCCTTGGCCCATTGTGCCTCTGTTGTTCTTTGTCTTAAATTTTCCTTTTTTGCTCTAACATATTTTTCATAATTTTTGGCGACTTAGTATCCTCATATTTTAGATATTACGAGCTTTTGAAGATAATAATCTTGATATTTTTGATATTTATGTTTAGTGCTTTGTTTGTCCTTTTGTTGGTTGCCATAGAAGGCCCAAAAGTCAATAAGGTTGTTCAAGAGGATGGTGTTTCCTTTTGTTTGTTGATCTTAAAGAATCTGCTAGAAGTTTTACTTTTTAGCTTTGCATTAAACTAGTCCAGAGCAAGGTGAATGGCTTTAGGTGATATTGAAAGACACAAATTTATATTTGGGCACACTGATATGATTTTGGATATAACTCTAATGATATTAAAGTTATGTGGCAGATAAAATTAAAATCACGCACTTTTATTTATGGTTGTTCTTTTATATTAGTACTGAAGCGGTAATGGACCAAGATAACCACCAGAATAATAATGTGTCTGAAGGAGAAGATCAAATTTTATGGGTGGACCAAGACATATTGGACACAATTTTCATCTTCATCAGAAAAGATGGTCTGAATAACGCTTTCATCAAGGTGGTTCCTTCCTCTAACAATCAGGTAGTGCCTCTGGAAGGTGATAAAAGGTTTTGCATCCTGACTTCCCTTGAACAAATTTGAGGCGGGGTTCCTCAATCACATGAGAAGTTCCCATTCATAACTGTATGTCGTGAGCTGAGCTTACATTAAAACATTTCAATATTGTTGGACATAAGACTTCAATCACAAAAGATGGAGGTGAATTATGTTAGATTGAAAAAAACATTTTCAAAAAAACATTTTTTACAAAAACAAAGTTCAAAACCCTTTGTAAAATAAATAGAGTAAACGAAGACATAAATTATAAAATGAAAAAGCAAAGAGTTAAAGGATGAGATAAGTGCACCATAAATTTATAGATGTTTTGTTTTAATGAAGTAACCTAATCTTATTCCCAAGAATTTCCTTCTGAGATTTTTTCATATTATGTGAGTTTTTTTATAGGCTTTACCCACGAACCTTCTCTTACAAAGATTGAAGATTTTCAATAGATAGCTACCCAACCAAAACACAATTTTAACTATGGAGACCTCCACAACCAACTAAGAGCTTTTAGCATATGCTAAACTCACAAACCAAGAGAGAGCTTTTGACAAATGGCTAAGCTCACAAACCTACTGAGAGTTTTAACTATGAAGACCTCCCCAATAAGACAAAGGTTTTACTTGGTTTACCTTAACAACCAAACAAAAGTTTTGAATGGTTTGACTCATAACCAAGCACCACTTCTTACAACAAAAATATTACACAAGAGACAATACATTCTAAATTAATTTACAAATTTTCCCCACACCAGAAATAATAATCCTCACAAGTCACATATTCATTCTCAAAGTACTAAGTTAAAACTAAAGTGAGAAATGAGAGATTATTAGAAAAGAGTGGAGAGTGAGAAAGAATGATCAAAATCCATTTCCTGAATGATTTGAAATAAGACTGTAGCCCTCTATTTATAGGATAAAACATGGTGTAAATTAGGAAACAATCAATGAGCTAATTAAACCTCATAATTGATTATGTTACACACATAGTTAATTATGACACCCTAAAATGTAAGGTTTTGATATCTAGTCATTTTCAACCATTAAGATACTTCTCCAAATAATTTTAGGCATTGCAAAGTGTCGTAATCAACTATTACAAAGGCCTAATTGATAATCCTTTTATAAAATATACTTTTAAATAATTAGATAGTTCCTTAATTAATTGGCCAGACTTTTAAAACATTTTTAGCTGATTTTATAAAATCAAGAGAGAATTTTCAAGAAGTTTAAGTGTGTGTGTGTGTGTGTGTGTGTGTGTGTGTGTGTGTGATTTGTTGTAGTAAAACCGAGAGTTAGTTTTATACCATTATATAAATTGTTCATTCGACATAGACAACATAATTATCACACTTCCTCTATTTCATAACTCTAAAGCTTTTGGTTCATTGCCACATTATCTTTGAATTTATCATTAATATGGAACCTTGAACCTTCTTCTTATGAGACTTGAGATAACTCTTCATGATAAACTTAATCATTAGACAAATCATTTAATCAAAGATCTTCATTGACTTCCCTGAACACCGCTTGACATAAGATGTTATCTTCATAGATAACCATTGATAACTTGATATCCAAGCATACTTAATAACCATATATTGATCTTCATAATTAGATCTTCTCAACTTTATCAACACAACTTGATCTACAAAACACGTCCTCTTGATCTCTGTATCAGATGATCTCCAGGCTTTATCTTGATTAACATATCTTGATCAACATATATTAAGATTCACCATGCACCATTACTTTGTCATACCAAGCACAATCAATTGATTAATCTTCAAGCACTTTCACTTGAACAAACTTTGTCAAGAACATCACTTGATTAACATCTCAAACACCTTCACATGATTAATTTTCAAGCAATATCACTTGAATCAACTTTGTCAAGCACCATTATTTGATCAACATATTAAACACCATTACTTGATTAGAAACAATTCAAGCACCATCACTTTATCATTATATCAATCACCATCACTTGATTAACATATCATACAATATCATTTGAACCAACGAAACTCGAACAACAAAACTGATAATGTCTTATCTTAAGAGCATTTTTAACATCAAAACCAAATCAGCAAGTAGTTGTAGTTTTCATACCTGTAAACACATAAATCCACAAATACAAGTTTGAATATGATAAGGGTATATCATCTCTAACGCTCTTTTTCATTTTTTTCAATATCTGATGTACTTTATCTGACTCTGAATTGCACTATGGTTTACTCTTTATTAGGCAAGGTAGAAAGGTGGTCGAGGTTTATATCGATTTCTTGAAAAACTTCAAAGGTCGATATTATTTATCCACACCTTTTACTAATACGACTCATGAGAAAATAATGAGATCAAACTAGGTGTTTCCTTAAAACGTACTGACAAGTTTCCTAAGTTCTTGAACCAAAACCATTTCTTGGTAAGAACGATGACGTGTATATGTGTATTTGTGTGTGTGTGTGTGTGTGTGTGTGTGTGTGTGTGTGTGTGTGTATGTATCCACCCGGAGACTTATATAAAAAAGAGAAGTATTTGGAGAATAAGTTTATGGCTTTTTGGGAAGATCTTGGTTTGTTGACGGTACTGGATCATCTAATGTCGTGTATGAGAAGCAGAAAAGGAGGTATACCGAGACTTAAATGTTAGTGGAGGCATCCAATGGAAAGGAGAGAAATAACATATTTGGTAAAATTTAAACCTTTCCCAACTCATTAATCATTTTGTATTGAAGACTCTTATCAATATAACTTTTCTTTTCTCCGTCTTGTAGATAATATGGGATGCCTCAAAATGATGCTCCATATGAGGAGATTTTCTTGGATTACACCTTCGCCGTCTAATGTGGCTGTGAAGACAAGCTTCTATCATGGTTCTATATTTTGATGAAGACAATATTGAACAACATTAATCAGGATCAGATACATTATCAAAGAAGGAAAAAGTTCTAAGTTCAAAAGAAACTATGGTGACAAGACTTAGATCACAAGCAATCTTCAAGATGATATTAAGACTTTATTGGATTGATCTCAAAAATAATGTACAAGTTATAATTGAGCTTTATATATTACCATAGTACTTAGAACAAACATGCATCCTTCACCCTTAAGCATTCAAACTCGTTTTGAAACTTACTTATTTGAGAACTTATGGTAACAAACTGATTTTTAGTTTTTTAATCAGCTATAACCGACTACAAGAAAAAAAGCTCAACCTTTTTTGGAAAAAGCTTTAGTTGTAATTGGTTAACCAAACCATGTAATCGATTACAACCACAAAAATTTTGAATTTTTTTTTAGCTTCAGTTGTAACCAATTACAATAATATGTTAACCGGTTACCACTAAAGAAGTGACACTTTTCATATTAAATCTAAGTCTAATGATTAACAAACTTAATATATCAATCATGACAATAAATTTTGATAATATACTATTTTCAAAAGGTATAATTCATGTTTAAATAGCTATGGTTTCAGATTTTAAAAAACACCTCTTTCTAACAATTCAAAATTCATATTTTTCTCAAAATTTTATCTAAGTGCCAAAATCTTAATGAAACTTTATGCATAAACTTTCATTGATAAGTTATGAGAACTTAAGTAATATACTTTGTGAATTGTTTACTTGAAAGAGAATATCAATTCTCATAATTGATAGTACCTTTGTAATTATTGTTAGATATTTAAGAGAGTCAAGTTGATTGACTGTAATATATCTGACATAGTGAAATCTCTCACAAGGTGTGAGGGGACTGAAATACTCTTGTTTGAAAAGAGGAACTAGGATATATCGTTTGTGTTCTTTACTTTATGCACTTATTTTTCAGCATACTTACTTTTACATCAGTTTTGAAAAATTAAGAACATAATCTCTAACAATACCAATCGAGAAAATTTCAATAACCAATTATCAAATTTAACTCCCCCTCTTAGATACTTTCATATTTACATTTGACATTAGAGCAAGTTATAGGTAACATTTTCCTAAAGATCCAGAAATGGCTTCCTCATATTCGGCTTTTAGAGACGGTGGTAGCAACAACAAGCCTTCATTGTTCTGCGGTGAATACTTTGATTTTTGGAAAATACGTATGAATGCACATCTTGAAGCACAAGGAGAAAAGGTTTGAGATGCTGTAGAAAATGGTCAGTTTGTTCCTACAAGTGTTGTCAACGATGTTAGTACAATAATGATCAAAAGTTTATGGGATGAATATGATAAGAAAAAAGTCCTCTACAACAAGAAACCAATCAACTTACTTTAAGCGACTCTAAGTATGAATGAATTCTCCCTTGTTTATCAATGCACAACTGCAAAAAAAAAAGGGATACATTAGTAGTCACTCATGAAGGAACCACTAAAATAAAAAGATAAAGATTGAACACTTTCTTAAGAGTATGAATTGTTCAGAAAGCAGTCTACACTACTATGAAAAACATATACAACAATGGTTGGAAAAGGGATAACATCACGCGTGACCTGCCGTTGTTATATATGATGTGGTTGTATATGCACTACTTACAATCACGGTCTTATGACCGTGGTAGAAAACCTGAAAGCGCATTATATATGATCACAGTTGCTATAACTAACCATTGTGGTATATACATTTAGGCAAATAACATTTCATAATGATTAATATAAATAACTGTTGTCGAAAGTATCCAGAGTTTATTATATAATATCTAGATTGCTTGTTTTTCAATAAACCTCACAACAACATACAACCATTCAAATTGATGAAGAAATATATAATCTGAAAATTAAACTACTATTGAAAGTCAACTTAAACAAACCACTATTTTTCGAATTGCATCTGTCTCATCGTTCATCTTACGTTGTTTAACATATAGAATGTGGTTCAATGGTTTAAGTCCTTCATGACATCAATTCCTTCTATTCTAGTTTAATTTGAATAATGTCAATAAATTATTGTTATTTAAATTAAATTATAAGAGAAGATATGGATGTGATGAAGGACTCATGTCATTGACCCACATTATATATGTTAAATAGTGTGAGATGAATGATGAGACAGATGAAATTCAGAAAACATTTATTGATATAAGTTAGTTTTCAAATACAACTTAATTTTCATATTATAAGTTTCTATGTCAATTTAAATGAAATGTATTTTCAGTGAAGGGTTAGTGAAATAAACAATCTACATAACATATAATAAACTCAACTTTATACAACAACATACAACAACACAAGATATTACGTAATGTTTTAAGAATTTAAAGAACAAAACTTTACTAAGTCACAAGAAGCTTCTTTCTTGTGACTTAGCAATGTTTTGTTCTTCTTCTTAAAACATTAATAAACAACAACAACATACAATGACATTTATCAACAACACAACAACATACAACAAAATAAGGTTCATAAACAACAATAGCTACATACAACAACAATAACAACATACAACAACACAAGATATTATATAATATTTAAAGAACGCACCTTTTTTAAAATAATCATGGATCGGGAACAAGTTATGATTTTCATATAGTTTATGAAGCTATGAAGAAGAAGCACAAGGTGAATGAAGTTAACACAATAGCTTCACACTTCTTGTATTTTTCTTTATAGCTACACAAACCATATGTAGCATAGCCAAAATATACACTTTGTTAAGATGGTGAAGACAACTATGAAAAAATGAGAACATTCACCAAATAAAAAAAATGAAAATCCATTTTTAACAAGAAATGTAAATGAAATCGAAGTATGTGTTTAATAAACGAACCTGAAACACGATTAAAGAGTATCATAGCGATTGGTGAAGACGAATATGAAGGTTTAAGAAAGTTTAAAGAGTGACATAGATGTTAGGGTTATGTTATGAGAGAGAAGATTGAAATATTTTAGGGTTTTTATTTGAGAGAAACGATTGTTATGTACTGAATGATAGATACTTTCGCTTATATAGTAAAAAATATCACTTTTCATCACGGTTAGTAATCTTACCTGATCAGAAAGGAATCAGTAGTCTGTCACGCATAGTGATTTTCTGCCTTCACCGGTGTTGTGAAGGAGAAATGGGGTGTACTTGCAAGATGCTCTGATGCTTAAGTAAGTACCGAAATTAGAGAGAGAGCAAGTACAAAGAGAAGGTGTGATGAATAGAATACCTGACCCTCTAGTGGAAGAAGGTATTTATAATTTCCCTCAGCACAGAGCCAACGGTTACATTGCATTGGGCCGGATTGCCCAATCCAACACAAATATCTGCCAGGGCTTACGTGGTGTAGTGAAAACCAGCATGTGGTCTTCGCCCTGAATCAACTGCCCCATGATCTTCAGAAGGTGGGCTGACTATCTCTTTCAGAAGTAGATAGTTGTCTGATAACATGTCCTTGCATGGGGGAGCACGTGGAGAACGTGGGGGAAACACATGGATTTTTCTGCTAGGAAGGTCGTCTGCCCGACGGACGTGCCTTGTTGAGGCTCCTGCCCGACAGAGGAAATTGGGCCTTGTTGGGCCTCCTCAGCCTAGCCTTGGGTTGGGCCTTCCCAGCTGAGGGGCAGACCCCATCCCAGTACAGAACAGTTAGAAAAAAAGTGATATAATATATCACTTTTACAACGGTTCTTTTGTAAAACCGTGGTTAAATAACTTTCAATTTTTTATTTATTTATGAACCCAATGGTGAGAGACTTATTATTTATTGTTATTGTTATTTTTCATTGTTGTTGCGATTGATGTTGTTATTTTTGTTGGCATGTATAATTTTTTTGTAAAATAATAATAATGTATAAATTAAAGAGTATATAAAACAATAATAAATAATTTCATTAAGAGGACCGGAAGGGAAGAGTACATAAATAATTTCATTGTATAATTTTCTCAATGTTGAAACAATATCCCCTTGCAGCAAAGAAATCCTCGTATTCTATGACTCTCTCCTCACTACCCTCGTCAGAATTATAGTAACAAATATTCCTAGGCACCTTTTTCTTTTTCTTCTAACTTAAGTGACACACGCATTTTGTAATAGGAAAAATGAAAAAAAAATGTTGTTTCTAGAATTCAAACTTTGTACCACTCACTTTATCATTATTGGTGTGTCTATCAACCGTGATTAAATAAGTTTCAAAAAATAAATAAGCAATAGGTGCATCCAGATTCAGATATTACAATGGTGTAAGATATGATCGTAGTAATATAATGTTATCGAATGTATATTTTATAGTAGTGCTGTAGAGTCAGTCATTGACTTGTAGAAAAGATTTGTACACTTGACCGCCTTTGGTAAGACTTTAACTAACGAAGTACTTAATATTAACGTACTTAGATCTTTAACTAGGGAATGGTAACTAAAGGTGATAGCGATATCTAAAAAAGAATAGTTTGCCCACTACGCCGTCTGCATCATTATACAGAAAACTTAAAGAGTATGAGATTGAACTTAAAAGACTAAAAAAGCATGAGATTCAAGAAAAGAAATCCAAAGGTATTGCTTTAAAAGTTGATTCAAGGGAAGAATTATGAAAAGATGTTCCGAATGAAGATGAGAACTTCATGCTTCTTGTAAAAATGTTATGTAAGTTTTTCAATAATGATAAATCCTTAAACTTTGCAAAAAGAAAGAAACTTTTCAGGAAGAAAGAAACTTCTACATCAACACAAAATTTTACTTGCTTTGAATGTAGAAAGTAAGAACACATGAAGGCGGATTGTCCAAAACTTGCCAAGAAAATGGTTATAAGAGAAGGAAGGGATCAAATTTGAAAAATGCCTATATTGTATGGGATGATAATGAAGTAAGTTCATCACTCGATTCAAAAAGCGATGAAAGCGCTAATCTTGTATTGATGACATCACACTATTTTGATGATGAACAAGATGAGGTTAGTAACAAAAAACATTCTTATAAAAATGATGCATAAACAATAGATGAATTACTCAATGAATATAAAATTCTATACAAAACATTGTCAACTCAAAAGAAACAAATTTTATCTCTTGAAGAGAAGATTGACACTACGCAAAAAGACTTTGATAAAAAAATAAAAAAATATTTTGATATAGAAAAACATAATTCTATATGCAATGAGTGTAACTCATTTTTTTTTTCAAATCATCCAATTAAAAATAATTATTAAAAGATATAACAAAGGACAAATTGGATTGAAAATTGTCCTCATTAGACAAAGATATTCCAATGATGAAAGTGGACTTGGTTATTCAAAATTTGACAAACCAAGTACTAGTAAAACCATCTTTATTATTTTATAAAAAAAAATATCATCTTTGTTAAGGCAAGTGATCAATCCAATAAAGAGAAAGTGAATAAAGTACAAAATTTTACCATCATCCTAAAAAAAAGATGAGTTCGAAAAAGTCTTATGTTCAAATTTTTTTCTACATGTTTTTATTATAGTTTAATATGTCATACACATAATGCTTGTTATGTAAGAAATTTTAGTGTTTGCAAGTGGGTATTATGTGTGGATCAAGAAATTAATTAACTATCAAGGATCTATGACACGTTAGGCACCTAACAAATTTTAATTTATTTTGCAGGTTTGCTTGAAGACCACTACAAATCTATGGTAACTTGATAGTGGTTGTTCTAAGCATATATGAGATATAAACAAATTTTCATCTCTAATTCTAAAAGTTAAGAGATATGTCACTTATGGGGACAACAATAAAGAAAAAAATTCTTGGCATAGATAAAGTTTAAAGTTGAAGCACCACCTTTCACAACTATTGAAAATGTACTTTATGTAAAAGGATTAAAGCAAAGGCTTCAAAATCAAGTATTAATAGTGTTTTTATTTATTTTAATTTATTTTTATGTTTTTATAATTTTATTTCTTTAAAAAAGGACAAAAAAATAATTGATAAAATTTATTTTAAAATATATTTTTTATTAAAATAATTATTTTATTATTATATTATTTAAAAAAACATTATTTACTATATTATACAATACAAATTATACAAATTATACAATACAATAATGTTGTCATAAAACATCACACTTTTATTAAATTAACTTTATTAATATATTAAAAATAATATATAAAGTAATAATTAAATGACACAACTAAAAAATAATTATTATTATTACATTGAAAAGTAAGAATAATAATTATTTTTGAATAAATTTTATTTATTAAAATTACAGTGATTTTGAAAAAGAAGGAATGTTGCTAAACTAGATGGAGAAAGGTCCAAGGGACAAACATCCTTTGACCATTCAATAATACTTCATTTGTCCCACAATAAGTGATTTAGTTGACTTTTCACACAGACTAAGAAAAAAAATAATAAATGAATGAAAGAAAATGATATTTTTACTAAAGTACTCTTATGATGTATTGTGAATTATGAAAGTAATATTAATTAGAGTGTAAAATAAGAAAAGTTACATTGGGAATTGAAATGGGTCATATATTTTGGGACACTATTTTATTCCAAATGGGTCACTTAGTGTGGGACGGAGGGAGTAAACTTTAATAAAAAAGTTTTAAAAAATTAAAATATATTTTTATTGTAGGAGATGTAGCGAATTGTTTTTTTAAATGTCTCTTTGATTTATTTTTTTTTATTTTTTTTGAACTCCTTTTCTTTGGGAAATTACTTTTCAATATTTATTTGGATAAATTATTATCACTTTTTAACCTTTAAATGGTGTAGAATACAAACCAATCACTTATTTAAGGAATTTTTTACTAAAATAACCAACTTTCTCAAAAAAAATCTGAAACTATCCCACATTTCAAAATATTTCCCAAACTACCTCAGTTTGAGGTACTTATTGCATGTAGGCGCCAGACCAATTGGTGACCCTTTGTTAAGGCATGAATGGTGTCGTCAGTTGGATTGGAGACACCTCATGAAGTCTCCAATTCAATTAGCGACTTGGTGTAATACTTAAAGCCCTGTCGCCAATTCATCTGGAGACAGGGTGCATTTTGTAAATTTTTTACCAGAAATAAATAACATTATCATTAATAAAAAATAATATTACATAAATTAATGTTGCCGACCGGGTTGGTCATACCGATCACCGGTTCCACATCCCCTAGGCACCCCCACTCGTTGCACTCGTTTCCCTCGTTGCTGATTCACGCCAGGTGTTTGAGGAGTTGAAGTCTCAGAAAGATTCTCAGATGGTTTCCTAAGAATTTCTTGCATTTCTATGAGGTCTTGTGTGTTGAAACTGAGCGTGTGACCCATGTCAGAGTAGTTCGGATGTGATGAAGGGGTCATCGGTATGTGACTTGGACGATTGAAGGGGGACATTGGTGAGAAGGATTCGTTGGTGAAAGGTTGAAATGGTAGTGGTGTTTGAAAGCCATAAGATTGTTGAGATGTTTGAGTGTGTAGGTTAGGGTATGATGTCAAAGCGTTTTGGCTATAGAAAGATGTTTGAGTGTGTAGGTTAGAGTCTTTTCCTCATAGTTTGCCACCAAAGTACTCAATTCATACCATATCATTAAGATGAGATACAATCAAATAAGTAAAAAAAGAAGAAAGGGAAAGCAATAAAGTAAAGCAAGCAAATAATAGAAAAAACACCCAAACATGCGAAAACAACCTAGATCTGGCTTGACTTGCTTAGGATGTCCCTAGCAGAGTCACCAGTTTCGTTGCGCGAAAAATGACACAGAGTCGCCACCAAATTTTATTTATCCCAAAGAGGGAAAGGGGAATAACGATAAAACCTTTAGGAAAAGAACATGGTCATCACAACCAAGTTTCAGGTTCGGAAGTCGGTTATGCGAGTGGAAGATATTAGCACCCCCTCACATCCATCGTACTCGATGGGAACCATCTAAGTTGTCTAGCTCGAATGGGTGTTCTAATCTAAAAGTCTAATTGCTAAAGGAAAGAGGGGTTGTTTTTTTATTAGAGTGCTTGCCAAGGATTAGGGTCATTGTGCCTACGTATATTCACTTGTAAGAAGTGAAAAATCAGAGCGTTCGTAGTTCTGGGACTACGGTGAAAAATGGGAAGTTTGGGTGGATGATGCTAACGTGCGCATTCTAGTAGTTAGGTGTATTACGGCTCGCTCATGGAGTCTTATGCGTTACCTGTTTGCGGTAGAACGGAAGTAACATATCCTTTTTGGATGATGAAGAATGGATGAGTAAAGGTGGAAAAGAAAGAAGAGTGCTCGCTAGAATCATCGCAATCCTATGCCTATGTATTCTCAACAGGTATGAGAAATTAGAGCAATCATAGTTCAGCCCACAGTTTGTTGGTGGTTGATTTTATACCTTGAAAAAGGGTTTTCGGATGATGCCCTAAGGCGAAAAAGAGGTTTGGTGAGTTGATGTTGTTTATAGGGTTTTGAAAGAAGTTTGAGATGCTTATTATACTAAAGTCTATGGGTAGAGGTGAATATTTTGAATAACCAAGTCAATCGTCTTGTCTTCAAAATACTCGGAGTGAGTGTAGGAGAAGCTCCATTTTCACTCCTTTTCCATCACGCACTACACGCATCGTGTTTATTAAGTATTTTTTTGGATTTTGGATTAAGAAAAAAGGTGGATAAAAGAAATGAGATCTAAGGGAACTAGATCCTAAGTGTTGTCATGCGGTGATGGTCCTAAAGTTGGGAATGAGGGGGGAGATCTAACCTAATTGTTGTACCCCAAATTTTACCCTTAGATTTAGTGATCATTTGCATTTTATTTTGTTTCGTCTTTCGTTTTAACTAACCGTTTAATTAGTTTGTCCATTTTGTTTTATGAGGACAGGTTTGTTGTAGGTGATTCAAGACTTCATGGTCGTTCTAGTCTTTGCAAGGTGTCGAAGTAAAGTAGACGTACCCCTGTGATTGTGATCTTCAGTCAGAACAGGGTCAATTTTCCTCCAAAGTTTTTCATTGAGATTCCTTCAAAAAGGATTGAGATTAAGTGGTTTCTACCCATGGATCTCGAACTGTGATCATTAGAAGATTACTGAGAATTTTGCGGTGGTTGGTATTACGGAGGTCCCCGTTTTCAAAAGATTATCTAAATAAGATTAAGTCCTTATTCACTGGTTTCTATTCCAGTAAGAAGGGTTCTTCATCCAAATAGTCGGGTTCAAGACATTATTCATGTGGATTCATTGTTCAACTTTTCAGATTCACAGGTTACAAGTTAATTTTCGAAGGCATATTTTGAGCCACAATTCATGGTTTGTATCGAATTCACAATGGACATTGTTTGGTTTCAAGTAATTGCAAGTTTCAGATGCTTCAGGTTCGAATTGCAAAATCTAAGGTTGTTTGTAATAGGATGTGCGTTGCGATTAAGTTCAAGATTAATTAAATCCATATTTTATTCAAAATATTGCGTTCATGTACATTCCCAAAGTCTGAGTTTTTTTACAGCAAGGACCAAATTCAAACTCTAGCTAAGGAATAAAGTTACAACTTCTTTTTACAAATTCTATCCTAAAAATCCTAGACTACATCTTCAAGCTCTATTTTCAGCCTTCAAGCAAAACATGCAAAAACAACAAGAAATGTCAGAAGTTAGAATCCTTAACGAAAAAAAGACTTTAATTTATTTTTCTAAAACAACCCTAAAAAAGAATTCATTATCGGGAAAGAGGAAGGGCAGCATCAAGTGCTACCAAGTTCCATTTCCAACAACATCAAGCCCAAAATCAAGACAATAATTGTTCTATCCGAAAAAGAAGAATAAGAGTTTTTTAGAAAAAATGATTTTCTGTCCAAAAAACTGCCAAATCCGAAAATGGATTAAAATCCAACAACATCAACAAAGCCAAGATTTGAAATGGAAACAACCAACTTCATCAATGAAACTGAACATCAATACCATCAAAGATTCTGAAATGGTAAGAACAACAACCATCAATTTCCAAAACCATCTCAGACAAGAAAATCTGAATATGGAATGAGGAAAACATGTTAAAACATGTTCAAATAAAAAAGGAAACAACTTTAAATCCTCCAAAACCATTAAGAAAATATAATGTTGTAAGAAGATGAAGGAAGTCCAGAGAAAAGGGGGGATCGAATCCGAAAATCATCAGCGAAAACGCAAACATATCCGAAATACCAAAAGAGGTTCAGAAAAATATCATCATAACCTCAAACGAAAAATCCAACCGTCAAACCCTCCACATAAATCAAAATCGTTTGCGGAAAACCAACAACCTCAACAAACTAGACGAACAACATCAAAACCACCATAGATCACAGGCTCAGAAGAGATTCATCATCGCCCAAATCAAAAACCAACAAAGAAAACAAACACCAACAAATCAGTGAAAGCCACCAACAAACAACAATCCGTCAACAAAACCCACGGATCCGAAACCGTGAAATCAAAAGGACTCAGAGCAACAAGCCTCATCATCATCCAAATTCAGCACCAACAACCACAAGTGTCAAAGGATCCGTAAGAACTACAAACGAGCTTAACCCATTTTTGTGTCTCTTTTTCATTTTTTCATGAAATCATAACAAGGAGAAGAAGGAGATAACATCATTTCAAAACAAAGAAGAAGAATATGCATCAAAAAGAAGAAGAGGTATCAAGAAGACAAAGAAAATCGGACATGCAGAGAGAGAGAGAGAGAGAGAAAGAAAATCGTGATATCAGAGGAGCTCTAGGGGGGCGTCGTTTGGCCTCTTGATTTTAGGGTTTCAAACCCTTATCTCCCCCCTTTCCTTATGTTAGCCGGGTTCGGGTCCTGGGGAGTTATGACACAGGCCCAACCCATTTTATTTTACTTTTTTTAGTTTTTATTCTGTTTTTTGTAATTATTAAATAATAATAATATACTAACACCAACTAACTACTAACAAAAATCTAAAAAATAAAAATAATAAAATGTTTTTTTAATTTAAAATAATATTAGAATTTTAAGTTTAGATTTTACTTTAGGATTTTTTCTTAATAAAAATAAATAACTTTTTACTAATTTAAAATCAACCAAATTTTCTCATTTGATTTAAATTCTAACACCTTTTTAACTTAATTCTAATCCAAGATTCCAACATTTTCTTTTAATCACAAAATTCCCAAAAATAACTAAAAACAATTAAGCATTTAATTTCCAAATTCTAACATTTTCTTTAATTACATAAAATTCTCAAAAATCTCAAAAACAATTT